>VXAV01003289.1:65701-93223 GCA_013399715.1 Alectura lathami
CAAATAAGAATTTGTTTTACTCTGGAAGAAGGTCAGGGCTGGATTGTAAGCAATCCCACCTCATACCCATCTGCATGCATCACAGTCTTTGCATTGCTGGTGGCACATCTGTACGGAGGCTGTGATGGAATGATATTCCACCCTAGTCCAGCATTCTAAAAGGGAACATCAGTGTGAATTTTGAGCACTGCCTTGTGATCCCAGTGATCCTGCATCAACACTAGTGTTGGCCTTTTTGCAACCAGTATAGTCACATCTTTCCCAGTCCTCCATAACCCTGCCTCTAGTATCTGAAGGACAGTATCTCCGTTTTGAAACTACTTCCTGTCTGAGCTACAGTGGCTGTTGTACTCGTGTTGTCTGTCATGGTTGGAACTAATCTCGTCCTGCTGGACATCCACAAACCAGATCATTTCCTGATTGCTCCTTGGCTTTTATTGCTGATTTTTCTTAGGCTTGTCACAGGTGAGGCAGAGTAAAACAGCAGACTAGCATGCCTCTCCTGGAGATGTGTCTTCTACCCTTCAAATATTTAGCTCTTTTTCTCTATTCATCCTTCCTGTAGGCAATTCTTTATCACTTCTTCTTCTTTCTGCATTCATCTCATGAGTGATGGATGTTATTTTCTTTCATAGGTTAATTAAGTGTTGTATTTCTTCTTTTCAAAGGTGTGATTTTTAGCAGAAGTGGAAGTTTCAGTGCCTCACCCCATATAGCCTGAATCTTCCTGTTGTATGAGGAGGTCCTTTTGCAATTGTTTTTTTGTTGTTTGTCTCTTTGGTTTTTGTTTGTTTGTTTGTTTTTAATACATGTCTGGTATTTTCAGTTTCTAGGAAACAGTGTACAAAGGGTTGAACACCAATTTATTTTCTTGAACCTTAGTCTGCTCTATGGCCAACACAGTTTTCTCATTCAATAGTTAGGGTGCTCCTGAGTATACTCTGTGACTGATTATTTTACCATCTGATCACCGATTGTAACACATTGATGACACTTGCAAATGGATGGTCACTTTCACCCTTGTACAGGTGATCTGTCCCTCTGAACTTGGCATAGTTCACAGCCAAGATGTTAAGGAACAGGAGACTGGAGAGGACTGCAGGTAACTGTATGACAACTGCATTTTTTTGAGGTTGTCCTCAATCCTAAATGCCCCTGGAAGTGAAGGAAAAGATTCTCTGGATCAGGTACCAGGTTTTCAGCAACACAGGATGGTTCCTGGGTGGGAAGTACATTGACAAGATTTGCACCATTATGCTATTAACTTATGAAAGACTGTTGTCCTCAGCCCTGTGGAGTCACTGGACTGGCATCGAGTGCACGTTTGGTCAGGTGACCTCCATTAATGTCTTCTGGTCTAGGCATAAGGATGCTAAAAGTATGATGTGGGCAATGAAATACTTGTGATCCAATAACCTGATGCAGCCAGTGGGAGAGAAGTCAAGGCCTGATCATACATACTACTGTGTAACTGTCTGCACATATGATTTCCTTTGTAGCCTATTTAAATTTTCTCTCCTTCCAGTAGTTTCTTTCATACTGATGCACACTGAAATCATAGGATCATAGAGTCATGGAATCTTAAAGGTTGGAAATTTCTCTAAGATCATCTAGTCCAACCATCAACCTAACACCACTATGCCCACTAAACCATGTCCCTAAGTGCCACATCTACATGTTTCTGAACATATCCAGGGACTCCGCCACATCCCTGGGCATCCTGTTCCAATGCCTGACCAACTCTCTCAGAGGAGAATTTTTTCTAGCATCCAACCTGAACATCCCCTGGCACAGCTTGAGGCCATTACCTCTCGTCCTATCACTGTTACCTGGGAGAAGAGGTGCTCCAGACTTGTGCTCCAGGCCCTTCACAAGCTTCACTGCCCTTCTTTGGGCACTTTTCAGGTTTTTGATGTCCTTATTGAAGTGAGGGGCCCAAAACTGAACACAGCACTCGAGGTGCGGCCTCACCAGTGCCAAGTACAGGGGGACGGTCTCTCCCCTGGTCTTGCTGGCCACACTATGTCTGATACAAGCCAGGTTGCCATTGGCCTTTTTGGCCACCTGGGCACACTGCTGGCTCATATTCAGCTGGCTATCAACCAACACCCCCAGGCCCTTTTCCTCTACACAGCTTTCCAGCTACTCTGACCCAATACTGTAGTGTTACTTGGGGTTATTGTGACCGAAGTGCAGGACCCAACTCTTGGTCTTGTTGAATCTCATGCAGTCAGCCTCAGCCCATCAATCCAGGCTGTCCAGATCCCTCTGTTGAGCCTCCCTACTCTCAGGCAGATCAACACTTCCTCCCAGCTTGGTGTCATCTGCAAAATTTACTGAGGGTGCACTCATTGCCTTCATCCAGATCATCAGCAAACATATAAAACAAGACCAGCCCCAGCAGTGAGCCCTGGGGAACGCCACTGCTCACTGGATTTAACTCCTTTCACCACCACTGTCTGGGCCTGGCCATCCAGTCAGTTTTTTACTCTTCAAAAAGAACACCAGTCCAAGCCAGGGGCTGCCAGATTTTCCAAGGCAATGCTGTGGGAGACAGTCAAAGGCTTTACTGAAGTCTAGGTAGACTGCATCCACAGCCTTTCTCTCATCCACCAGGCAGATCACATGGTCATGGAAGGAGATGAGGTTGCTCAAGCAGGACCTGCCTGCTTGTGAATCCATGCTGACTAAGCCTGATCCCCCGGTTGTCCCTCACATGCCGTGTGATTACACTCAAGATGATCTGCTCCATAACCTTCCCTGCTACCGAGGTCAGGCTGACAGGCCTGTAGTTCCCCAGATAATCCTTCCAACCCTTCATGTAGCTGTGCATCAAATTGGCAAGCCTCCAGTAGTTTGGGACCTCCCTGGTTGACAAGGACTGCTGATAAATGATGGTCAGTGGCTTGGCAAGCACTTGTGCCAGCTCCCTTAGTATCCTTGCGACAGCCTAGGTGGAGCAGCAGGTCCCTGACTGTTGCCTCCTCAATTGTGTGGGGTCTATTCTGCTCCCCATCCCTGACTTCCAGGCCAGGGGGCTGAGTATCCTGAGGATGACTGGTCTTACTATTAAAGAAAGAAGCAAAGAAGGCATTGAGAATCTCTGCCTTTTCCTCATCTTCAGTGGCAGTGTTCCCTGCTGCATCCAATTAAGGATGAAGATTTTCCTTGGCCTTCCTTTTGCTGTTGATATGTTTGTAAAATATTTTTGTTATCTTCAACAACAGTGGCCATGTGAAGTTCTTGCTGTGTTTTCACCTTTCTAATTTCCTCTGCACATCCTAGCAACATCCCTGTGCTCTTCCTGAGTTCTCTGCCCCTTCCTCCAAAGAAGATAAACTCTCTTTTTTTCCTGGAGTCTTAGCAAAATTTCCCTGTTCAACCAGGCCGGTCTTCTTCTCCCTCCGCTCATTTTGTGGCACAGGGGGACAGGCTGTTCCTGCACCTTTAAGATTTCCTTCTCGAGAAATGTGCTGCCTTCCTGGACATCTTTGCCCTCCAGGACCAGCTCCCAAGGGACTCCTCCAACCAGTGTCTTAAACAGCTCAAAGTCTTCCCCCCAGAAGTCCAAGGCAGAAGTTCTGCTGTCTCCCCTCCTGACCTCCCCAAGAGCAGAGAACTCATTTCATGGTTGCTATGCCCTAGGCAGCTTCTTACCACCACATCTCCCACCAGTCCTTCTCCGTTGGTAAAGAGCAGGTCTAGTGGGGCACCTTCTCTGGTAGGCTCTCTTACCACCTGCATCATGAAGTTATCTTCCACACGCTCCAGGAAACTCCTAGACTGCTTCCTCTGTGCTGTCGTGCATTTGCAACAGATGTCAGGCAAGTCAAAGTCCCCTGCAAGAACAAGAGCTGATGACCTGGTGACTTCTGCCAGCTGCTTGTAGAATGCTTCATCCATCTCTTCATCCTGGTTGGGCAATCTGTTACAGACTCCCACCAGGATGTCTGCCTTGTTTGACTTCCCCCTGATCCGTACCCATAAGGACTCAACCTGATCATTCCCAGCGCCAACCTCTATAGCATCAAAACACTAACATAGAGAGCCATGCCTCCACCCCTCCTTCCTTGCCTATCTCTTCTGAAAACCTTATAGCCATCCGTTGCAGCATTCCGATCACAAGAGTGGTCCCACTGTTTCTAGGATGGCAACCAAGTCATAGCTTCCCTGCTGCACAGTGGCTTACAGCTCCTCCTGCTGATTTCCCATGCTGTGTGCATTGGTATAGAGGCACTTCATCTGGGCTGTTGGTTTCTCTTTCGACTGTGGCACGCTGCTCCTAGGCTCATGTTTAGTGCACCTGGTTTTAACCCCTTCGCCTTTCAAATCTAGTTTTAAGCCCTCTCAACTAGCCCCACCAACTCCTGGGCTAGAATCCTTTTCCCCCCTTTGAGATAGGTGGGTGCTGTCTGGCGCAAGCAGGCCAGATGCTGAATAAACCACTCCATGATCAAAAAAGTCAAAATTCTTCAGATGGCCCCAGCCTCTCAGGCACATGTTGATGAGATGGGTTCTCCCATTCCTTTCACTGTTTCTCCCTGCTGCTGAAGGGACTGAGGAAGACACCTCATGCACTCCTGTTCCTTCAACTAACCGCTTCAGCACCCTGAAGTCTCTCTTAATAGTCCTCGAGCTTTTCTCAGCCACTTCATCACTGCCAACCTGGACAACCAGCAGCGGGTAGTAATCAGAGGGTTTCACCAGATCAGGGAGCTTCCTCATAATGTCCCTGTCCTGGGCCCCAGGAAGGCAGCAGACTTCCCTGTGGGTAGGGTCTGGTTGGAAGGGAGGGAGGGAGGGAGGGAGGGAGGGAGAGAGGAAGAAGGCAGTCAGGAAGGCAGGAAGGGAGGACAGCAGGCAAGCAGGAAGAGAGGAAGGCAGGCAGGCAGGCAGGCAGGCAGGCAGGCAGGCAGGCAGGCAGGCAGGAAGGAAGGGAGGAAGGAAGGAAGGAAGGAAGGAAGGAAGGAAGGAAGGAAGGAAGAAGGAAGCATTTCTGAGAGGAGAAATTGCATAGAGCCAAAAATTTTCGTCAGGAAGTGTTAAAGTAAGTTTTATTGAACCATGAATGAAAATTAAAAACAAGCAAACAAACAAACAATACAAGTGGTATTAGAAAAGTTTAAATGCAGGTGCTCACATTACAGTGGAAATGCTTTAATTTAAGGTAACATTTAAGTAGCTGCATCCACCCACGTTGTTGGAAACTGAAATCCAAACACAACGGAATTATGTTAATGCTGCAAGTGAGATTTAACATTGAACAAGAGAAATGGCCATTCTAATTTCAGCAGAAGAAATGAAGCACAGAAATGGTAAACAGAACACAAAGTGACTTAACTGTATAAATTTCTTACTGTAATAATACATGAGCCATCAGTTAAGACACTGAAAAGATTGTGCATGAGTATAAGTTATTGATGAAAGGAATGTTAAACATGTATTTCATTAGTTTCCAAAATACTTATTGTCTAGCAAGTCTGTTGTGTTCCTTCCTCATATAAATTGTGAGAAAGACGTAGTTTTCCAATTCAAATAATAAAAAGCAGCAACATGCAATGCTTTCATACTTTCCTTTGTCCATGTAAAGTCCAGTCATTACCTACTCTCCTACTGGTAGAACCGATAAAAGTGCAGATATTAACTCCATGAGAAATGAGAGCAGATATGTGGGCTGTCCAAGTTGACTTCAGAAAGGCAGATAAATGAATGAAACACTGCATAAGGTAATTTCTATGCTTTGGTGTGCCACTCCTAAAGTGACATGGTTAGACAAGAGCATGAAAGGATATTCTCTCTTCTGGGAACCTCAGGTCAGTCTTAGTGACGTATTCCCAGATAGAATCTTAGCTCCCATATTTTTTTTTAATCAGATCCTAAGACAGAAAATTCACCGCTGTTCTGTACAAATCACCAAAAGCATAGGCTGCACCTAAACAAACTCTCACATAAACAAAATATTAACCTGGGATATTTTCCCTATCTTCAAACTTTGCTCACATCCCCACTTAAGCTTTAGCATATAATTGCATTTTGTTCACTGCAGAGAATAAAAAAAGAGCAGCAGATGGAAATGGAAGAGAAGTTCCAGTTCTCCTTTCCTAATATGCTGTGCAAATGACACAGTAAAACCCAAAGCAAATCATTACTTCTCTCTTACCTTAATGCTGCATTCCCAGCTGCTGCAGACTTTACTCTGAAATCACCTGAAACCGCAGCTCAAAATTTGTGCTGGTAATCCTCTGAAATGCTCTCACATTTTGTTGGTTGGAGAGGGTGAAATGACTTCCCGGACCATTTACAGGTACGACCTAACATCTCACACATCAGTGTGTGTCTGACATAGCACTAACTTGACCTCAGTGAAACAGTTTATATAGTGGTGTTCTTTCCTGTCTTCAAAGCATTCTTATTCAAATTCTTAGATGGCCTGATTCTGGCCATTTTTTAATTACTTGACATCAAAAAAATATTTTGAAAACTGAAAGGTTTTTCGTCATCACTAAGCTCTCTTTGATACCTGGCCAGCCTTCATCACTATGACTGTAAAAGCTAAACTATCTTGACTGTAAGTATTTTCAGTCTGCTAAGGTAAGGAAGTACTGCTATCTGTATTTAACAGGCAGAAGGTCATTGTCACATGTTGTTGAAAAGGTGCTTTTGGACTTACGGTCATTATAGGTGCTCTTTTAGCTGGTTTATCCTTTCTGATGCAGAAGTGTATGTTCTGACTTCAGGGTGAAACGTATACAAATTTGTCTCTGTTCTGAAACACACTGCAATTGTTGGTTTATTTATACTTATTTTTCTATCTCGTTGTTAGCCATTGAAAACATTCAGCTCTTGCATTATGTAATTCATGGTCCATAATTCATTTTAAAGCTCTTCCACCCAAATGGGAGACATACTTAGTGGATTTTATTGTTCACAGAGGTGACTTGGTACTGTTTTTTCTTTCAACTAAAGAAATTCAGACTTTAGAATCAGTATTACTGTGTGTGTATGAGTCAAATATTTTTCTGCTATGACTGTTCTATAAAATCAGAAGTTTTAATAAAACCTCTTGAAAGATATTTCATCTACTAAGCACAGAAACATGTGAACATAGAAGAAGTAGAAAACAAAATGATATGATATAAAGCAAACTGTCCCATGTCGCTGCATATTGAACCTGTAAGAACTCCTAAGCATATATACGAGCAGTTTGCAAGACTGGATACTGGATCCCTAATGTTTTATATATGACAATGTTTGTATAACATTTTAAAGAACCTGCCTAACTCCCTTCTGTCATTTTGCTCAATGAATGATGTGCAGATTAACAATCATACTTTGTTTTTCTCATAAAAAATAAACTTGGGTATGTTTTTCCAATCACAACTTGTTTGTAAGGAGAGCAAGCGTGTGAAGAGGAGTCTCAGAGAATCTGCTCCATAAGAAGAATTCCATGTCCATCTAACGTTCTCCTCTCCATCCATTATCTTAGAAGGCAGAGAAAATGCTGCTTACCAGCTTCCACTCTAGAACTGAATTATTGTTGAATCTCTTACCCATGCAGATGATGTGGTGTACCAGTAGTGCTGTGGGCTAGCAAAATAATCCTGTCAGGGCAGAATTCAAGGAAATATTTTAGGGCATAACAGCAAGTTACACCAGTTGTTGTACTGCTGAATTCTCTTTGGCCTACCTGAGCATTTACTAATATTGCTCTTGAGAGGCATATTAAAATTTCTAATACCCAAATAACTGCTACTGTCTAAACTAGGCAAAGGGGATGTGAAGGGTAATGCCTGTTCAAATTCCGAGAAGAGAAGTTCATTACATGAGCACTGAAATCAACACAAAACTTACCCATGCAGATTTTTTAAATGGTGTCCAGGCATTTCTGCAGCAAACATCTTCTGATAATCTTACTTATAGGCAAATGCAAATACGAAGTTTGCAAGGGATTGAAATGGATTATTTCTAGTCACACAAGAAACGTTATAAAAAGAAGGTGAAGCTTAGGAGGAAAAAAAAAAAACTTTTGTGTTGTTTTTATTTTATTTTATTTTGTCAAAGACTTTTAGTTAAATCAACCTTCTGTTTTTATTTAATATTTTTTTCTGCACTTGTGTATTAAGTGTATTCTCATAGCTGTTTGGATGTAGTCCATTGGTCTTACTTCTCTTCAGTCAGCTAGTGAGACTGCTAGTAAATCAGCTATGTGCTTTAATAGGAAAAAAAAAGCAAACAAACAAACAAAAAAACCTTACCCATTTACTTGCCTTGCACAATATGGGATCTTGATTAGCACCTGGATTAGGTTGCCTTTGCATTAAAATGTTACTATTGTTTTCTTGTGTCATAGGTGGTCCATGTGCCACAAGTACAATGTACTTGAATGTTTAGGTCATTATCCTTTACGAGTCACAATATTCACAGAGAAAAAGATTCCACACCTTTAGAAAGACCTCTAACTGAACTAAGCAAAACCAATATCAAAATTCTAAAACTTCTTTAAAGCTATAACAAGGCTGTGAGGTAAATAATAGACTGTCTTCTCCTCGTAATTATGGAAAATATATCTACTTTGACTGCAAAGTAAGCTGATGAAAAGGCCACACGAGCAATGGGGATTATCTTGCTGATTGAGAAAGAATTCAACTCCAGCTTTCGGCAAGAAACCAAAGCATGAAATGTAGTACCAGGAGGTTTTTTTTGTTTTCCTTGAACTTGGACTATTGATTCATAAATGCTGCTACTTCACGGTGCCCTTAACATCAGTCTCTGAGGATCTAGACACTTTGTTTTAACCTCATTTAGCTAGTGTCGAGTTAATCAACAGCCACAGCTCTAATAGCTTCAAATGTTGAAATCCATATAGCACTGACTACTGACAAGGAGAGAAGAGAAAATAATGTGGGTGGAAAGTTGAATGTCCCCTGCTTAGAAGTTACACTCCAAAGGTGGATTCATTTTCTTGTTGAATGAATAGTATAGATTCTGGTTCAGCAAATGCAATTTCTTTTTGTGAATCTTATTTACCATCTCATGTATTCTCAGAACAAGCCACATCATATGAAGAGAGAAAGCTGTCCTGTCTTTAGCCCAGTGCACAGATTTTTTCCAGATTAATTGTGGCAATAAGATTTGTACAAAAATATAAAATGGACAAGTCCTACTTACAAAAATCTGCAGTGGCAAGGGAATGCTTCTGAATTTTTTCTTTCACTGCTCATTAAGACACCAGAACAATATTCCAGAGTGATAAAAATACCGCAGAGCTAAATTTTCTGAAAACTGTCATTTACTCCTTAACTCAAAACCAATAAAAGTTTACTTTTTTTTGTTATTGTTGTCATAGCTAAATAATATCTGGAAACAAAGGATGAAGTTGTGTAAAACCTAGCTGAAGGCAGAGGCAGTACATCAGGTTACACACCAGAATTCCTCTCTGCAGAGCAGATAAAGAGTGTGTCCAAGTGGTAAAGTTGAGTGTTGTGTTGGCACTGCACTGCTCCCTGCATTGACCTGCTGTGCCCGTCAAGAAACCAGACTTTCAGGTAGCACTGTGATCAGAGATGTACATTCACACAATGTCCACACAAGGCTTTGTGGATGGAGCTGGCATATGGTTGTGGAGGTGCCTCTTGGCAGCCTCCTCAGCCTCCTCGCCCTGTTAGCTAGCTCATTTTCTCCACTTCTGCTCAGGGGAATGTTTTGTATACATGTAGCTCAGCTCCTCAGTGAGTGCATAGCCACAGTCCACCTTTTGCACGTGGTCAGAGGTATTGTATCAAAACCCTCCTGAAGACATAGAATCATGGAATAATAGAATTATAGAATCACAGAATGTCTTGGGTTGGAAGGAACCTCAGAGATCATCTAGTTCCAGCTCCCCTGCCGTGGACAGGGCTGCCAGCCACTAGCTCACTAGATCAAACTGCCCAGGAACCCATCCAGCCTGGCCTTGAACACAGCCAGGGATGGGGCATCGACAACTTCATCATTTGGAATCATTGAATTTAACCACCAGGAAATGGCTAAACAGTCCAGATGTGTCTCCCACTGAGAGTCATTTTCTCAGCTCTAACCTGATTCATTGAGTTGGAAGGTTGCTGAGGCCAAGGTTGTTACTTACTTCTACAGATTTGTTGATGGTGGAGGTGAAAACTTGGCTTTCTTCATTCCCAAAAGTGGTCTTGCAGTACAGTTACAGAGCTCAACATTGACACAGGAAATCTGTTTCTTCAGACCAGTAGAACACTACTGATACAGAAGCAATCTTATTTAATGCTCCCTTTAGTCTCTTAAAGCCTACAGCCCTGTCAGTTTAGGGCAATGTAATTTTGACCACTTTTCAGGATTTTGCTACCAGGGTATTGACTGTCTGGTTTGTTGACTCCATGGGATTCCATTCTGTGATCCCTGTCAGTGATACTGTGGTTGATGTTTAGCACAGTGTTTCACCTCAGCTGTACAAACCTTTGTTTCCTCAGCCCAGAGCAGAGGAGGCTGAGGGGAGGCCTCATGGCAGCCTACAGCTCCCTCCCAGGGGAGCGGAGGGGCAGGCGCTGAGCTCTGCTCTCTGGGGGCAGCGACAGGGCCCGAGGGAATGGCACGGAGCTGTGTCAGGGGAGGGTCAGGCTGGGGGTAAGGAAAAGGGTCTGCACCAGAGGGTGGTGGGCATGGAACAGGCTCCCCAGGGCAGTGGGCACGGCCCTGAGCTGCCGGAGCTCAAGGAGCGTTTGGACACCGCTCTCAGACACAGGGGTTGGGGTTTGGGTGCTGCTGTGTGGGGCCATGATCCTTGTGGGTGCCTTCCAAATCAGGATATACTATGATTCTGTCCTATGAATATGTACTATTTTCCACTGAGATTCTCCAAAGCCAAATGATTTTATGCATGTATGCATATCTTTATGCATTTACATAGATGTTTCGAAGTTGTGTACTTGATGATACACATAAATCATCACAAGTCTATTTGCAAGTGAACAAAGAAAGCCCTGCATATGGGGTATTCTCACTGTCTTGGCTAGACCATGCCTTGCCTTTTATATCACCAGATTAAAATTAGAACAGAAATGAAATTGTTTTAGAAAGAAAAGAAGATTGGAAGGGCTCTTTTCTTGCAGATCATGGAATGGGGGAAAGGGACAGGTGAAGTGAAAGGAGTGACAAATATCTACCATTCATGTGAACAGAAGACTGTTGGTGAAATTAGTTGTTACAAGGGTTATTAGTCTCAGCAGAATAGAGAGAAATTCAGGGTTGGTATTGTGTAGTGATACCAGAATCAATTTTAAATTAGCAGATTTGGCAAATTAGCTGGTGAAGAGCCCTGAGAAGCCTTTGTATTATGACTGATTATCTGAGAAATAATAATAAAAAAGTACTGTGAAAAGCTGTATGTTTACACGGCTTTTTTGTCACTTGCTGATTATGTCAATTTTTTTTTTTCAGTTTTTTTAGAAATAGTAATGAAGGATGCAAACTGTTTGCTTGTGGAAATGCTTGCAAATACAAACAGAAGCACTGTTTTTGAGGAACTTTTCTTGTTCTCAAACATTCATATCAGCAATCAAAAACTCAAAATTTCTTTGTATAAATACTGGGAATAAATGCATGAAAAAGGATGTAAACATGAATTTAACTAAATAGCTGCTGAGAATTTGAAGAAATGCTTTTCTGTATGCCTGAGCAGTACACACTAGTTTTCAAGTCATTGTTTCTAAATAATCAAGGCATCTTAGAGAGTAAATTTCTTTCTAAATTTTCTTTTCTTTCTTTCTTCTTTTCTTCTTCTCTAAATTTTCTAAAAATGCCTTGTCTGCATTGACAGAAAGGAGGTACAGTGAATTTACATAGTTAGAATTTCTGAAGGGTATGCACTGAGACCATTTGTTTGTGTAGTGTGAAACTGCCTAGTTCACATGATCAGTTGCTCACTAATATGTCAAGTATGGTGTGGAGCTACAGGAGCATTAGCATTGTCCGAGCTGTGGACATACCTGAATAGCCATCTGGGAGCTGCCTGAAGGCTGCTGTCCAAGAGCCAATGGGATCAGCAAACACAACACTCCCTAACACCTATCTGTTCTGCCGGTGATGCTTCATATCGTGGCCAGGGGAGAAGAAACCAAGTGGTTTTGACACCAAGTTCTCTCCTGCCAAGTACATGATGGCACTGCAGGTTGCTTCCATTGCTACCACTTTGGCCATAGCTCTGGAGCAGGGCAGGGAGAAGCTCATGAACCACACAAATCTGCACTGCAGGCAGCAGCATGGCTTTAGTGGCACTGAGATGCTGCATTGCTGCACAGTGCTAAGAGCGAATTTCACACAGCCTTTGTGACCGAAAGAATTTGATTTCCACAGTCACAAACCTGGTGCCTTCCACCAGCTCCACATTCACTTTCAACTTAAATGAATTGGAGAAGGCAGAAGGGCAGGGGAAATTAAACTAGCAAAAGAAAAAAAATTACTTAGACTGAAACAGTTATTGCTGCCTGCTAGGAAGTGTTTTTCTGGCCTTTTATTACCACATACAATCCTTAGTCCCATGTGATTAACAAATTCATCTTGAAACACTGGTGTTGCTTGACTGCAGATGAAAAATTAAGTGGGGTCTTTAAATTCTTGCTCCTCATTTCATATAAAAGAGATATTTTGCAGCACTTGGGTTCTAGCACGTATAATCAGACTGTACATTTCCTATCACATCCAACACCTGGCAATCTCCTGTGTGCCGACTGTGCACAGTGCAATGATAAGTCTGGAGGTAATTATTTCTATCATCCACATAATGGCAAAGGATAAGAGAGTCATCACATGCTTACCTTTTGTACAGTCTTCATTTTTGCTTGAAATGCCTGGCTAGGTTGCTCTATACAGGGGAAATATTTTATCCTAGAAATATGCTCCTGCAAATGAATGCCATGGAACACATATGAAAGAAAGGGGCGAAATCCACTCCCTTTATTCAGGAGTCTCTGAAGCTTCAGTGAGTGAAAATCATTTATTCTCCAGACAGAATAAACTCATTGGGATTGTTGTACTGGACTGACAAAGAAAGGAGAAAGTGAAGAGTGGTTTTCTTTCACCTTTTTTGATTCATTTTTTTTTTCCTGCGACTTAAGGGAGGAGCATAAAAGAATGGTCGTGGAAATATTAATGAAAAAAAAGTGAAAAACAAAATGTCTCCCTTTCCTGCAGCTTTACAGGAGGGCAAAGCCTCAGATGTGACTGTGTAAGGAGTCTCACAGGCCAGCTCCTGTGAAGGGAGCCATCGCACAGCCTCATGTTCACCCCTGCCATGAGCTGCCCTGTGCCTGGGCAGGGCCAGGCTGCAACAGAGGTTAGGTCTAATGGAAGGAAGAATTTTGATAGCTGAGCTAGCAAATGACACTGATGGTGCCCATCTCTGGAGCATGAGTAGAAGCATTTAGTGAAGGTTGTGCCAGAATGACCAAAATATGGGCAGTACTACCTTAGCATACAGAGGAAGGACCACTAGGGACACTTTGTAATCTTTTTTTGGCCCTGTGACTCCAGCTGCAGATTCTGCATGCCATTTTCTTTTCATTCTGATTCTTCACATAGATTTTCACATATTTTTGTCAAAGCTGTGGGAAAACCAGCAATACTTCTTGTTCAGCTGCAAGCAAAAAAAAAAAAAAAAAAAAAAAAAAAGGAAAAANACATTAATGCTGCCAAGGTTTCATATCAGGCACCTAACTGTCCACACATAGGAGCCTGGAAGCAATGGACAGTGAACGAGGACCCTCATGAAGAGAACACCTACCCATGTTCACTCTTCAGATTGAGAACTACTGGCTAGGACTCTCCTGTGTGCTTACTAGAAATTTCTACTCTGAAGGGCCTGTGTTGTGGAGAGTTAAATGGTGCTCCATTTGTCACCCTACTCTGTATTCTTCAACAACTGGGAGCTTGCCTGTCCCAGATGACTTCCATTCAGCCCTGAAAGCATAGCACACACTGCCAAGATGCTCTTGCAGGCTCGGGGAGCAGAAAATAATATCAGTCATATAATTTATTGTGCTTTGCAAGTGGGCCAGAGGGCTTTAATGTCACAGCTTGAGCTACAAACATCTGATCTTTATTAGACATCAGAAATGGAGAGCATGGTACCACGTTGTAGATGAGGTTCCTTGAGGCAGGACATGTGGTTGGATGTTAGTCACTACTTTTCTCCTCTCAGCCCACGTCAAACCTCATACTCCATTCCATCTGTGTTGTTTATAATTACTAACAGCTCCACAGATAAGTGAAATATAAAACAACATGGTGGACTAATATGTGTTTCAGGCCCTATTTCAGTTGTGCCCCTGGCTGGTCCTTTATATTACCTGCAAAATTCTGCAATGTGAGCATTAGGTTTTGCATTATTTCAGCCATGACCTGCACAAAGTAACCTCTGGAAAAAAAGCTACTTGCTTTCAATATTAAATAATTTTCCACACCAGGGAATAAGCTAAGATCAGCAGTTTCACTTCACTAACTACTTTTCTCCAACTATTAATTAACAATAATGCTTAGTCAACCTGCATTCAGACCACTCCTGGAGATACACAAGAGTGCTTGTAAATGACCCTCCATCAGCATAGTGAGACCTTGCTCGAAAAAAATAAAAAGGTAAATAGCATTTGGATTTTACCTGTGTGAAAGACTAGAAATACTGCCTGTACCAGTGGCATGATGGTCCCAGCACAGGATGCAATATAACTTCATGTAAAAATAGATGTGAACAGGAGCTCTCAGCTGGCTTATGTGAAATAAGTGAGTTGTCTTGCTAGTGTTCAGACTTGATGGTTATCCATACTTTAAAATCAAAATACTAATGGTATTTGATGTGAATATCTGATGAGGTGTATTGCAGGTTTATCGGAAACACCAAGGACAGACAGAGTAACGACAAAGACAAGACCTTTCCAACAGTTCCTCAAGAGCAGATAAAGAAGTTTTCTCACTTGTTGTCCTTGCAGGCTGCTCTGTGGACAGATGATGCAGGTGTGAGGCAAAGTTTGACGGATGCCTTTCCCCAGAGAGCTTCTTTGGCTAGTTGCAATGGATGAAAGAGAGTGGGTCCACTTGGCTGGGAAAGCGAGGGGGAAATAAAGCTGGAGCAGACAATTTTATCTGTTGGAATATGGAAGATTTTGACTATACACAAGAATATTGCGTATCTATTCTCTACATAATTTTATTTTCATTGCAGTATTTTTTTTTTTAAATACTGAACTTTACTGCCCTTGTTTTACATGACTATTCCACTATTTGAGCCTTGTTTCTTCTGGTATATTAGTTATTTTAAAGTCCTTAAAATTTTTAGTAAGTAATTTGAACGGTTACTTCCCAAGAGTATTTTCTTCAGCACTATTGTTTTACTTAACCTTATGGCAATCCTTTACTTACTGCTGTATCAAGTTAACTGTATCATCTTGAGTTAGTTCTGTTTCTGCAGAGAGAAACAGCAAGAGCATGCGGCTTGCACATACTTACGCAGCTTCAGGTTTAACTGTGACTGGTAAGACCAGTATTGTGAGTCTCTCTGGTATCAGGCAAAGGAAGGGAGGCAAGCTAGCTAATCCTAACAGCCAACACTGGGTCAAAGGGGAGTAAAATGAATGGAAAAAACTGGGCATTCTTTAGGTTATTCATAAAGACCTCGGTTTTCAGTTTTAATACTGTATTTGTCCATGTATAAACCCGTTATTAAGATACAGCACACTGTTAAACTTCTGAAACCTTTCTCAAAATGCTGAATTTGGACAGGCATGCAGTCCTGTTTCTGGTGAACAGCTGAATGATCTGCAGGAGCATTACACAGAAGAACCAGCCATTGACACCATCTAGCACATTGTAACCGTAGGGTGTTCTAGAGCTGGTGGTGCTGAAACCACAGAGATGGATATGTTGTGAAAAGGACTTGAGAAAGGGATAGTAATCTGCACTTGCCCTTCAGGACCTGAGTCTAATCTACAAATTTGGCATGGCAACATTTGGAGAGAACACTGAATTTCTGGTGTGTTTAGTTAGGAAAATATTCATTTTGTTTTTCAGAGAAAATATTTTAAAATGTTCTCCTTAATGCCCTTCAGTCTCCATCTGGAGATTTAAAATACTTTTAATCTGCTATCTTGGGGATAACTGATCATCTTTTCATTAGAAATGTATGATTTATTAAGCTAATTATTCCATTTAAAATGTTACATTTCAGAAGGTGCCAAAGTATCCTTTTCATTTGCAGAATTAACAGAAGGTGCAGTTTGAGACATTAATTTTCTAGCTGCTTGAATTTTCAGATAATAAGGTTCCAAAACATTTTCCTGATCAAGGGGAACAGTTAGTATGATGAGGAAGGAGAAAGCCCAGGCAGGTGTAATCAGGAGGTTTTTACACAGAGAGAATGCTGTCTTTAAGGATCTGAGAGAGCTGCCAGCTCCTTGCTGTAAGAAAATCAACAGCAAGTGTCAGAAATCCTTTCAAGAGTAATCCCTACCTGGGAGAAACTCAGTCCTGAAGGAAAGATTGTTCTCTGTCAGGTGAAATGCATCAAAAGGCTTGACTATCGAATGCCTCCTGGGCCTACCCTGAGGAGGAAGGGGGGCTTTCAGTTTGTCAGGAAGATGCCTAGAGATAGGCATCAAGGTGGACTAAGCAATTTTGAACCAAAGTGGTTGTGGCATTTATTATCACAGCGTACATGAGGTACAACTAACCTTCAGCCCCCACCTATACAGTTTCTGAGTGAGGACTTGCAATAGTTTTATATCCATGTTATGGTGCTTTATTTGTCAAAGGGATATGGAAGAGGTAGCAATGTACATCCTGTATCACACTGAATTTTCATACAGAGCCTGATCCGCATTCAGAGAGGTGAGAGTATGGATACCTGCTTTCTTCTGCAAGCTTGGGTCGAGCTAGGCAGTCATTCCTCAGGTTCAGGTGCAGCCAGACATTAGTAATGTTACATGCAAAACCTGTGTAAGTGCTGGGGGTTAAGGAATGGCAAATACTCTTTAGCTCTTTGGGTAGGAGACACAATGTTCAGCCAGAGGAGCTGTCTTTTCCCAGAAGGACCCAAAGCCAGAAAGAGGACAGGATGTAGTTCTTTAGGTTGCTGTCTCCTCAGGTAATTTGGAAGAATGAATTTGTAATAAACTTTAGGGAGATTTCATTCAGGAACACCTCCTGTGTTCTTACCCAAGTTATCTTCATTCCTGTACTTCCAAGCAGTTGTTCAGGTAGTTCACTGTTGCCCCACCAATATTATTTCTCCGTTTTCAAAGTCATTCATTTCAGTTCTCTGACACTGTGATCTCTGTCCTTCCAGACAAAGGCTGGATTCGTGCATGGGGGAAGATTGTATTGTGAGAGCACAAGAAAACACAACATGCATGTATGATTCATGATATTTCTGTCATCTGTGTACTAATGTCTACAATACAATGTCTTATGAGAGCAAAAAAAATAGGTTTCTTTAAAAAGAAAAAGTAATGTGACTAGAATCAATGTGCTTTTTAAATAAAATCCTACAGGCTATTATCTATAATTTATAAAATGGTCCAAATTTTTATAATAGAAGTAGGTGGCAAAATAAAATGCATACAGACATGAGACCATTAGGTATTATAAACTGACATTTTTCATTTTAACAGATTATTTTGATGGTATGTAGAAAAAGTGGTGATATGTTAAAAAAATCCTTAACAGGTTAGTGACCATGTATCCTTGCCTTTCTATTTTTTCTTTGCATTTACATCTAGCAATTCTTCAAAGAACCTGGCTTCACTTTTAGCCCCCCAAAAAATCCCTGAGCGTCTCCTTTCATCTGGAGTCTCCTTGTGCTCTATAGATCTGTCATCTCGCTTGATCTGTAGTGGCTTCACAAATTTTCAAGTAACCATTATAAGACTTGAGGAATGCTCTATGAAAGAAAAATTATGAGAGTACCAAGATTACTTTGCTCTCAGGAGATGCCACTGAACTAAAATCAATCATATGAATTAAAAGCTTTTGACAAATAAATAATTCATACACAGTAAATTAATTAATGAATTTCCTGGACAGGCTCAGCACATTTTCCTGGGTTAGCCATCAGCACATCAGCAGAGTTGTAACAGGTCTGCCATCTTTGCTCCCCATGGTCATAATTCTATTTGGTTACTATTTGCATAACAGTTGAGTTTCAGTGAAAGGATTTTTTTTTCTTTTTTCTTTTTTCCTTTTTTTTTTTTTTTCTTTTTAATAACCAAATAAGGCTCTACACGTTTTTCTATCCCCTTCACCCATTGCAAGATACTGGGAGCAAAGCAACTGTTTCTTCATAAACACTCTTACTACGACGTTGAATAGAGTTGACATTTACATAAATGGATTGCAGTGCAGTTGTTGAACATATATGGGGATGATTCTCTAATCCCATTTTAATTAGATGGATGTTGCACGCATACAAAAATCACAAGCCTCGCTCCCTGTGGTGATGCCATACTGGCAAGGAATCAATCACCACGGCCCTGGTTGCCATGGAAACTGATAGCTCCTGCACCACCATCTAAGTGGTAAATGATTGGTGGTGTACTCACAGCACAGGGAGAGCAATGAGTTTTTATATCCTGTCCAGCAGCTGTGCCAGAGAGTTAATTAAAAGCAGAGAACATGAAATAAATCTAAATCTGTGAAGAAATGAAATGTACAGTACAAATTGAATTCCCCTGTTGGACAGAAATTAATATGCAACACAAACCACAGAGCTGCCTGAACAAGCTGCAGCTATGAATCCCAGGAACCGGCACCTCCGTTGCGGCTAAAGCCCAAATGCAGAGAGAGCACCTCCTTATCTTGTTACCTAAACAAGCAATTCCTTCAATGCCTGTGTTGACTGATGCATGCAAATTGCATCTGTAAATGTTAAAGGTTTGCACAAAGGCAGGAAGGACAAAGCTTAACTAAGATCTAATTAACAAACTGTTAGCAACTGCAGTTTATCAGCTGTGAACATGGTGTAAGTAAATGTTTATGCTGCTGTACCCAAAACCACCAGACAACCTCTGTGAAAGTCAATGTGTTTTTATTGATAAGCCATGAATTCCAAACTCGTATTTGAAATATCACAGGTATAGTAACTGCCCTGAAATGTCTTCCTCAGAATAGAATTAGTTCTGTGTAACGTATCCTTCAGTAGAGTGGGTTGCAGCTGATCAGGCATGAAATGGTGAAGGCCTGAGGCTGCCGCAGCCCAGCCTTCCCTCCCCCTCTGCATCACCGTGAAGGAGGCAGGTATTGACGAAGGGGACTGCACAGCTCCATGCCAACAAGTGGTTTAACTGCTTGCACACGGCGAGCACAGAGAGTGGCCAATTGACAGCAGCTAGGCAGCACGCTGTGCGAGTGGAGGAGGAGGGAAGTAGTGCTGAGGAAGTTTTGTTGCATAACCAGACGCAACCGTGTCATCTTCAGTCATCTTCTGGTTACTGATAGCCAGTCATCTTCAAAGCCTGGCAACAGAAGTGACTTTGGTGCTGTTTACACCTGAGGCATTTTAAGTGCCTGGCGTCTTTTATCAAATCTTGAAATTGAACATTTTTGGTGATTTCTCATGCTAACCTGCTAGGTCAGCCTGTTGGGATGGGTGCAAGCTGTGTTTTAACTCTTTCTCAAGCCCTCTCTTCCTTGCCTGTCAGTGAAGAATCTTCCATCTGATTTCAGCCAGAGCAAAGTCTGGGGATTTTTCTCACACCTCTGAAATGACATGAGAAAAGGCAAGGTTTTTACTTTTCTAACAGGGCACTTTCTAGTGTTGCACAACTAATGTCATGAAAAGGTGCTGATGGAGCCTTGCCACAGTTTCTGTAAAGCCTTCCTGCCATAAGGCATGAATGGAAGTAAAAGCCTTAACAATGTCAGCTTAATAAGAAACTGATAAAACCTCTTAAAATTATCTGTAGTGATTTGTCATTATTTTATGTATGTTGTATGGTCAGCCTAGCAAAAGTTTTATGTTAATTCCATGTAAAGAAATGTTTTTCATAATTAAAAATTGTACATACAAATGCATGGGAAAAATTTTCTAATTTTTCCCATGTTTCTAATAACTTTCTAGAAAAGCACTTTTGGGTAGCAATTCTAGGCTTTAAATACTTCCTTTTTTGTGATAAATGTTGGCAAAAATTATAAAGAATAAAAATTTCTGCTTTGAATAAAGATGTTTTACACTAAAACGATATATTTTTCAAATCAAAAGCGAAGTTTCAAGAGACCAAGATGAAATTTAAGAGGAAATTTATAGACCTCTTGGACATCATGTGGTACAAAAGGATAATTTACACCAAGTTATGGTGATATTTGGAAGCTAAATTTAATACTGATTATTCCAGAGGATCCAGGTGATAATCCTCTGGGCTTTAATTGCATGATTTATGCGTGGCTGGTCAAAATATAAGTCAATGAGAATTTGGGCACGAATTGCCAGATGGTTTCTTGTTACTGATGATATATAGATGATAGATATTACTGCTTGATATCCTGAATGTACCTGAAAAATAAGTTTGTGTCAGGACAGATCACAATGACTTTTAGTCTGGGAAGAATTCCTGTGGCATGTATAAAATAACAAGTAAAGAAAGGCTTAATTAGATGTTATTAAGTATTCACTCTTATATGAAAACAAGTAAATCCAGGACACTCATTAAACCATTGTAGTTCCAGCTAAATTGATCTCATATGTAAAATTAACTAGCTGCTGACCTTATTGTTTTAGTTGCACCTATTTTTGTCTGTCTAGTTTGAGAGACATCATGCAGTGTATGACAGTGATCTTTTTCTCCTAATGTGTAGAGTAGCTTGGAGAGACTTATTGGCCTCGTGTGTCAACCATTTGTCAATTTATGTCTGGAATATGAGCACTGATACTGTAAAGACACAGTTCCTGAACTATTGACTATTATAAATTATAATTGTTATTCACTCTTTTAATTGTTTTATCATACTGTGAGTATATTAAAAATATCTTCTAATGACAGGAAACAGTGCATAGAAAAAAGTTGAAGGATACAACAACGAAAAAGTAAGTGGTAGCAACCTAATACCACAAATACTCTGTGAAATGAGTATGTATTTGTGGGAGAAAAAGATGTAATTTTATTGAGTGAGGATACATCTGAGACAGAAGAGACGATTTTGAACTTGCTTCTAATTTACATATTTATGGATATATTCAGTTAGGTGAAATTCCAATGTGTAAAACAAAATGAAACTAGAGTAGGGCCCTTAGATGAAAATTGGATACGAGGAAAATGATCAGACACTGAGCGGGAACGCTGCAAAAGGATTGAATATTGAAAACATTTTACCTACTGTAGATTGGTTTTCTGTGAAATTTGGGCATTCAACACTTCCAGGGGCTTTAACAACAAAAGCTTTGGATAGAGGAAACCATTATAGTCTGTTTTTTCTGTGGGCGTTGCCATGTTTGTTCTGGTGCGGCAGTCCCTGAGTTCTGTTGTCACAAAGGGTGGTCACCAGCTTGCTCACCACTGCTTCTCTTCCTGCTTATGGGTGGCAACACTTCTGGGGCCACATCTCTCGATTAAAATAATTTTCTGTCAGTGTCTGTGCCCTTCAGAAATGCCACATAAGTTTCTTGTCTGTATTAAATACTATACTTCCTGTATGTCATTATTTTGGAGTTGTGCTGTGCATTATAATCTTGGACTAGGCTCAAAGCCTTGTTCTGACTGTTTGTTGATGTCTGCTCAGCACCACTCCATTGCTGAAGGTAAAATTTTCAAAAGACTTTGAAGTAACCTAGTCTCCAAGGTACCTGTCAGTGGGAAATTTAATTCACTTAAATGCCTTCAAAATACCACTTTTTTTTTCAAAAGTGTGATCAGTCGTGGATGGAAGGAAAAGTTGTAGTTTTCCAACATTAATTGTGAAATTACCTTTGCTTGATTTTTTTTTTTTTAGGTAGGATCAGTATTTTGCCCTATGTATTCCTAAATGCAAAGAATCTGCAGGAGGAAACCCAGAGTCACATTTGCAGTTAATTTCCCTTTCTTCCTCACCATTTGCAGAATATTAAGTTACTTAAAAATGAATTGCAATACCAGTTAAGCAGTAGGGGTAAAATCGGGTTTATTTCCCTTAACCATTTTATCTATCTTGAATCTTTTATATTGTGAATCTTTTATCTTGATAACACATTTCAAGAAAATGGAAAAGGGAGGTGGTGGAGTCAAGACAAAGACAACAAAGTGCTTTCTTGAAGAATGTGTGGCAAAGCTGTGAAGCTCTTTGCCCTAGTATACTGTGACTACTGACAGTTTATCTACCTTCAAAAAATTGTGCTAGTTTGTCATGGAAAAAACACTGTGGAAGGCTGCTAAGCAGCATGCACCAGCTCAGCCTGAAGAAGGCTGTGAACCTCGGAGCAGTGGAGGCAGAGACCGCTCAAAATGAGTGCATCCTGCTTGCCCCCCTACACTCTTCCTTTGACAAGCACTGCCAGCTCCTGCCCAAGATGGCACTGAGGCGCAGCTTGTTGGTCTAACCTGTTCTTATATTCTTATATTCTTGTTTAAATGTAAGAAAGCTGGTTTTCTTTTTTTTTTTTTTTTTCTTTTTCTTTTCTTTCCCTGCTCTCTACATGTCCACACAAAGGAAAAATAACTTTTTAAGAGAGCATTTGGGGAACATTTTTAACACCTAAGGAAAACAAGTTAAATCTTGCAGTTTTTCTGTCCCATAAAAATATTCCTTCTGTAATCTCCAGTTCCTCCTTCCTCTCTCCCAGCTCCAATGCACAGCTGCCAGTCTCAAAGCATTTCAAAGGGTGTCTTCAGGTCCTTTCAGGTTCCAGTTCCTTTTAGGCAAGGCAAGGCAAGGCAAGGAAACCTGAATCATAAGCAGTTTGACACCCTCAGTAGGATCTAAAACCTGAAAAAAAGCCTCTGCCACCTGTGAAATGCTGCTGAATGCTGCAGCTGCATGCTCAGAGGATGAGGCAGCATTCACACTGCCTTCCTCACGAGTACACGTAGGGCTGACGCACCACAGGGGTGCGTGGACCACTTCTGTATTTCCGCTCCATCTGAACCGTTCAGTCAGGTACATGAAAAACCCTCCCGTTTTGCTGTGCTGAAATGGTAATCACTGAAGCGGCTTTCATGGAACTCAAAAACAAGCAATTGAAAAAGCAGGGTCAGATGCTTCACTGGTTGAATGGTGCAGCACTGCTGAATTCAGCTGCTGAAGAGCAGTGGCAAGCACGCGTCTGGATGCACAGTACTCTTGTGCATTGCGACATTGGTAGATTGCGACAGAGGAAAAGGGAAGATACTGAGAATGATATGACTATATAGCAAATACATAATAAGGGGGATGAGAGCACTAGCAACACATTCCTGTAGTGGAGCCTTTCCTCCCCCGATTTTTACTGTGATGTCAATGAGATTTGTTGTATAGGTACAACTGGTGGGATCTGAAATAGATTCTTGTTGTCAGAGAAAACTTCAGCATGAAAGCACGCACAGTAAAGCTCACAGCAAGGTTTGTTCTCTGTTGCGTGGAGCAAGGACTTCACATGGCACCAGGTGAGGTGAGGGCACCACAACTGTGTGGTCCAGACAGGATCCATATCTGTGGTTCAGCACCAGCCCTAAGATTAAATCAAGCTATGTTTATTTTTCATAATATCTTAGTCAGAAATCTCCAAGCAGCTGAAAATTGCTTGTGCCACCATTACTTCCATGTGTTATTTTCAGTAACTCACCTTGTACATTCATTCAGCCACTTGAATGGTTGGCATAACATCCGTAAACTTCCCACAAGGACTCTAGCCCTTACAAGCTCTGCAGAGTGCTCTTCTCCAGGGTGCTTTAACAGGTCAGCCAAAAAACTGGCATTGAGCCAGTCATAAAGAGAATTAATCATACAAAGAATGTAAATATTGAGGAAAACCAACAGAAATGAATCTTTAGGCTTCCAAAGGGTGCATTCACTGTGCTTTCTACATATAAATCCTAGAAAAGCTAATAGAAAAGAAACACAAAGGTTCTTCCATATTTTTAGAGAATCAACAAACCTGAAAGAATAAAATATCACCCTGACAACAATAGGATGTGTTAAAATACTGCAGTAAAGATTATGCAAGCTACTTAGTTCTACAAGTTCAAAAAGTAATTTCAGCACAACCTTATTGGTGCCTAAATTATGTAGAGCTTTCAGTAAGTGCCTCTAAAAGTCTTTTAAAAGGACACCTTTCAAGTTAGCTGTTTTTCTTAATCAGTTTTCAGGCAGCTGTAAGTCACTCTGATCTATATGAAAAAAAATCTACAGAGTGGAATTTATTCTCTGTCTCTGCAGTTTAAAATCAGTTTAATTTCACTGAGTTCAGAAGATTTGTTCAGTTTAAGAGTAATGGAAATGAGATCATAAACAGGGCCACAGTTTTTGATTTATTTAACTATTTGAGGTGAAAAAAGGAATCAGCATTTCCAAATCACTGTGGAGGAGGAACAGTTCAGTAATGAAGGGATGGAGAGGAAAGGGAATTTATTTTCTCTTCTGTTTAAAAATGGTTAAAATATCTCCAGATTCCCCACCCCTCTCACACTACCCCTTAATAAACTGTGCAAACTGTTAAAAACAAGCATTAAGAACAGGAGAATCTCATGGGATGTGTACCTATGAAAGAAACAGGTCCCAAATACAAAGGACAGATACTGTGTTCAGGTATCTGAAGTCAAGCCACTATTCCCAAGGGAGAGGCGCCGTTATTTTCAAGTGGCCTACACCTGTAACTTGATTCACGCTATTCTACTTTGGAGAAGAGTCCAGAACACCATAGGTCAAGCAGCAAAGTGACACTGAAAGAATAAAGTTAACAGCCTGAAGTGAATAGATGGTTCTGAAGGCTGCTTTCAGCTTCACTTGCGGAACCACAGTAGCTGTGCTACAGAAAAACTCACAGAATCACAGAATCACAGAGTGTTAGAGATTGGAAGGGACCTCGAAAGATCATCTAGTCCAATCCCCCTGCCCAAGCAGGAACACCTAGAGCAGATCGCACAGGAACGCATCCAGGCGGGTTTTGAATGTCTCCAGAGAAGGAGACTCCACAACCTCTCTGGGCAGCCTGTTCCAGTGCTCTGTCACCCTCACTGTGAAGAAATTTCTCCGCATATTTAAGCGGAACCTCCTATGTTCCAACTCACATAAACTACTGTCAATTTTAATTCACAGTTGTTAGTTTAGAGTTCATAGTTAATAAGGGTCAATTATGGGCTTTCTTTTATCTTTGGAAACTAGGCAGTCTTCTTTCGTAAGAAATGTGTTCTGATTCGTTGCTTTTTTGCTGATGCAAAAACGACTCCTTCACAGATATCGTACGACACGAGTGAGGGAACAGATGAAAAAATCCTTCCTCCTTTTCAGCACTGACAAGGAACTATGGAGAAAGGAAAAGCAAATGGCTGATGGAGATTTTCCTGGAAGCGCTAGGGACAACCAAACCCTTCTGTCATGTTACCCTGAAATTGTAATCTACCTTTTTGTAGGAAATCTTTGCTAGCTAAACCTTGCAAGACTATTCCCTTCAAAGTCATTAAAAAAAAAAAAAGGATGCTTTTAGGGCAAATGGAATAACTTCATTCTGTACAAAGAAGATGGTATCTTACTTTTTTCTGAATATAAAACATCAAAATTCTGAACAGCAAGATATTTTTCCTTGGATATGTCATTTGATTACTAAGAAACATTTGATAATTTGCTCTTGTTTGTATACTTAGTGACATAATGCTAGACAGGCATTGTATGTCAGCCGAAAGCTATATTATACCAAGTCTGAATATTTTTTACTTTTTGTTAATTATTCTGATTATATTCTATTTCATCATTCATATTTTTAATGTGAGCAACCTTAGACAGTGTCACACATATATAATTTGCTTCATCCCCATAATACTTTCCTGGTAGAGATCAAACTCCATTGCGTTGAATGAGAATGAGATCTTGCTGCCTGGTCTGAGGTGAGGATCGGTTGAATATCTTCCAAGTGTCTGTCAAAGGCAGCTTCAATGCCCTTTGTTGCTGTTGTTGTGACAGATACCAGCTGACAATGCAGTGAGGTGGTCTGGAATCAACTTGCTAGAAGCACCCACTAGCCTCCAAGGCTATGCAGAAACTAAATCACAGCATTTGAGACTCAGAAGTATCATAATTTAACAAATTACCATGTATTAACTGACCTGCAGAAGCTAACCACGTATTTTCTCAGAGAGAGCAGCAAATGATAGGTAAAGCACTTTGATTTCTTTTGCTGAGAGTTTGCCTAATTCTTACCTATTTTTATCTACACAAGAACACACCTTCACTTTTAAATTATCTTTTATAAGCACGTATTTTCTCCTTCTGGCTGAGTGTTTTGGCACTGGTTCAGTAACATTTCTCAATTTTTAGCTCTGTCAATGAGAGCAGGTCCAGAAAATCTATCCCATTCTAGTTGTTTTGCTGGGAAATGCAAGATGTTAAGGTCTTCTGTAAATCCAGTCCTTTATATCTGGTTAAAAGGATAGTCAACTAGTTCTAGTCAAGTCAATGGCTTAAAGCTGTAATAGTCAACAGTAACCCCAAGAGGCCTATGATATCATCATCTCTAGCTTTTCCCACCTGGTTAAGAACAGTTACACCTGTTTACAGGTGATGCTTGAAGCATGCACAGAACAAAGGTTTCTGGATAGTGTACCTGCATTGCTGCTTTGAGGTGATCATTGATTACACTTCAAGTTTTTCCAGGTCAAATAGAGGTTTAGCTAGAAATTGACATCATACAGAAAACTCCATTCTCAGTAGCAAAGTCATTGAAAGACTTTTCTAACATTTGGCATTGATAGACTATATGCTGCGAGCTTACTGTATCTCCTCAGCAGGTCATATGTTTTCCTTTATGCTTAGCTGAGTGGAGCTAAGATCAATTTTTAAATCACGTTGTTGCATTAACCATCTTTACTGTTGCAGGAAAGGTGGATAATTGTTTGCTGCTTTAAAGGTCCTTGAGTTACAAAACTAATTGTCTTCCCCAAAATTCTATTTTTTTCAAAATGACCACTTACAGGTTTTGTGTATACATCATTTGCACAGAAAGAATTATACACAAAACCAGTCACCAGCATATACACAAACTCACAAGATACCTTTCTTGTTTTCTTGGAGTAGATGCTTTGAAAAACAGAGGATAAGTTGATCACTCTTATAAACAACTATGGAAGAAAAAATCTCCTGTGAAAGGGAGATTTCTGCTTCTGTTAATTAAACAAAGTTTATTAAAATATAATAAAGCTCCTTTGCATGAATATGAAGTATATTAATAATTCAGCTAAAATTATGAAGTTTCTGTGCTTCACTATCTAAAACGGTAAACTACAAAGCTGACCTAATTTTTAGGGATAGACCTTCTGCAAGAATATGTTTTCTATACACCAAAATTGATCCTTTCTTGTGTTTTCTCTCTTTCTT
>VXAV01003289.1:93403-113966 GCA_013399715.1 Alectura lathami
TCCACAGAATGATGTTGTCAAATTCTGGACAGCTTTTCAGCTTGGAGACAGCTCTCCAATACAGTGGTCCCTAGAAGGAACTACAGCCTCTTAGTACTGGGCAGCATCAGGAAATATGACCTCAAGGTGCTGACTCAGATCTTCTGCCAAGTCTCTACAGCAGACAAACTCCTAGCTATTCCCTGCTTCCCTCATGCCTTTCCCTGTTGACTTGTCACAGAAGCAATCAACTGAAACCAGCTCCATTTCTCTCTTAAGCCCAGCTTTAGTTTAGCCCTGCATATGGCCTGTGGTGGCCTACCAAGGCATTCAGTACAAACCTCCAGCTAGTCATGCTGGGGTTACCAGAGGATGTTCAATACAATTTGTCTTACTCTCTTGTTCTCATTATACAGTTGTTTCAATAATTTTCATGATACTTGACCAGGTATAAGACCATTGCAGAAATGGCTTGATGGATTTGGTCACGTTTCATCAAATTCACCAGTCAATTATTCTGTATTTGACTGGCTCTGTAGAGTACCATGTTTAAATATGCATCAGTTCAATACCTAGTGAGGGTTTACACATGCTGACTGGAAATTAATTAAATCTTATCCTCAGATCATGAACATAACTGCTATGGTATTCTTTAGAAGCATCAGGCACTCTGTAATCAGTATACAACAACGAAAGAAAGAGCAAATAACAGGTACTACTGGAATGAACAGAAAACCACTCAAATAAAAACGGTTCAGTAGGGCCCTCCATCTTGTAGCCTGATGCAACTCATGCAGGTAATAGTGCTGATTCTGTATGACAAATTAATAAATTTGGAAAAACAGACTAAAAAACATGCAGTTGCAATGTGCTGCTCAAATAAGAGAGATAAATACATTAAAAATACTACCAAAATTTTATTTTCCCTTAGTAGGAGGAACATGCTGGGTGAAATTCTCAAATTATGAAGAGAAGATGGTGGTTGTAACCTGAAACAAAACTCTTTCCTGATCTCAAAATCTGAGATTTTCTTACACATGAGCTAATAAGCCATATAGTTATGAGGTTTTGTTACCAATTATATATTTTGTTACCTGACATAACTATGTTTCAGAATATATGATACAAAAAAAGAAAAAAAAGAAAAAAAAAAAAAAAAGCCTGTATTTTTCTTCTATCAAGCAATAAATATCTCCTGTTAACACAATGGAAAAATATCCTGCAAAGCCCTTGCAGGTGATCAAGGAAATCTCTAAATCAGTACCTCAGTTAGATGTAAGTATGGCACAAAGGGATAGCAATTTGGTGTCTTTTCTAGCTTTGCAGGCAGATATTGCCACAAGGCAAAGCCAGGAACAAATATTACTCTTTAATTGTCCACTGTGGGAATTTCCTTGTCACTGGAAAACAAAAATATCTTTTGGATAAGGCAAAAAAGAAGTAATCATAATCATGTTGCTATTTGCAATAGTCATTCTGTGGGGGAGTGGAGTTTCACCAGGGATCAATCAAAATTGGAACTTTTTTTTTGCATCATTTAAGAGAAACTGACAGTATGCAATTCGTGATGTGTTGCAATAAGAAGCTGACATTATTCTCTGAATTTGGTTCTCAAGGTTTAATAAATGTCATTCTCCTTATTTCCCTCAGTGCTAACAGATTTTGTTCATTTTCAGGTTCTGCCTCCCATTCAGGATACTCAGTTTTGGCTATCCAAGTGAATGTGTAAGATGGATCTGAGTAAGGAGCAACATGTAATAGGACATAATGCAGGCTGTGTCGAGTTTATTTTAATCCACCTCTAAAGAACCCCAATAAATCTGACCACTACTCCAGTTTAAGTACCAAGCAGATCAGCCAAGGATGATGAAAACGAAGAGATCTAGAGCAGCTACAGTAACTCGTTGACATTATGCCAAATATTCTGAGCCAAATTCATCCCTTGTGTAAGTGCTTTGACTACAGTGAAGTTACACAAGAGATGAATTTGTTCAGCATCCTCTGATTACAGGGAATTTCAGTTCTAAAATAGGGGATAAAATCGGTGACCCAAGCATAATGAAAAGACATGGACTGGCAGGGATCAAATAAATGAAGATGGAAACTCATTGACATGTACTATCCTGAAAGTCAATCTGCCCTTGTAAAACTTTATTCAAGCATTGCAGCAGATGAAAATATGTACTTGGAGCTCTCCAAATCATTTGTATAAGAAGAAGATAAAGTATACATTCACTGAGGCTGCAAACAATGTTATTGAGATTAAATGGCGGCAGAGAAAGAAAATGTGTTTTTCAGGCACAGCGCTGAAGGATCTACAAAACAGCTATTACAGCTTCAGAGGAAGAAGACAATACAACAGCACACAGGAAAATCACTGGACCAGCTTTCTCCATGGGGCAATGTACTGAGTTGTGAGGACACAGGCAGTCTGATCAGAATATTTCCCCAGAAACTATTGCATTTAGGGACATTTTTATAGAGAAAATTCTTTTCAGTATACTTATTCCTTGTTAATTGCTTTTTATTTTCCTTTATTTCATACTTCTATTTTTATTTTTTATTTTGCAGTGTATTGCAAAGCTGCTGAAATCCACCAGGGCAGAACTTTAAATGTTCCTACTTTTGTGGGAATCATTCTTGCCATGTAAAATACATCAAGATGCAATGAAATTCCAAAAGATACTTGAAGCACTCAGTGTAAAAAATGAAGGACAAATCTTCCTGCAGAGTAACTGAAGGGAGTAAGCTTTCTTCGCATGTCCTGACACATCAGATTTCGGGATCTAAAACTGCTTTCATCTAACCCACACATCATCAATCTTCAGTCTTCATGATCACTAGCAACTGCTTTTCTTTATTGTCTTATAAGTATGCAATTAGCAATAGTTAAACAGTTCTGTATGAAACTGTTTATGGCCTCATATCTCATTGAAAAACAAAACAAAACAAAACATATTTTTCTCATTGATGGACATCCTCAAATTGCATGAAATTTGTAATCACATAGTGTAATCACAGATTATTTCTCCTTTCTGGCTATTAAATATAATTGATTAAATAATAAATAAATTATCAGATTTATTTATGCCATTTTTTTCTCAGGACTTGTTTTGTAGAATATTTAAGTACTTGCATGGTATAGTGAATTTTCTTCTTCAACACGGTGTATATAACCACAGCAACATCTATCCTCCGTGACACATCAGCAAGTCTTACAGTATGGTGAGCGGTTTTTTTTAATGTTCCCTTTGACAGAACATGCAATGAAATTGCAAGGAAGTGTAGCAATTTTAGGAGGAAAGGATTACAAACAATTTGAAAACTGAATTAGAATCTGATAACTTTCAATTATTTGTTACTCATTGTAAGGTCTTTTAAAACGTGAGGTCCAACTATATGTATCAAGACAGTCTATGGATTTGGGGGCACGTTTGTATTAAGTAAATACAAGTGTTGAAAATCTTGATGCACATTATTTTAGTTAAATAACTGTGAAACCATAAATTCCTTTTAATGCAACAAGTTGATACACATTTTTCCTGTTTTTTTTTTTGGGTTTTTTTTTTTTTTTTTTTTTGTTTGTTTGTTTGTTTTCTTTTTGGTATAAATAGTTCAGCTTGCTTAAATAATATTTTTCATTTGACTAGAGATAAAGCATATTTGATCACTTCCTGAAATGCTAGTCACTTATTTTACCTGTCAATTTCTTCTGCTGCCTCTGAGTTTTTAAATTTCTATTTCCACTTTTGTTAGCTCAAGTCTAATTAATTTCTTGCTACTAGGGTATCAGCAGAGACAAAATGTAAGGTAAGAATTGTTCAAGAATTAACTGTTTTCTCCCAAAGCCAAGCATGAAAAAAAAAATCTGCTAACTTTTTAAGAACCAATCTATGTCCATTAAGCGTCATTAAAAAATATTTTTATTCCTGATTGAGTGGGTTTACATTGTGCTAAGAAGTAATAGTGGTGATAACTGATGGTTGCAGTATATCAATGAAATGAAGTTAAGCACAGCTATCATAATTAACATTACAATTTATACACTTATACAAAATAAGCTGATCAGGATTTTAAAAAATGATGTGAGTGTCATCACATAACATTATATTTTTATCATGAGTACAAATAATTTCATACACTTAAACATTTTGAAGAGTGTATAGTTTTGACTGGAAGTCTGACTGGACAGAGATGAGAGTACAGAGGTCTCTTCACTTGGACTTTTAACAAGAAGCCTTCTTCTGTGGAAATTTCCGAGTTCAGTAAGCTTAATATACAACAGTTAAATCTGAAGTCATTTTTTGCTTAGGAAGACAATATTTTCTGGAGATCCTGATAACAGGAGACTGCTGATATAAAATGTTATGCTGTTTTATAGTCTTCTTAAACCTGTTTGTTTCCATTTAACATGATGTTGTGTGGTAACTGAAAACATAATAAAACACATCTGTTTTCTACTACTTACTTTATGCATTGCATAAAATTTTGTAGAAGTTGTTTCATGGCTCCTCCTCTTTGCTGAACTCTTGTCTCTTCCTATTCATTTCCCCTTAGGCAAAAAAATGAAAGCATAGGATTGCTGAAAAATGATTATATGATTCTGAAATAAGCAAACTCATGAGGAGGTTTGGAAACTCAAATTCGTTCCAGAAATGACAAGCTAAAAAGCATAGATTTGAATGTTAGTTTATTGTTCCGAGTTTGTGCATCACTTGAACATGCAAAGAATCTTGATCCTTACCTCAAAGACACATAGAGAAATTAAAGAATGCTTAGTCAGAACCTAAATTATCTATCTATTTCCTCATTTTAAAGCTACTGATTTAAAGGATGTGTATTAAGATTTTTGAACAAACAGTTCCAAGATATCAAGCATTTTAGAACTGCTCTCCTGCTAGAAAATATTTTTCTATTTTCAATATCTGTACAGGGAGTAAATGGAGTGATAATAATCATTTTCCTGTGTCAAGCAGCAGAAAGGCTCACAGGTATTTTTTGGTTCTGCAGAAACATATGAAGATCTGGAGAACACATAAGCCTGCTCAGACATGACCAGTTGTAATAGCAAGGTCAGGATACATGCAATTGAGTCAGATTTCAACTTTGCTGTTTAAAGGTTGAAGTGGAATAAAAGACTAGGTAATCCAACCAGATCTTGCAAGCAATTTCCAAAAATACTACACAGATGGAGACACATGTATAGAAGCTGGCACAAACAGGAGTAATTGGAAACTTCTGCTGGGGACAGAATATAACACAATGTAGAGGCAGGAGTAGGTCACACTTTGCCTTTCATTGGAAGTCTATACCAGTCGCATTGATATTTCTAGGAAGACTTCACAAGACTCCTGTGTAAAATGCTGGGCAGAAGTGGTGGACCATGAATACTCCCTGCCAACTCACCTGTTGCTCAGGAGCAATGGCCTATACAGAGCTCCCAGAAGGTCAAAGTGCTGAGAACAGGCTTTTCCACACAGGTATTTAACTGGTAAATTTTTTGGTACAACTACAGCATAGACTTCAATCTGAATATCATAGAATCATAGAATCATACAATCATAGAAAGGCTTGGGTTGAAAGGGACCTTAAAGACCATCTAGTTCCAACCCCCTGCCATGGGCAGGGACACCTCCCACTAGATCAGGTTGCTCAGAGCCCCATCCAGCCTGGCCTTGAACACTTCCAGGGAGGGAGCATCTGCAGCATCTCTGGGCAACATGTTCCAGTATCTTACCTCCTTCCCCGTAAACAATTTCTTCTTAATATCTAGCCTAAATCTCCCCTTTTCCAGTTTGTGGCCATTACCCCTCCTCCTGTCGCTACATGCCCTTCTAAAGAGTCCCTCCCCAGCTCTCCTCTAGGCCCCCTTCAGGTACTGGAAGGCCGCTATCAGGTCCCCCTGGAGCCTTCTCTTTTCTGGGCTGAACAATCCCAACGCTCTTAGCCTGCATTTGTAGGGGAGTTGCTCCAGGCCTTTGATCATCTTCATGGCCCTACTCTGGACCCACTCCAACAGCTCAATGTCCTTCTTGTGTTGGGGGCCCCAGAACTGGATGCAGTACTCCAGGTGGGGTCTCACAATAGCAGAGTAGAGGGGCAGAATCACCTCCCTTGCCCTGCTGGTCATGCTTCTAATATAATTAATTTGTTATTCTAAAATTAGCTGGCTACCAGAAAGAGTTCAGAAACAACATGATTCTTCCTGGGCTGCATCAAGAGAGGGGTGGCCAGCAGGGGGAGGGAGGTGATCGTCCCCCTCTGCTCTGCCCTTGTGAGGCCTCACCTGGAGTGCTGTGTCCAGGCCTGGGGCCCCCAGTACAGAAGGGATGTGGAGCTGTTGGAGCGGGTCCAGAGGAGGGCCACCAAAATGATCAGAGGGCTGGAGCACCTCTCCTGTGAGGAAAGGTTGGGGGAGTTGGGACTGTTCAGCTTGGAAAAGAGAAGGCTCCGGGGAGACCTCATTGCGTTCTTCCAGTACTTGAAAGGAGCTTGCAGGCAGGAGGGGGACCGACTTTTTACACGGGTGGATAATGGTAGGACAAGGGGGAATGGGCTGAAACTGAAAGAGGGGAGGTTTAGGTTGGCCATCGGGAAGAAATTCTTCCCTGAGAGAGTGGTGAGGCGCTGGCACAGGCTGCCCAGAGAAGCTGTGGCTGCCCCATCCCTGGCTGTGTTCAAGGCCAGGCTGGATGGGTTCCTGGGCAGTTTGATCTGGTGAGCTGGTGGCTGAAAAAATGTAACTGAAAAAAAATATCAAAATGAATAAATAATTTTAGATTTTGCCCTTACACTACTCACAGATGCTTTCAGACTATCTTTTGGTAGTTTGTTATCTAAACTTAGTTAATAATCTTTTTGTAATTGCTTAAAATGTTATATTTTAATATTCAAAATCTCAGTTGCATTGGATAATGGGCTCAAGTTACATCTTTCTCTAGATGAGTGTAACTCTTAAAATAAGGTTTAAAAGTTGAACTCAAGTAGATAGTTTCCAAAGGTATTATACCTTCATGAAAGTCTGTAGGAATCAAACCCAACCAAAAGTGCAAATAAAGTGAAAATTATAATGTATTGCAAGGAAAGAGGACACAGCATAGGATAAGAAGAACAACATTTAATTACCTGTCTGAGATATTTCTCAAAGCCTGTGGAAACTGGAGCTCAAGTTGCACTAACTAGCTCCAGAAGACCTGAGTGGCGTGAAAATCTTTGGATTTATGATACTGAGCAAATTGTGTCAGCATTGTTATAACACTTTATAACACAATAAAGAAAAATTTAGCTTTCTTTTCTTTTAAGCACATTCTCTCTCCTTCCCTGTTCCCCATCCTTTTTCCTCCCTCTCAGCATTTTGTGTGACAAGTCCACTGTGCCACAGGCCTCCGTTAAGCACTACAGATGGGAAAATTCATGTCCATTTCATAAGTTCTGAAGCTAAGAGAGGTTTAAATGTATCTCACACACTCCTCCCAAACTTGGCCTCATCAGATGGTTTTCTGCCTCACCAGCAGAAAGACACAAGGCTTGACCATGAGAGAAACAGTTTTTCTGCAAGTAATGGATAAATGAAACAGCTAGCCTTCACAAATGAGTTCAAGCTGTCCTTATCTGTCCCTCTTTCTCATTCAAACAAGGGTGGATATTTTTAACAAATTGAAAAAGAAGAATCAGATGCTTATAAATACTACATTCTTGAAGGTTATGACTTTTAATCCGATCAAAAATTGTAGAGTGAAAGAGGAGAAAGTAGAGAAGGTGAAGTAGTTAAAATAAAGGAAATAAATAAAAACTATTTCATAAGGCCAGTCACCTGCCATGGTTTGAGAATGCAGCACACAGGTAAAGGCCTGATATGATGCATCATACAGTCATTATATTGGTCACTATTAAAAAAAAAATCAGAAAGAAAGCGTGATGACAGCCATATACTTACTAATGGGTAACAACTGGCATTGACTCTTGATGTCTTCCAGATTCATAGAATCACAGAATCACAGCACAGCTGAGCTTTGCAGGAACCTCTGGGCCCATCTGTCCCAGCCTCTACTCAAGCAGGGAAACCCAGCGCAGGGTGCTCGCAGCCTCAGGGCAGCCTATGCCAGTGCTCCATCGCCTGCACAGTAAGAAAAAGAGAAGGGAAGGGGATACTAAAACTATTTTTTAAAAAGGAAGAGAAAGAAGGAAGGAGGAAAGGAGAAAAAGGATGCAGAATTTTTTGAGGTTTCCAATATGAAATGTTGCAAATTTTCATTAAAAAAAAAAAAAAAAAAAAAGTTTTTATTTTGAAAAGAGCTTTCTATGTTTAAAAAGTAAATAATATCCCAGCTAAAAATATTTGACTATGGGCCTAATTCTTGGTACATAAATAAGAAAAATTCTTTTATTTTTCATGTAGCTGGGGAGAATGTAACTTAAGGAGTGATACGAAATAATTCTTTAGGCTAGGCAGAGAAGAGAAAACTCAGTTACTTTCATTTGTTTGGCTGGTAGCCTTCTCAGAACACTCTTTTTCTGTGTTCATAGTTACATACATCTTCTGGAGGCAACATATTCACAAAGCCATCTGATTTTCTTCTTCCTTACAATTAACTCCCGTACCATACAGTTTCCAGAAATATTTTTCCACATTCTGATTTAGTCTTCAGCTCACTCCCCACTGACCTACTATTTTGCCTTGGTCATGGCAGTGCACCTCTCCTTGGGGAGCATGAATCTGCAAAAGCGATTTCCCTCACCTTTCTGGTAGGTTTCTCACAATAGCCACTCTGCCTTCTCTTTCATCTTCCTCTGGGACTGAGGTGTCTCCCTGACAGAGGTCAGGGGGCTGAGATGGCCAAATAATACTTTTTCCTCCAGCAATACAGATCCTTTCCATGGATTTCTACATCCCTCATACCTCCCTGCAAGAGACCTCTACTGTGTTATCTGCTAGTGGCACCTGTGCTTCCTCCTACCTCTGAACAAGGAGCAGGGTGTTCACGGTGTAGGGAGCTCATGGTGAGAAGACTCACCTTATAAAAACCTAAAAAATTATTGTTTGACAAGTGGACTGAATAACTCAGGAAAAAATGCTTAGGTGAAGCACTGATATGGTTAATAATTCTTACAGCAAACAGAAGTACTGCAGATCTCAGTTACCGATTAAAAAAATGTCATAGAAAATATTTTTCTGATCAAAGTCTGGCAAATTGTATCTGACAACACTGACTATTTTGTGTCTATTTTTAATCTTAATCTCTCCTTGTTCTTTCAGTTATGCAAGGAGCGACATCAGTACTCTCTGCTGCAAAGAATGCCAGTCTTTCAGAAGCGCACGCAATGCACCATTTTAATTTTTGATACTGGATTTAGCACTGCAGTTTTGTTTTAACGCAGCTGAAAAAAATAAAATAATAATAATAATAAAAATGTTACATGGCTGCTAAAGAAGCCCATTATGTAGTGAAAGTTACTGAAATTATTACATTAGCAAGCCCTGGATGATTTTTTTTCTTTGGATTTCTGTTTCTCTTAGAATGTATAGTTTATAGGATAAGACTTTTTATCTTACTGATTCCAGTATCTCATCTCACTGAGTACATTTAAATCACCAGTAAGATGAGAACAAGAAGGATGAAAAAAGGGAAGGAAGTGGAGGAGCAGGGAGTAGGAAAATCAAGGCTTAAGTCCAGTCTGAACTATCTGTGAGTCACTTTCACACATATTTCAATACAAAACTTTTATGGACTTAAGGACAAGTATCAGAATTTCGCCAGCTGGTTTGGTAGGTCAATATTATATCCATTAGACTACCTCACAACATTGAGATATGTCTGCAATAAAAGTAAATTCTTTAATATCCTTGCTCGCCTGTAAGAGCAGTATAATTTCCTAGTGCCTAACAGTGCTCAAAAATAAAACAGTATCTTTTTCCTGCTCATTAAAGCAGTGCTAATAAAGAATGGGTACTGTTTAACAATGTCTCCTGCTGGCTGCCACATACAAGTGATATTATTTCTCTGCGAGATGTCTGCCATGCACACAGGAACGTTACTTATGTGTAAAATGGCTGACAACGGCAGTGGGCTCAGAAGTGGCATTTGCTGCCTTGGAGCACGTTCTGCAGAATATGCATGCTGAGAAATGCTTCCTACATTTCCAGCTTCCATAATTCTGGTCTGAGCAGGAGGTTTATCTCTACTTAAAATGAGAAATGTGTCACTGACTGAGACATTTGCCTTTGTTCCTTTAAACACTGAATTAAGGTCATGATCTTAAAGAAGGTATTAATAAAGTAACTACATAATAGAGATGAGAGCTTAAATAATGCAATGGCTTTATAGCTAGAAATCACTTTTGCACTCAGCACTAGCAGCCACAGATTCAATGGAAAAAAAAAAAAAAAAGGTATAAAAGTTAAAGGAAATCTTCAGAGCATATAATTTCAATTGCAGTGCTAAAGAAAAATGGAGCAGGCAACACTATAGAGGGTAAGAGCTTAGCTCCTTTGTCTCTATCCTCTGCTTGCTTCTGGTGTTTAATAATTCTCAGTCTGAAGGATGTAACATATTGCAGTAAAAAAGGTCAGTTTGGCTTAAACCCTACAGCAGATATCATGTGAAATGATGAGGTGGGAGTGTGCCCCTGTGCACACACAAGCAAAAAGGGATGCAGACCATTGTCTGGCTCATGGTAAAAAGTGTAGCTACTTACGTAAGAGGCAACTCTTCAGAATACTGAATAAATCCTGGAATAAGTGCACTGAGGTTCAGACATCTGAGAGAATGGCATATAAAACAGAACATGAACAAGAATTTTAAAAGAACAGCATTAATTAATTGGGTAAGAGACATTTTCTAGTCTCAGACCATCAAACGGACTTCATTTTGTGCCTGTGCTTCAAATTACCTGAGAGACTTATCTCCTGAAGACAGACCTAATCGTAACAAATGGCAAAAGCTCTTGGGGCTTCAAAAGCCGACGTGCAAAGATGGTTGGCATTCAAATGTTAGCTGCTACTGAGCGTACTGCACAAGGCTTTCAAAATACAAATTAACCCATTTACTATATTTTAGATAATCAAAGTAGCATGTTTTGCCATTTATAAAATTTTCCATGCTTTCTTAAGTTCTGCCTGAAACTCTTCCAAAGAGTTAATAATGAGTCACTTGGGATGCCAGTAACATTTCTGAAAGCTGCTCTTTCACCTTGTCTCTTCACCCCAGTCTCATATGTAACTTAGTTATTACTATTAAATGTTTTCCAAGTTGGACAAAATTCTGAAGTAATGTACAACTCCAGTAAATAGGATTAGATGTACAGTAGTATCTGCTCTGTACATATTTCTTAAACAAGATGTCCGATTTTCTGCGTGCCTTCACCACACTGTGAAGTTTGCTCTTTTACTTTTTGAGAAGAAAACTTGTTAGTTGCAAATGTAAATTGTTTAGTAAAGAATAAGTAATTAATTACCTAACACTGAAAATTTGTTTTCAATATAGTGCTCTTTCTAGGGCTTGAACCATAAAACTGAGGAGTCTCACCTATTAACTCTACAAACAACACCTGAAAAACCTACCAAAGCAAGCAAATAAATAAACAAGTCAGTACTCAACAGACAAAAGTTGTTTAAAGGCAAACTTTGGCAACCAGTGCGGACTACTTAATGTCATTCTATTTTTTTCAGATCCAGAAGTTTTAGATTTGAGTCTCAGATTCTGAACAGTATTTCATGTCTAAAACAGGCGATGAAGCAGTGCAGTGCAAGACAGTGAGCATGCATGAAGTTTCACCAGGGGAGACATCATAAACCACTGAGATCTGATTAATTGAGGTTGGAGAGTATACCAGCACAGGCAACGCTGTAGTGGGACCATACTACTATAACAAATCATCTGGTCAGGAAGAAGTAGATGAGTTCTCTTCTAACAAATGGAAGAAGTCTCATGTGCACACACCTTCATCTTCCAAGGTGACACGAACCATGGCAGTATCTGCAGGAAATTATTGTAACAGAGTTATGCACGTGTAATCCGGGAGATGGTGGCGTTCACAGCCCTGACAAGAGAGAGCTGGGCAAAAAGTAGGAGTTACCCTCAGTGGAGAGGATCAGGTTAGGGAATATTTAAGCAAACTGGACAGACACAAATTCATGAGACATGGCAGAATACACCCACAACTCTGTTTTGAAGAAACACGTGATAATATTTGAAACGTCGTGCTGACCAAGGAGGTTACTGATGACTGGGAGAAAGCAAATATTACTTCTGTTGCCAGAAAGGACAAGCAGGAAGAGAAGCAGGAAACTGAACAGCTAGGCTTAGAGGATCATGACCGGTGGCACAAAGTCTCCAGCTGGAGGCTCATAACTGTGTTGTATTCCAGAGAACAATGCTATTTAACCTCTTCACTAGTGACCAGGCAAAACACACCCTCAAGTTTGCAGACGACATGAAGCTCTTCCTGCTAAAGAGAGCCCAGAAAAGGCCTGTTTTGGCGATTAGTTGTCTGGAGCATCTCTTCTATGAGGAAAGGCTGAGAGAGTTGGGGCCGTTCACACTGGAGGAGAGAAGGCTCAGGGATATTTTAACTGTATGTATGAATACCTGGTGGAAATGAGTAATGAAGACAGAACCAGACTCTTCTCAATGGTGCCCAGAAGAAGGGCATAAAATGAAGTACAGGAAATCCCTTTTAAAAATAAGAAATATTCTACTGTGAATGTTCAAATACTGGAACAAGTTGCCCAGAGAAGTTGTGTAGTCTCCATTTCTGGAGCCCAACTAGACATAGTGCTTAGCAGCGTGCTCTAGGTGTACTTTCTTAGGGGTTTGACTGTATGATATCCAGAGATGCCCGCCAGCTTCACCAGATTTGTAATTCTGTGGCTCTATGAATATGGACTACTATGTACCATATTTATGAAATATATTAAAACAAAGTTGCACGGAACTTCTCAAAATGTGTAAATAATCCTTTTGTTCTTGTAGATATGGCCTTTCTTAGTTGAAGAGTGACTCAGTACCTACCTACATCAAAGGGAGAACTTTTGTTTATTTAAAAGGTAGTTCAATCAAATCCTTCAAGGATTTATAATAAAAACTTCTTATTTGTTTTAAAAATATTCAAATTACTAGTTGTTAATTAACTGCAATAACTAAGCATTTGAAATAGCTTGCAAAGTTATTGCTCACACATATTTATACATTGATTCTCTGGTGATTTTAAAAGGTAGCTAATATTAATTGTATCTAAATATAGTAGTCATCAGTGCAAGGTCTATATGTACGTAAGGATCCTGATATTTTGAAAATATAAAGCCATTCATATCATGACTTCTTGGAGTTATGTTTTGCACAGCCGAAAGCCAAAGACAAGCTTTGATTTGTTCTTTTTTGTTTGAAACATGAATGAGTTTGGCCTTAAAACTTATATCAAGATTTCCAGGTACAGACTTACGCTATTCCAGAATCTTCTGTTTTCATTTCCTCTTGAAAAACAAAGAAATGTAGTGAAGAAAGTGTTGTGCACTACCTCCACTTATATTCTGAAATCTCTTCATTTCCCTAAGAAGAGACAAAGAAAAATCTAAGTAGCATGTAGAAAGAAATTCTCATATGGTCCAGTCCTTGGTATTGCTACTTCAGTTCCATATCTGTGAAGAAAAGAACACATTTTGACTCCCTTTGTGTTGACATGTTCTCCTCCTTGGCCAAGATGAAGCACATTATTTTGGTACCCAGTGAGTAAGAGTCAGAAGATGGATAAAAATAAATAAACTTCACAGCAAGAAAGAGGTTCTACCTGGTTCTGACAAGCCAAAACGATGTGTACATTATGAGGCTGTTCGGGTAAACTAAATCATTTCCTAAGTGTCCAGAGAATTTTAAATTAATATTTCTTTGATTTCTGTAATCCCATAAAAGCCTGAGATTATATTAATAATGGTTAATAATTATTGACCCTTCTTATTTAACAGTTTACATCTTAACAGCTACAAATTATCTTATCTGTACTAAGGCAAGACATTTCTGAGTTTACCACTAGCTCCTGGCTTTTCAAATCTTTGGGAATTCAATAATGTGTTAGAATCCTGAAAAAAAAAAAAAAAAATAGTTATCCTTCATTCTGGGCTCTAATTTATTTATGTCTTTCAGGCAGATTCGTTGTTATTGTAGGTACTTTTTATAGACAATAACCATAATATCCATATTTTGAGATAAACAGGTATATTTCTCAATGACATTAAATCATCTGTATACAGATTTTACAAGACATCCATGTAAACTATGCTCTCATTTCACCATCTATACCTTAAGGACTTATTTTCCTTAAGACTTGTTTTCAACTGGCTATTTATGGGAAACTACTAGTCCATAACACCTGGGTGGGAAGGATGTCTGTTATCATAGAATAATAGAATCATTAAGGTTGGAAAAGACCTCTCAGATTATCTAGTCCAACCATCAACCCAACACCACCATGCCCACTAAACCATGTCCCCACGTGCCACATCTACACGTTTCTTGATCATATCCAGGAAAGGAGACTCCACCACCTCCCTGGGCAGCCTGGCCCAATGCCTGACCACTCTCTCAAAGAGGTTTTTCTGACATCCAACCTGAACCTCTGCTGATGCAGCTTGAGGCCATTGCCTCTCATCCTATCACTGTTACCTGGGGGAAGAGGCTGACCCCCACCTCCCTGCAGCCTCTTTTCAGGCAACTGTAGAAAGCAATGAGGTCCCCCCTGAGCCTCCTCTTCTCCGGACTGAACAGACCCAGTTCCGTCAGGCCCTCCCCATCAGACTTGTGCTCTAGACTGGCTTTTCTAGATAGCTTCTTATACCTTAAACTGATTTAAAAGCCCCAGTTCCCCAAGCCAGTCCCTATATGACTTGTGCTCCTTCACCAGATTTGTTGCCCTTCTCTGGACATGCTCCAGGGCCTCGATGTCCTTCTTGTAGTGAGGGGCCCAAAACTGAACACAGCACTCGAGGTGCGGTCTCACCAGTGCGGAGCACAGGGGGACAACAACATCCCCAGTCCTGCTGGCCACACTATGTCTGATACAAGCCAGGATGTTATTGGCCTTCTTGGCCACCTGGGCATGCTTCTGGCTCATATGCAGCCTGCTGTCAGCTAACGCCCCCAGGCCCTTTTCCTCCACACAGCTTTCCAGCCACTCTGCCCCAAGCCTGTAGCATTACTTGGGGTTGTTTTGACCAAAGTGCAGGACCCAACATTTGGTCTTGTTGAACCTCGTGCAGTCAGCCTCAGCCCATCTATCTAGCCTGTCCAGATCCCTCTGTTGAGCCTCCCTACTCTCAGGCAGATCAACACTTCCTCCCAACATGATGTCATCTGCAAAATTACTGAGGGTGCACTCATTCCCCTCATCCAGATTGTCAATGAATACAGCAAACAGCACCGGCCCCAGCACTGACCCCTGGGGAACACCACTCGTGACCAGTCTCCGGCTGCATTCAGCTCCATTCACCACCACTCTCTGGGCCCGGCCACCCAGCCAGTTTTTCACCCATCATAGAGTACACCTGTCCAAACCATGGGCTGCCAGGTTCTCCAGGAGAACGCTGTGGGAGAGAGAGTCAAAGGCTTTACTGATATCTAGGTAGACTGCAGCCACATCCTTTCTCTCATCCACCAGGCAGGTCACATGGTCATGGGAGGCGATGAGGTTGCTCAAGCAGGACCTGCCTTTCACGAACCCTGATCCCCTGATTGTCCCTCACATGCTGTGTGATTGCACTCAAGATGATCTGCTCCATAACCTTCCCTGCTACCGAGGTCAGGCTGACAGGCCTGCAGTTCCCCAGATCCTCCTTCCAACCCTTCATGTAGATGTGCATCAAATTGGCAAGCCTCCACTCACCTGGGACCTCCCCAGGTGACAAGGACTGCTGATAAGTGATGGTCAGTGGCTTGGCAAGAACTTGTGCCAGCTCCGTCAGTATCCTAAGGTGGATGCTGTCTGGCCCCATGGACTTGTGACAGCCTAGGTGGAGCAGCAGGTCCCTCACTGTTTCCTCCTGAATTGTGGGGGATCTATACTGCTCCCCATCCCTGTTTTCCAGTCCAGGGGGCTGAGTGTCCAGAGGATGACCGGTCTGACTATTAAAGAAAGAAGCAAAGAAGGCATTGAGAACCTCTGCCTTTTCCTCATCCTCAGTGATAACATTCCCCACTGCATCCAATAAAGGGTGAAGATGCTCCTTGGCCCACCTTTTGCTGTTAATACATTTGTAAAAACATTTTTTTGTTATCTTCAACAACAGTGGCCATGTGAAGTTCTTGCTGTGCTTTCCACCTTTCTAATTTTCTCACTGCATCTCCTTGCAAATCATAGAATTGTTTGAGTTGGAAGGAACCTTTAAAGGTCGTCTTGTCCATCTCCTCTGCAGTGAACAGGGACAGTTACAGATGGATCAGGCTGCTCAGAGCCCTGTCCAGCCTGACCTTGAAGGTCTCCAGGGATGGGGCAGCCACCTCCTCTCTGGGTAATCTGTTCTGGTACTTCTCCATTGTTAGTGTAAAAACTTTTCCTTATATCCAGCCTAAATGTTTCCTATCTCAGTTTAAAACCATTTCCCCATGTCCTATCACAACAGACCCTGCTAAAGAGTTTGTCCCCTTCTTTCTTGTAGCCCCCCTTTAGATGTTGAAAGGCTGCTATCAGGTCTCTCTGGGGCCTTCTCTTCTCCAGGCTGAACAGGCCCAACTCTCTCAGCCTGTCCTCACAGAAGAGGTGTTCTGCCCCTTGGATCATTTTTGTGTCTCTTCTCTGGACGCACTCCAACGGCTCCATGTCCCTTCTGCACTGAGGACTCCCCATCTGGACACAGCACTCCAGGTGGGGTCTCACCAGCATGGAGCAGAGGGGCAGGACCACCTCTCTTGTCCTGCTGGCCATGCATCCTTTGATGTGGCCCAGGATGAAGCTGGATTTCTGGGCTGCAAGGGCACACTGCTGGCTCATGTCCAGCTCATCATTCACCAGTACCCCTCAGTTCTCTTTCAACAGGGCTTTGTTTTTTTCCACCACCTTGTGTTGATAGCGGGATTTGCCGCAAGCCAGGTGCAACACCTTGCCCTTGGCTTTGTTGAAGCCCATGAGGTTCTCCTTGGCCCACAGCTCCAGCCTGTCTAGGTCTCTCTGGATGGCATCCTGTCCCTCCCTGTACTCTTCCTGAGTTGTCTGCCCCTTCCTCCAAAGAAAGTAAACTCTCTTTTTTTCCTTTTAAATTTGCATAGTACAAACTATATATCAGTATGTATATAAGAAGAAAAGACAGTAATTCACATGATATTTACATAATTCACATGATCTAATTAATTACAAGACAGGCTTCTCTTTTCCTTTTAGCTATTAATTTTGTTGGATAAAGTCTGTGATAGTATGATAAGCAAAATGTTCATTTGCATGACCAGCTACATCACAATGGAGAATAATTAGTAGGTTTATATAGAACTGCTTTTACTGTTGTTAAGAATTAGTATGGACCAGATTATGCTTCATTGTAATGGATGTTTTCTAAGTCACAGTCTCTGAAAAACAAAGACATGAACCTGAATTGCCAGACAAGTCAATGAGGCGCTCCACAATCTTTGCACAAATCCTGGCAAGCAGCTCTTGGGCTTGCAGGACACACAAATATATCAACTCACCAGGTTTCTGATACTGTCACAAAATGCCTAGGACTACGCATCACTTACACCCCAGTGCAGCATTCAAAAATGCAGAATTCAAGTTTCTGCTCTTAAGTAAGCTGTATAACAACCAATCTACATCTTAAAGAACTGGCACTGAAAGCTGCAGGCTCCTGAGTTTTAAGGTTACTGATATGATGGTTTTCATTCCTTTTCAGACCAAGATACAAGCACAAAATAAATGGTTGCTTTCGAATGCACCTGGCAAAGATAGCTGGTGGGTGGCAACAAATGCAAAACCAAAAATGAATGGAGAAGGAATACAAAGGAAATTCAAGGTGAAAATGAGGGAAATATTAGCAGATATTTGAAATGTGTCCTTGAAGCATCCAAAAATAATCCAAAAAAGAATTGCTTTCTGTAGTTTACTAAAATAATACATTCATTAGCATTTATTAACTAATTTTCATGAACCTGAGCTTCCATATTGAAGTATATTATATGCTTCCCTATCACTTGCTCATGTGCAATCACAGAACCATAGAACCATTAAGGTTGAAAAAGACCTCTAAGATCACCTAGTCCAACAACAGGACAACAACTAGAGAACAACAGCAGCCTACCACTGAACTTATTTCCCTTCCCCAAAATGAAGCATTCCTCTAGTGAGGCCTTTTCACATCTACCTGAGCCCCTTTTCCTCCCCAGCTGCTGTTTCTTCTTCCCCATCCCCTCAAACAGCCCAAAGCAGGGTAACAGCTGAACTGGTTGTGTACAGCACAAAGAAAAGGTAAGTATAAAGGGAAGTCTTGACCTCTGCCAGACTGTACATCTAGAAGGATGAGCCTCCTCCACTCCAACATTAGGTGCTTTGCATGACTCCCTCCTGGGGGTGGTCACCTTGCAGATCTTTCCATATTCCTTCCACACCTAGCAAAGGCAATTCAGAACACCTTGTAAAGACTCTTGGCAGCCCATACAGGTATCTCAACACAGACTTGAAGAGTGAATCAGTAAATTCAGTGAAGGCTTCTTGTTGTATGTGCTAAATGAGACATTTCCAGCGAGGATAAAAGGGAATACTGCATGATCACCCTTCCCTGACTGAACCAGAGTCCCTGTGGAAAAGCATGCATGCCGTTATATAGAAGAAGATTGCAAGGTAATGTATATGTGTGAGGAAGCGGAATGCAAACATGGCGGGGCAAGCTGAATTCTAGCAGTTCCTCATTTTCTGAATGCAAGTCTTCACAACTTTAGTGTTCTTCCAGTGTCAGCTGAGATGAATGAGGATGTTTATGGGTTCAAGATTATTGTCTGGGATTTTTTTTAGAAAAAGAATTGGTCCAATTAACTGTTGAGTGAGTAATGTCTCAGTGTACACAACCAAATCAGGCAGGAATTGTTCTGGCTTTCTTGGAGATGAGTAAACTCCAGCTATAAGAGTTTAATACACCTGTTTTTCACTTCTGAAGAGCCTAATACAGATAAGATTAAATGTATTATTTCTTTTTCAAATGCCAGAACTGAAAGAACCATGAACTGTGCAGGTGATGGCTGGCTCTTGAGTTTTATGTTGCTCTATGGAATTGGATTCTTATCTTTGGGCAGCTTACTTTCACAGTGTGGATTATACTATTCCTTATAACACTGACTGTTTTTTTGTTGTTGTTTTGTTTTGTTTTGAAAATTTGAGTTGGATTAATTAATTTGACTTGGAAATAATTCCAAAATAGGTCCGTTTGGAAGTACTGTTCACCTCATTATACCAGTTTGTCTCTGAAGCAACAGCTTTCAACCTACAGTTGAAACTCATTTAGGAGCTTGATCACATCACGTACCTTTAGACATTAGATTTCATTTAAGGTAAATAACTAATTATCACATATAATTATTATTGCAGACTAATGGACCGGGTCAAGTTAATAGTTCTTGTCTGTTCTGAGATATCATGACAAAATCAAATGATTATGGTTAAGGTAATAGTCTCTTTATGGGCTCTACAATAAGTATATTGATTATCAAATAAATAGTGCTTTCTCTTATATTGTTGCAGTTGCTGTTTTAAATCAGAGTATCAGGATAGATCAGATCTGATATTATGCTTTTAACATACACAATAGGCTTAATTTAAGCAAAACTGTAAATCTGCTCCATGAATATTTTAGAAATGTGTTTGCCTGGGAGTTGCTGTAATGCTGTTTGGCCTGAGTACTCACAGAAGGGCTTTGCTAATACACAGGACAGCGGGAATTCTCACTGCTGAACATTGACTCTTTCGTGAATGCCTTAAATGAGTAAGAGTTGAAGTGAAAAACTGTTGTCAGCCTAGAAATTCAAAAGCTGCCTGATGGATGCATGAGGCAGATGCATGGTGTACTTCAGAGTTTGCAATTTGTAATGCCTTTATTTGGTTATTGTATAAAAAGATAACCAGAACACATGTAAGCTTTGTATGAAAGGCAGGCTTTTGTGTCATTGTCTAGTTTTTCACAGCTACCCATAAATTAATATCTTTCCAGAAAGGGCATGTTAAGATTATCTCTTGCAGACAGTAAAGTCTGGGTAAGCCTGAGCTATTGAACCTTACCATATTTTCCTCAGAAGTGGAGGGACAATTTGAGATGAGTTCTGGAGTCTCCTAACTGGAACATTGTCATCCCTGAGACAATACACTGACAACGGCCATCACCACCAGCTACTGAAATACTTTGTAATCATTTTAGGAATACTAAGAACATATTTATAAGTTACTCTGTTCTTCAAACTTACTCATATTTTCTCACAACTTCAATTGTACTCTAACAGAGATTTTTTCCCTATGGCTTCTTTCCAGAAATAAATTCTGATGTGCTGACATTTGTTTTCATACTGATCTAGTTTGAAAAGCTGAACTACTGAGTATAAAAGCCCATGCTACATGGTGTCTGATGAAG
>VXAV01003289.1:115258-126086 GCA_013399715.1 Alectura lathami
CCTCCACACAATGAAAGTTGGAAATAACCATTTTAATATTTTGCATTGCTGAATAGGGTAGGGAAATGTTCTGAGAACCAGTCCAGTTCATATTCTAGAATAAAAATAAAAAGGCTTTTTCACAATTTCATGACCTAGTGATTAATAGACTTTCTTTGATGTAGCTTCTGTTACAATTCAGATGCCTCTGATTTTTTTCCTTGAAATGCTTCCTACAAATTTTGTTCCATTTTACATTAACCTTTAGACATGACTCTTCCTTCTCCCTCTGATTCTACCTCATCCATTACTTCTTCTTGTTCCCTTTGTAAACAAATCTCACTTTTGACAGCTGTCCTGATATTCTTTGAGACAAAGTCTTGCTTTATTATTTATGAAGGGACGTTGTTGCAACAAAGGAGTTCACAGAGTATTGTGTTTGGATGGGAAGCACTGTGGGACAAGCAGAGAGCTGGAGCTGTCACCCACAAAATTGAGAGCAGGCTGAATAAAGAAGTAGCCCATTTGGAGAATGCTACTCTTCTATCTGCTGAATGACTGGGCATGACAGTATTTCTGCTGTGTGCTCTGTCTAGAGTACCGTCTGCACAGTACAGCTATTACCATTTTTTGTTATAAAAACAAACACCTCCATCCACTACAGATCTCATTCAATGTGAAATTTCTTGCATCATCCTTTTCTAGATATTTTCCAGAAGTTTTATTTTCTTACTTACATATTTTTACCCAAGTAAGCTCAAAATTTGTTCTTGAGTAAATGCATTTTGTGGTTTGTATATCCCCTGCTGATTTAAAATCCTAGAGGAAATAAAAAGTTAATAAATCAGAGAAAATCCAGGAGGAGTTATACAGCTCAAAATAGCATATGCTTACTTAGATAAATACAGCAAAACAGCATGGAAGTGAAGAAGCAACTCTACAGGGTGCTGGATCACAGTTGCAGAATGCAAAGGAACAAAGAGCTATATACCCTTTTCCTACTTGACTCTCTATCCTTATAAACATATTTAGTTGTGGCTTGTAAACAAAATATTACAGAAATGTCTTCTGGCCAAAAACTGAACTCAAAGATCCCAAAATTCTGTATTATTTGTCACTTTACAAAATCAATCACATTTAAATCCAGTGGCCAGCCCTGTTCTGGAGTATCTGAAGATGTATAAACTGATTCATTAGTAACTAGCAACAGTGCAGATGCTGCAGCTCAGTGATTTTGCAGTAGAGAAATTTAACCTGTAATTCATTTAAAATGTTCCAGCTGTCGCACAGAGCTATGTGCAGTGCTTACTTTCCAACATGATTTATTTGCTCCAAAATGCAAACGGCTTTGTTTTTTCATCACCACATGGTACATAGTGAAAACCCTCTTATCACCTCTTTAGCCTTGATATAGATTTTAAAAAGTGTCACCACGTGACAGAAAAGTCCTTAACACAGAAAAGTTAACAAAAACTACCATCTTTAACACAAATGATCTATAAAAGCCTCTATCACGTGAGTCAAAGCAACTACTGCCCAAAGTGTTGTCCATCACAGGAGTTCACCGCCAACAGCAAAACACAGTCCTGAGTCTGCAGCTTCTCTCACCACTTTTCTTTGCTACAATAATCGGTCACATTCTCTAAGAGCATTATCAGTAATTTCTTAACACAATTCTTTTTCTAGTTGGCAAAACTACGAGGAAACAGTTGTTTAGTGCTCTCTTTATATTCCAGTTTAATTTACTACCTATTCTGCTCTGTTTAGACATGTGGGAAAGCGACTGAACTTAAATCAAAAAGAATATTTTTTTGCACACAAATTCATGAGATTTAAAAGTCAAGTCTTTTACAAAATAGTTCAGCCAGGCTGGTCTTCTTCTCCCTCCACTCATTTTGTGGCACAGGGGGACAGGCTGTTCCTGCACCTTTAAGATTTCCTTCTCGAGAAATATGCTGCCTTCCTGGACATCTTTGCCCTCCAGGACCAGCTCCCAAGGGACTCCTCCAACCAGTGTCTTAAACAGCTCAAAGTCTTCCCCCCAGAAGTCCAAGGCAGAAGTTCTGCTGTCTCCCCTCCTGCAGTTTTTCACCCCAAATGTTAGTTTCAAGGNGGGCTAGTGGGGCACCTTCTCTGGTAGTCTCTTACCAGATGCATCAGGAAGTTACCTTCCACACGCTCCAAGAACCTCCTAGAATGCTTCCTCTGCATTCTATTGTGCTTCCAGCAAATGTCAGGCAAGTTGAAGGTTCCCGTGAGAATAAGGGCTGGCGATTGCCTGACTCCTGCCATCTGCTTGCAGAACACTTCATTTGTCTCTTCATCCTGCTTGAGCCGTCTGTGACAGACTCCCACGAGGATGTCTGCCTTGTTGGCCATCTCCCTGATCCTTACCCATCAGGACTCGACCTTACCTTTCCCAGCACCGACCTCTACATCAAAACACTCCCTAACACTGAGAGCCGTGTGTCCACCCCTCCTTCCTTGCCTATCCCTTCTGAAGAGCTCATAGCCATCCAATGCAGCACCCCAGTCATGAGAGTGATCCCACCATGTTTCACTGATGGCAATCAAGTCATAGCTTCCCTGCTGCACAGTGGCTTACAGCTCCTCCTGCTGATTTCCCATGCTGTGTGCATTGGTATAGAGGCACTTCATCTGGGCTGTTGGTTTCTCTTTCGACTGTGGCACGCTGCTCCTAGGCTCATGTTTAGTGCACCTGGTTTTAACCCCTTCGCCTTTCAAATCTAGTTTTAAGCCCTCTCAACTAGCCCCACCAACTCCTGGGCTAGAATTCTTTTCCCCCCTTTGAGACAGGTGGGTCCACCCTGCTGCCAGCAGGCAGCTTCTAATAACACAGGCAGAAATCAGGAGACGGATTCAAGGATCCTTGTGCTTCCCATTACAGCTCAGGTTGTTCCATGATTCTATGATTCCCACAAGGTACCTCTGTTTCACCTTTTTCCCAAAGGAAAAGGAAATTTAAATTTAAAATTTTAATACAAATCAACAAATGCAATTACGATTTAATACAGATATTGCTTTTCATTATTTTGTGCCACAATGTTTAAGTTTACTTAAATGTCTTAAGCTTACTTAAGAGCTGATAAAATCAAGAAAAAAGGATCCCGTAAGCTGTTTAACAGGAGACCTATTCAAGCTCACTGCTGTAAGCATGTATGAAGACCCCGGGGGATCTCTGTTGCCCTATGTATTTATATTATTTAAAGGAATTGGAAATAGAAACCTGAGGTTAAACACAACTTGAAGATGAATGTAATCACTCACTTCTTCTAATCAAGCATCATAAAAGAAGAGATTCTTCTCCTTTTGTATCTTCCCCTGCAACATTTACTTCAAGCAGGATTTCCATTACAAATGACATTTCCCTACTACTGTTACTGTCCTCTCATTTACATACTTATTTATCTCAGTGATGAAAGCATGGTAATATACATTTCCTCTTCTCTTTTTCAGAGGGTGAGAGTGTGAGGAGGTTTTCCAATATCAAAGCTAATTCTCCATGCCTTGTCATTTCCTAATCACGTTTACTTGAGTGTAAGACAAATTTCAAGTTCTCCTTCATTTGGATTCTTGACCCCTATGTGTAGAAGACTTATTTCCTGGAAGGTGATAGGAAGTTTGTTGAAGAACTGCTTCATTTATTGGACCTTGCAGGTAAGCAACTTTTTGAAGGTAAGAGTTTTAAAGGATAAGACATCTGTAGTTAATACTCTGTTAGTATGCAGTTAATGTGTTCAGTGTTGTTGAAAGAAGTCCTTGCCAAATTTTACACAAATATTGCAATGTTAGCTGCAACTGCTTTCTCTTTCTCTCTTCCTTCCCTTCCCTTCCCTTCCCTTCCCTTCCCTTCCCATNTGCTCCTCTGAAATATTCCCATTCTATCTCTATTCAGCCATCTTACATTGAGTGGTATACAAAAGATCTTCCCTTCCCTTCCCTTCCCTTCCCTTCCCTTTTTCCCTCTCTTCTCCCTTTCCCGTCTCTTCTGCCTTTTCCCTCTCCCCTCCCTTTTCCCTCCACTCTCCGTTTTCCCTTTCCCTTCTCTTTCCTTTCCCCTTCCCTTTTCTTATTTCTGAATCTGCCTGACAGTTTTCTAGTGATTTTATCTTTTAGGTTTTCATTTCAGAAACACTATGGCAACACTGAAACAAAACTCACTTCCTATAGTGTTTCTGATGATACTACTACACTGTGAATAATGCTGGCTACTCATGGCTTAGGTTGCAGGGTAAGTAAGGTGGTGGGTTCATTTTCCGTTTTAATAGAGTGTTTAGTAAACTCATTATATTTAACTGTAACTTTGAGGTCAGAGACAGATTTGTGCTTTATGTTGCCCAAAAGTGTGGAGGATATTGACTGTGCTCAACTGACTTTTGGAAGCATACATAAACAGTAAGTCATGGGGAAACCGAGGAAATGAACCAAGCACAAACAGCAGGACAGACTTTACGCAAATTTCAGAAAGCCCAGATGACTAAACTGAAGATTAACCTCACAGCATAGAATCAGTGGCTAATCCCCTTTTCAAATTTGTCAGTAATCTGGCTGAGAATGTGCCTATGATTATGGGTTAGGGGATAACAAGATACATTCATTTAGGGATAAAAAAATATTAGTGTATTAAAACAATGTGCTGTAAACTAAAACATGAATAAAACATTGAAATGACAAATCTTTGTGAATGGAAAACAGTTTCACCAATAAAACCAGGTATGCTGTCTTCCACACAGCTTGCCTGCCTTCAGGCAGCCGTTTTTAAGAGATTTCCAACTGTTGGCAGTGTACTCCTCTTCAGCTCTTCTGAGATACTACCAACGGGCTGCGACACCTGAAGACTTTAAGACCACCTGAAACTTGCTTCGGGTGAATACCAGGGATGTGGGATGAGGTCTGCAAGTGCAGCAGGGATCTGTGGAAGCGGAGACACCTCAGTTTGTTCCCAGAGGCACAACAGTGTTGGTCCCCTGTGGCATCAGCACCCCATGAGCAGACCCCTGTTGCCTACCCGTGTCCCCCCAGAGGAGAGGAGGGAAGGGCAGCCGGCAAGTGGTATCCTGATTTGGATACAGAAGGCCCCAGGAGAAGCAGTGTGGAAAGCAGAGACAATGTACCATTTGTAGATACATATTTGCATACATTTCTTGAGCGCCAGTGAGTTGCTGAGTCGCACCCCCCCATCAGTCAGCTGCAGATAATTACATTAGGGTGCAGAACAACCATCCCACACTATTTCTGAACACTGGGTGAGTTGGGCCCACCAAGTAGCCAGAGCATTTTGGTGGTAACCATGGCTACTTCGTGAGTGGAGTCTCTCAACACCCACTCCTCTCTGTGTTTACCTTAAAAGAAATGCAAGACTGCTTTACAGTGCAGGTGGAATTTGCTAAGTTCAGTACTGAAAGCAGAAAGTCTTTGAAAATAAAGAGCTTCCCCTCCCTCTCCCCCCAGTTATCCTGAGAGAGACAGAGAATTCAACAGCTTCTGCTAAACAGCATGGAATATTTGAATATAAAAGGAGGGAAATAGTAAATCAGAACCCAAAACCAAACATATAAAGCTGATAAATTCAGGATCCAAACCAGAAAACAAAGTGACTGATCAAAAAACCTCTAGCACCTTCTGCAGATCAGAGTCCTTGCAGGGGCATATCAACACGTCATGAAAGAAATCCTGCGCTCACAAATCAACTGAATTTCAAAGACAGAGGAGAAAAATTGAATTTTAAAGCAGCCAGTAGGAAACGGGCTTTGCTTCATAGTAAGAGCTCCACCAGGAATGTTGTGTTTTGTAAGCACACAGCTCCTTGCATCCAAAGAGAGAGGAGTCCAGCTCAGGTAATTCAGGTGGTTGTTACATGCTACCAGATCCATTCAGACCTGCACAGAGGACAATGCCCAGCGGACAGTTATTGACAACGTGCCAACACTGGTATCACCCAGCTGTAGGTTATACTCTAAAGCATGGGAAGTATTGAAAAGTACTTCAAACTGCACAAAATATTTCTTCTTTCTGATCTTCAGAGGCCAGCATGAAATGTCTCTCACTGAAACTGTGGGCTGAAGCTAAAAACAGTATAATTTAGGTCTGTGTGTTTCCCCCAGAGTAAGAGGAAATTGGATGCTTTAAGGCTTGTTTTTTTTTTTTTTTTTTTTTATGTCAAATACTTTATTTTCTAATGTTTGCCCTTCAGTTGTAAGATTTGTATAGAATTTGTGTGCAGATTGTCACTCACTGTCAATATATATAGGGGCTTTAATGTCTAGATGTCACTTATGTCATCAGGGCAAATCTATACATATTGAGTTGAGGTACGTCTGTTTGGATGCATATGCCATTACTAGCCTGAGGCTTGGTGGCTATCCTGGGGAGTGGTCTTTTACGTCTGGCTATATAGTACTGCTGGCATGAAAACAATTGTGTGTCAAGGACCATTAGGTCAATGTAATTTCATCTGTGATTGCAGGGAGTGTCACAGTGCAGTATGTCTTGTACCTGGGGAAAACATTTAGCCTGCAAAGTTTTGTCACTGCTGATAAACACAATGAAAATCAGCTCTGTAAGACAGTGATTTTGCCTGGAGACTTCTAAGTATGTCAATAAGAGTGAGTTTCCTTACTGTACATTTAGTGAAACTGGAGCACAGGTAAAGCAATTAATTTGTCTAGTGGTAAGGCCATGGTAACAAGGGACACAAGGTAAGGAAAAAAGCCTGCAGTAAGAACATCCCCAATAATCTGACATTTGAGTTAACATCAGTCACTCTGCTCACTGATCCACATATCCTTTAGATGGGGTATTTTATTCCAGATGCCCCACACTATGTGTGATCAGTGGAGCATGGTCCAGGCTGATGGTCAGTTTTGTGGTCAAGGATACGACTGTGTAGATAAACTGAGCCTGGTGCACTGGGACGAAGGGTGGTGGGACACCCGTGTCCCACCCGTGTTTAGCTTTGTTTTACTCAAAATCTTATGACAGGCATTAGTGACATAAAGCCAGTGTGGAAGTACTGGCAGTGTAAATATGCCTGGACTCAGAGAGAGCCCGACATATGCAACTTCCAGAAGAATCAGGTTCCAGATCTGCCCACCCTTTACCTGCTCCTACAGGGAGACTGTGCTACATCTTTTCCTGCCCTATGTTCATGTTTTAACATTTAATAAGCATTAATTAATGTCTGTGGAGCACTTTGAAGATGCAAAGTGCTTTGTGAAGAGCTTAAGTGTCATGATTAGTGAGGGCAATACTTAATTGCTCTGCCAAGGAGCAATGAATTTTGAATCCAAAAATGAATTGTATTTTGGTAATACTGCAACAAAGTCAGTTGCTGAGAGAGACGACCGGTACCACTATGTTAGCTACTGTGATTAAAAAATTCAGGAGGACTCCTTGGTCAGATGCCTAATTCAAGACTTACAGCTTTTCCAGATGAGGGCCTTGGCTGAGGGGTTTTATGCTGTCTGAAGAGATGAAAGAAATATAGAAAATCCGTTAAAAGAAAACTTTAGAGAGCCTTGGTAGAGAATACACACAGATAAGACTTTATTCCTCTTTTCTAAAGTATTCCTCTGAGAGGCTGTTTCTGAAGAGTAGTACAGTGAGAAATTTGTAGTTTCACATCATTTTGATGTGAAACCAGGCAAAACTTGGCAGATATAAAAACACGGGCTAGAAGCATTTATATGCAAATATTTATTTATTTATTTATTCCTTGGCTTTTTCAGAGTGGCCTAGTTTGATTGTAAAATTGTTTGAAAATTGGAAATACTTTTCACAAAATAGCTAGAGGGAAATTGTGAAATATGCCCTGAACTGTAGATGTATGTTTTATTTTTTGAAAAAGTCTTGCTGCATGCAACATTCTTCAGAGAAAGTAATAATTTTCAGGGGCAGGATTATCTTTTCACTCTATATTTCTACAGAACCTTGTAAAGCCTTTGCATATCCTGGTGGATCTCTTCAACCTGTAAGTAACAATTAAAATGTGTATACGAGCTAGTGCAAACGCCATCTAAGGCATCACATCAGAGATGCATGTTGTTTTAACAACTAGAAGAATTAAAAGCACCAAAGTCACTTCTATTCCTATATCCTTTCATTTCTACTTTTCAGTATCTCCAGTAAGAGGAAGGTAGAGCTTGGAAGAGTCATTCAAATGCTGACTGAAATTCTGAGATTTGAGGGAGAGAGAAACCATTACTGTTGTAGGATAAGAGTCAAATAGAACTGATGAATCCTGCAATATACCAAAATCATTATTTTCCTTTCATTCTTTAATTCACAATGCTATATAAATTCCAATTTAGAAAGTGCTGTTTAAGGTACTGCTAGTTCTAATTTCTGTCTGTATCCAGAGAGTTCTTTCGTAGGGTTAAGCAAACAAAACTCTTTTACTCTTTTCTCGTTAGTGCATGAACTAACTAGGAGAATGAGTTAGGTCCTCTTCTGCCTTGCTTTCAGCAGAATAGTTGGAAAAGTGATGATCTTAGAATCCTTATTTCTGGTGAAATGTAGAGAGCAAATCTTCACTTTCAAATTCCAAGAGTTTTTCAGAGCTAGCTATAATAAAATACTGTAATGTTACTTTTAAATTATGAAAATTAAGAGACAACAAAGAGATGGTAAATATAATGCTCTTGAGGTGATACATCCTATTTATTTTTCAGAGTAGAATGGTGCTTTGAATTAATTTCACTTTCCTTACAATGTGAGTCTGAGTCAAGTCCTGCCTTCTGCTTCCCAAAAAACAAGTAACGTGTGAATACAAATTATTGAACATTTTGCATATTGATTTTTCTGGTGTTTACAATGTAATCCACGTAAGATGCCATTATTCCCTAATGTGGGAAGCTGAGCAATTTCTGTTCTTGTTTATGGTTTTACAAATATAAAATGTAACATAATTAGCAACGTAAATAGTTAACGTTATTTCATCATAATTCCTTTTAGTTTGTAATTCAGCTTCTTCACCAGCTATTCAAAAGAGTATGCCAAATTGTTTTATTCCCTCTAGCTTAACTACAAGACACCATATGCTTATGAGATAGTGCAAACAGCATCTAAAGAACCACATTCAAGATGTGCTTTGTTTTCACAATTAGAAGAATCAAAAGCACTATAGTCACTTCTGTTCCTGCATCCTTTCATTTCTACTTTTAAAGTTATGCTAAACTGTTCAGAATTTGAATTTATAAAAGTATATTTCCAAAGAAAACCTTACACAGACTTCCTGGGAGTCCTTTTTATATCGGTGAAAATGCTATCAAAAGAATTTTTGTCAATTCACAATGTCAGTAAAATTTTCAAACTCTTCAGGAGATTTAGTGTAGACATGGAAAAGGTAAGAAAATTATCCATTTATATTTCAGTATTGGTGGTCTCCAGCTGGAAGCCTATATTTCGATAAGTACTATAGCAAAGAGATGATAGCTGAAAGATGAAAAGTAAATATACATTTTAGATAACATTATCTTTTAAATTTCAGGTTCCGTGGTTGTTCTTGCAGACACTTCATTTCAGAAGGCACAGAATTTTAAAGGCAAATTATTTTTACTTCTGATAAACTGATGCATACAAACTATGTTTTTCAGGTTTCAGATGGAATAGAAAGTTCCGTCTGAAACCAGAAGACTTTCTCCATAGTGTCTGGTATGATGCTATGTCTTGGCGTTAAGAGAAAAATAACATTGATCAAACACACTCTTACTTTTCAGTCCTAGTGAACAGTTTTTATCTCAACCTATGAGATCTAAATTTTTTTTTCCCAGTTTGCTCCCCCACCACACTGGGAGCTGGGGGGAGTGAGCAAAAGGCGGTGTGGTGCTGAGTTGCTGCTGGGTTACACCACAACATATGGTCTGCCTGGTCTGCTTCAAGCCCATTGCATAGCTAATTTGCACAGTGATTTCTTGCTTTGTCTGCCTTAAACAATATCTGAAGGTCCAAAGTCAGCCTGAAATGTTGAGAAAGGGAAGGAATACGTATGAAGGGAAAGGAAAGGAAAGGAAAGGAAAGGAAAGGAAAGGAAAGGAAAGGAAAGGAAAGGAAAGGAAAGGAAAGGAAAGGAAAGGAAAGGAAAGGAAAGGANCAAGCAGCGTTTGGCCTCTGGTATTAATTAATCCAGTTTGAAAACTGGATTTTGCCTGCTTCACTGCTGAACGCCTATGTTGGGAAAGATTCTCAGTCTTTTATTTCAGTTTTTAAGGAGGGGGAAAAAAAAGAAAAAAAAAAAGATCAGAACAGCTTACTCCAATGCATTTAAACCTGGGCATTTATGGAAATCAATCCTTTTTTGAGTCATCCATACAGCAAGGTCAACCTGACATTACAATGAGTCAAAAAGCACATCTAACATCTATAACGTAAGATTTCAGCAAACAAAATCCTCTCAAACTTCCCATATTGTAACAAAGTATTTTTGAAAACATAAAGGCATCCAACAATCACTTTTGTTCAGTAGGAGGTAAATGGTATAGCACGCCAAGAAACAGCAAAGACACAGCCTATTTGCATTTGTCAATGTAATACTTAAACGATGGAAAAATGCCTCAGTTAACTTTTAGACACTGTGAACCTGACTTAACATTCATTGTAAATAATAGTACAACTCTCAATTATTTCAGCAGAAGTAGGATCTAACTTTTAGCAGATGGAGATAAAATCATTTTGCACAGAGCAGGAAGACAACAAAATGTCATGAAAAAAAAAAAAAATAGTTACTGTGGTGAAGAAATAGATCTACAGGAAACACAAACCAATCTTCAAAGCCCTCAGTAGCTGTAGAAGACACATACTAAATGAGAATTTCATCATTATTGAACAGTGA
>VXAV01003290.1:584-13132 GCA_013399715.1 Alectura lathami
CTGAAGTTCAGTGTCCTGACTCCACTCCTTGCCAGGCCCATGCTCCTCAGGATCACAAACTCCTCCAGGGCATGGTCACTGCAGCCAAGGTGCCTCCAATCTTCACCTCTTTAACCATCTCCTCCACATCAGTGAGCACTAGGTCCAGCAATGCATCCCCTCTGGTCGGTCTCTCCAAGACCTGAACCAGAAAGTTACCGTTGATGGACTCCAGCAGCCTCCTGGATCGGTTGCAGCTTGCCATGTTGTTGTCCCAGCAGATATCTGGGTGGTTGAAATCCCCCATGAGGATGAGAGCCCGTGCCTGTGATGCCTCCTTCAACTGAAGCAAGAAGGCCTCATCAACAGGCTCCCCTTGGTCAGGTGGCCTGTAGTAGACCCCAACCACCAGCTGCCTTTTATTGGTCCCATCCTTAATTTTCACCCACAGGCTCTCAACCATTTCCTGACTGTCACTCAGAGGCAGCTCCTCACAGTCTATCCACTTCCTAACATAGAGGGCAACTCCCCCATCCCTCCTACCTTGCCTATCCCTTCTAAAAATCTTATAGCTCTCCATGGTGGTATTCAAGTCATGGGAAACATCCCATCATCTTTCTGTGAGAGCAACAAGATCCTAGTTCTCCAAGTGCACCACAGCTTCCACCTCCTTCTGCTTATTTCCCATGCTTCGTGCATTTGTGTAGAGGAACTTCAGCTGGGCTATCCTTTTCCCATTGGATACTGGCACACCCCTCCTAGGCTGATATCCGATGTACTTGGTTTTAACCCCTTTCCCCTTCAAACACCCCCCTTTTTGGGGGGGATGTTTCCTTATGAGTGAATCATGTGTGCATAGGACACTGAGGTGGGAGAAACACCATTGAGGAAAGAAACACTAGTGATTCTCCAAACAAGTGCTGAGAGCCTGACCGTCAAAGCAAACATTAGGAATGATTTTTTGGGGTAAAGTGCTGGCTGAAAGAGGCATGAAGCTGTCCTAACAGGAAGCAGTCTCTTGTTTGCTTCCTCCTAAGTTCAGCTAAACAGGGCTTGTATAACCTTTGTAAATTGAAAATGATTGATGACACAACTGATTTTAACACTCATATCTTCTCCAAACTGAAACAATCTTTAAGGCTCATTTGTTTTGCTAGCTGGGGAGGTCAGAGGAGGTATTATAGAAAGTGCATTGTGGAACTGAATTGAGAAGAGACACAAAATCCTTGAGCCAGACCATGGGTGTCAGAACAGAGGAGGATATATCTGAATTATCCCTATGACACATTCTGGCACTGAGGAAAAGCACAATTAACAAAGAGCAAGAAAGCCACTGAGGCAGTGGGAGGCAGTGGCAGAAAATGCCTGCAGCTGCGTACCAAATTATGTGGAAGAGATGGGAAGAAGAGAGATTGTGGTAGTCTAGAAAAAAAAAATTATGCCTAATAGGCAATATGTCTGGGCAGCAAGAATGATGAGGAAGAGACTAATTTTATAAGTATTGTAGAGAAAGAAGCAGCAGGACATTAGAGTGGAAAAAGAGGTGACAGAAATGAAAGGTGACATGAAGGTGGTGATGCTGAAGAGGAAAAGAAAATGTTTCAATAATATCCAAAGTTCCTACTCTGATTATGCAGCTGTCAACCCTGCCCCTTCAATTAAGTAATTGATTAATTAAAATAAAGTACTTAATCTCTCCATTTACATATTATGCCTCCCACTAACCAGTGCTGACTGCAGGGTCCTCATCAGAAAGCTCCTTCGTATTTGAATTCATGTTGGTTCCCAAACACATTACTTTGTAAATAGGAAATGACAACATTGGCTCAGTGCCCCAGTATCATCGCAACATTGCCATATGTCAGTATCATGCTAAACATAGTAAGCAGAGGACCCAAACAACATAATTATTGAGGACATCTGTCAGCAGCACAAGCTACATCTGGGATTAGTAGCTGTAATACTGGAGAGACCTGTAAGAAGCAGAGAATGAAGTCCTTTTTTGTTGGCTTGGGTTTTCATGAATAAGAGGCAGATCCTCAGCTGGTGTAAATTTAAGCCATTCAAAGAAGCTAATGAATCCAACATCACCTGATACTAGCTAAGAATCTGACACTAAAATTGAGGCCAATGTCATTAACTACAAGATCTAATATTTTCTGTGTAAAGGTAGAAGCCTCAAAGCAGTCAGAGTTTTACAGCATGGAAAATAATTTATTAGTGGAGCTATCGGGTACAGACTGTCTTTTATCTCAGATCTGATGGACTGTGTACAACTTTGGAAGGCTTCTGAAGATCAATAAATATTCTCTTTAATGTTTTTTGTACATTGAGAACAGTGCAGTGTAATTTTATATTTCAAATAAATTCTCATAGGTTAAAAAAAAAAAAAAAACTATTTTGAGTATATTTACCACCTGTTAAAGAATCTCCATCCAGAGCAGAACTGTCAGTACACAGACAGACTGTCCAGGGATGTGTAGAGATCTTACCTATTCATTATTTTGAGGGTAAGCTCCCCTCAGGAAGCCAAGTAACTGTATTATGTGCTAACATGCCATAGCTCACAGCAACACTGAGTATTTAAAACACCAGCTTGTTCTAACATTGGCTGTATGGCATCTGGGCTGGAGGTTGCCACATTTAAATACATGGCAGAAGGGTTTAACGCTATACGTCTGCAGACAAGCCTTGAGGATTTACAGTTAGTTCACACCTCTGTTTAAGCACCAAGTCCACAGTGAGGAGTTACATCACAGTCTTCCATAAAGAAGCCAAGAGATTACACCTAAGAAACGGTGACAAGAAGATTTTGAGCAATAATGAGAAATGTTGCTTTCCAACAAATGTGCCTTGTGATGTACTGGATGAGAAATAAGGGAGAAGAAAGGTTAATCTCCCCTGTTAAAAGCTTTTCCTACATGTGTCACATACAACTTTTCATTCATTAATACTGCAGATTAATGGACAAGGACATCTTTGCCCCTCAGTAAGGTTTGTAGTCAAGAGAAAACAAGTTTGCATGTTGATCTCTCTCCCTACTGTTTTAAGTCTTTTGGGTTGAAAGATTTCTTTGAGCCTTAAATCAGCAGTCTGTATTTATTGAACGATTACAAGAAATTAACTAGACTACTGAACTGACAGAATGTAGGTCTTTTTTTCCTAAAACAGAGAAAAAATCCTTCTTAATGTCAACACACTGAAAGTTTCAGGGCATCTGAGAGAGATATGCCTCTTAACATGCCTCATTCAGCAGGAGATTCAGTCAGACAGTACGGGCGTATTTATGTGTGTCTACAAATGAGCTAAGTGTCTAAACTCTTCTTGTAGTCAGTGAAGATATGGTCCATAAAGCCTGTGGGTCTAGTGGCAGAATCAGCTGAATAAAGGGTCTGCTTTAACTTCGATGCCTTGAATTGCCTTCCTGAGGTGTTTATTGCTGTCCTCTGACTGTAGAGGAAACATATAGGGCCTAAAAACTTAAGATGACTATACACCCCTACTTCTCCTCTCCAACATTCCCTTTCCAGGCTGGAAGCAATGTAGCCAATTCACTGAAGTTAAAGATATTGATAATTATAACAAGAAAGGAAAGAATGAAATCAGAATAAAAATAATCTGATACAAACTTGTGACTGCAGCCAAACCATCAAAATATTTTCATGCTAAGTAAAATGTAAAGAGCATTTTCTTTCCAGAATTTGGTTGTACCTTTTCTAGATGGAACAGAGAAATTAAGAAAAATTTTCTCTCAAATTGAAAAATCACTAAAAAAAAAAAAAAAAAAAAAAAAAAAAAAAAAAAAAAGACAAGAAAATAAATACAAAAGGCTTATATTCATCTCACATATTAGCTCCTCACTAGCCCTGTTACAGGCTGTTCATATAGCAACTAAAATTCACCTTCGGCCTTAACTCCTAGCAACACCCAGAAATTCTGGTAGCATCATCTTGGCTGCTTTAAAGACTGTGCTGATTTCAGAAGCCAATGGAAATCGTATCGATGCAACGCAAGTCAGTGCCTCTCCACTTCTTCTATGCATGCTCTGNTATTTATATTGCAAGGGAAAACTCCATGAAGTTGAAAATTAAAAAATGTTTTTTTTTCATTTTTTTTTTTTTTCATTTCATTCATGAGGATTTTTTTCCTCAAGTCACTAAAGTGATTTTTTTAATTTTAGTATAAAAATGTAAGACAATACAAATGGCTCAAGCCACTAAACTGATCCTGATAACTTATTTATCTGCTTCATTGAAGATCTCCACTTCACTGACATCTCTTATTTTTGGGAAATCTCTGTCCAGAATAATAGTTTGTAGGAACTGTTTCTAAGTGGGTCTGAAGTGAGACTCAGATGCACACCTATGTTTGAGGGCAGATTTCACTATTAGTATTAATAGGAAACATACAGTTCAGAAAACCATTCTACTTCATTCTAAAAATAAAAGACAGTTTAAGAAACATAGACATAGGGAATGAGTATCTTCTTCTTGGCTAGTTGCAGTTGTGTAGTGGATTTTCATGGTAGAGTTGAAAAGAGTGCTTGGATGAAAAGGAGTCAATAATGGAAACCACGCAGAAACGTTAGCACTTAACAGCACTGCCAGTGGGTAAGTGCTCTGCGCAGAGAACTCATAAGAACATCAGTCATATGGAGAACTATGCACCTATTGGACTTATTCACCAAAAGATTACAAGCCAAATCTATAGCCTCAATTTCATTTGTTTAACCATGTTTGAATGATCTGTTATTTTTAGGGATAGTATCTATTTAACACGCATTTCTATAGGAACTATTGGACCCATGCAGCTTGCTTTTATTTGCAACATTATAGACGTTATAGGCATTCTCTTAAGCACAGCATATTTAATGGCCTAGTGCTTGTTCCTTCAGGTGATTTTCTCTATATACAAAGCAATTACTTAAACCAGTGCTTGTTTAGCTCACCTAACCAGAGCAATCACGTAATGTTTAGGCCTTTTCATATCTTGCCAGCATTTTTATTAATGGAATAGGGTTGTTCCTGTCTTAAGTATTTTTTTTGCAGATGTTTCCAGGAGGAATAATAATGTGAATAACCTAGTGTTCAGCAATGAGTTTTGAATAGATTATTATTCTCCTTTCTGATTTTTGATAAGGGAAATACAGTAACCACCATATAGACCATCTTTATTGCACTCGATTTTTGTCAAAGATAATATTGGTGTTCTTGCAGGGAAAATTTGAGGGAGAAGTGGCAGATGGAGTCAGGAGTTTTCTTTACTCACACTTCCAAAACACTCCCCAAAGCAGAACTATTATGTTTTTCCCTGGGATCATGCTGGATAAACCTGACTGAAATTCTGACTTCCATCTTATTTTCTTTATGTTCTTCTAAGATGTTTTGATGCCTGGATTTCTTAGATTTCACTTCCCCCTCATGAGGACACATGCACACACACACATTCACACAACTAAGCAGTAACAAGTATTTACATTCAAACCTCTATTAAACCCCAAGCTGCACATCCTAGTTCATACCTAGAGTTTGACATCTACACAACTGCTTTTCTGCTACCAGTTTTGCAAAGGTATTTCATGAATCCTTATGGTAGCTCCTTCTCTACTGAATTAAGTCAGTTTCACACAACCCTCAGGATAATGACATTTAGTAAAAATAAATGAATAAATGAAGTAGTTATTCTATTTCTGTATTTATAAAAACCAAGGAATGACTCTCATTTTGGTCAAGCCCATGTAAAACCAGAATAATTCTCCTGACATCAAAGGAACTGCCTTCATGTCAAACTGCTGTAAGCTAATAAAGAATTTGTCCAGGCCATTTTATATTGCATTGGAAACATATTATTTGTGATTAAGCTCCTCAGCCCCTTTTCTACTGTACATTCAGTAATCAGACCCTCTGATGCCGCATCTAAGTCCTTGGCAGGGTGCACTAAAACATGACCAGCACATATTATTTATTTGTTTATTCCTGTTCTTCCCAGGCAACAATCTTTTGCGGAGACCAGTGGACTATTTAGAATACACCCAATATATTTATACTGGTCAAGGTAAGGTCAAAGATGTGTAGATTGCTTTTGCAGCAGGAGGTGGTGAGGTTTGCTGTGTCTTCATTACTGTGGGAATTTATTTAATACTTTGGGTCAACATTTAGGGAATTTCGACTGACACACTTACAGATATTTTACCAAAGCAGCTGCTCTGCTGGGAAGATTTTAAAGCATCCATTCTATGTGTGCTTTACTCTCCAGATACTGCCAGTGGGCTTGCTTTACCTTTACTTTTTCCCCCTTCACAAATGAGGTCCTGCTTATTTTTGCTTTTCCCACCTCTAATGTGGACTTAAATCCTTCAAGCTGTATCTGTGGAAATGCATTTATTTAACATTGCACTTTACTGAAAGAAGCCCCTTTAAAGTACTGCTGTTTCCTATCTCATTAATGCAGAAGAAGTTCTCAGAAGGCATCACTCAGATTTTCACAATTGCTGTAAACTAACTATCCAAAAGCGTTAAGTGCTGAGGAACAGAAGAATATTTCACAGTGGGAAATCAGGGAAAAGGGAAGCAAACAATGCAGAAAAGCTAAGTGTATAGGGAAAATCCAGCATAATGGAAGAAACACAATGAAAAAAAAAAAATGTACTTACAAGTAGAAGAACATTCCACGTTTGAAAAGTACAGCAATTGTGATAAAAGCTCATAACAAGTAAAATATAATTACAAGGTACAGAATTTGAACAGAAAGGATGCTTGAGTGGTTAACATGCTGACTTTGATCACTGCTAGTGTTGTTTCAAAGTGATGTTGAACAGTGCTGCAGCCTAGACTAGGCAGAAGATTACAAACACTTTCAGCCCTACCTGCCACACAGAAGAACGTTACTCACCATGAGATTGGGCCCAGGACCTCATTTTAAAGAGAGAACTTGCATAACTGTGAACATGCTTAATTTTTATAGTAACATATTCCCTTCAAGTTAGATTAATTAGTGTAGTATTTTACCTTAAAAAAATGTGATGTGATTCTGCAACCTAATTATATATGTTGCTGCTTTAGGTACAGCAGATTCCTTTCATTTTCTTCTACATTGGAAAACTTCGGTACAATAGATTCTGAATACAATTTTTAATACTGACTCCTCCATATTCTAGCTTCTTTTGTGGAGGCACACAAGCAGCCATAATAACAGCTTCAAACATAACATTCAAAACACTCTGCTTTTGAAGTATAAAAAAGATATGTCCCCATTATTTTCTTATATATCTTTTCTCAAACCTTTTATTCTTCACAAAGAAATGCAGACCTGACCTGACACAAACATTTTTTCTTGACAGAGAAATAAAAATTATGCTGCCTGAGCAAATATGAGGGCTCTTTTCCAGATAGTGCTACCTGAGAACATAAAGGCATATATTTTGTTTGTATCTCTTGAAAAAATGTGGACTGTAATGTAAAAGAAAATAATTATCTGTACGTCTGAAGTCATAACAGTCCTCTGATCCTCAAGAGGCAGATAGCTCCCACCTCAGATGGAGACTTGCTGACTTCATTGAAAGTACCCAACTGTGACATGAGGGCTTTGAGGACTATAATTGTAATGGTGCTTACCTGCAACACCCAAAACACCCCAGACCTACCTGCTACCTCCAAAGGCCATGCACTCCCTGAGTTTTGACACCTACAGGCATACATCCTGCTAGAAGGGCCAGAGCTGGTAATTGTGCAATGAACTTATTTCCTAGAGTGTCCTCAGAATGGAGAAGCTGATACAGTTTTTTTTTTTACTTGTTGACAAAGGATGAAGAATATACTCTGTGATGTAGGGGGCTTGCTCTTTATCTTATTTATTACATTCCTGTTACTAGATAAAGACGCAAATACAGTCTAGGAATTGTATCTTTCTATCAGACCACAGCCAAAGAAAATGAAATTCAGCATAACAGAGTTAGATAATTATTTCTGAAGGAATGTGACTCCTACAAATGTTTATACTAAAGAAAAAAAAAAAAAAAAAGCAAGAAAACCCTCTCTACCAAGAAAAACAACTCACATTTTGGGGCAGCATCTTGTCAGAATTCATCTTGTACCTTCACCCACCCATTCTGGCCATCAATATGATCCTCAGGTCATCCAAACCTGCAAGGAGATGCATACCTATGTTTTATTTTTATGGAAACAGAGGATGGGAGGGAGGAAAAGTCAGGTCTTAACAAGGCCAAGGCGCACACTTGAGATGGGAATCAGACAAAGTCTAGACAGATACCTTAGCCATTTTTTTTTTAATTTGTTTTTTCCTATTTTTTTTCCTCAAATCTTTTAATACTAACCATTTGGTCTTCATAAAACATCCAAAATATGTATGTATTAATATTCTCTGTGTGGAACATCAAAAAAAATTCTCTGCTGTAGAGTCTGCTATTCTGAGTCTGTCATTGTAATATATGCAACATCTTCTGTTTCCTATATTATTTAAATATTATTTTAATATGTACACTGAAAACATTCAAAAAGACTCACTGGAAAATACATCCAACAAAATGGTTTAAACTCATTTGAAGGAGGACTGAAAGTTATGCTCTGTGTACTTATTTATAAGACTGTAGTAAATGAAGGATTTCCAGATGGCATCTCTCTCTTTCACATCCTTTGTTGCCTTGTGTAATCTGTCTTACACTTTAAGAGGGACAGAAGTTCCCAGAGCAGCACTCATGCAGTATGATGTGAATCTGTGCCATGCACAACAACTGCTGGCCACCTTCCCTGCATATATCAGAGGACAGCTCCACGGTAATTTGGAAAACATTAATTTGATCAATAGAACTTTAATCATCTCATTTAACAACGCTGCCTTGAAATCCTAAATTGTTAAACCAGTTATCAATTAACAAACAAATAAATGAACAAAAACTCTATGAAAACAAGCTGAAAGATAATGGCTTGGATAATGGGCCAATAGTTCCACAGATTTTGAGAGATATGAGTGTAAGTCTGGAAGTTATACACATTCTTGGTATTTTCCCATCTACATGGCACAGTAAATCTGCTTAAATAAAATGGAGTGGGAGAAATGAGCCACACCAGTTGATTCATGTTTGCTTTTGCCTCCACTCAGCTCCTATTTTAAACAACATCTCATTGAAGTTTATAATCAAATGCTTATATATTTTTTTTCTTTATGGTATTGGTAAGTAATGGACCCTTTGTCTGCAATCTGTCTCATAAATATAACATTAACTGTTATTTCAAGTTGTATTAGATCTAGGTATAGGAGACTTTTGTTAACCTAAATTGTTTAAACTTCTCCAAGTTATAACTAATTTTCTCAGAACCCTGTAGTTAAATTTACATTGGCAAGTTCATAAATTACTCTTTGCCAAGAGAAAACTCATATAGAAAAAGACATTTCACATCCAGATAACTAATGTACATGTATGATAAAGAGACTGAATAATATATTATTGGTAAAATATATATGTTATTATTCTGTGGATATTAGTAAAGTTTAGGTAGCTTTTGCAGAAAATCTCCTTAGGAAATTGGAGGTGCAGAATCAAAACCTTTTCTACTGTCATTTGTTCAGTAATCTTGTTCTCTTTCTGAACAACCCAGATACCAAAATGTGGCTCCCTTTGTTTTTGTACTCTTTGGAATTTTCGAGCTTACAATCTGCCCAGAGAAGCTGTGGCTGCCCCATCCCTGGCTGTGTTCAAGGCCAGGCTGGATGGGTTCCTGGGCAGTTTGATCTAGTGAGCTAGTGGCTGGCAGCCCTGTCCACGGCAGGGGGGTTGGAACTAGATGATCTTTGAGGTCCCTTCCAACCCAAGCCATTCTATGATTCTGTGATTCTGTTTGTCCCAGTCTTGAGCTGGAGATGGCTCTAACTTTAAAGCGCTTTGACTTTCTTTCAGATACTGTACCACAAAGACTTGTTAAGAAAGTAGGGCAGTTTCCCAAAAATCAGGAAGTTCACCGAATATATCCCATTATCAAGGAGTTTTTCTTGATATTGCCCTCTTGAACTGCTCCAATTTTATCTATATGTAGATGCAAAAATATCTTCTCAATTCTTTGATCATTTAATAAATGGATTATTACTGACTTATTAATGAACTATATACCACTGTTCAAATATATATAATTTAATCAGCATTTCAAGGAATTGGCTTATTATTTCCATTTACTTCCATAGAACAATCATTACTTTTTGCAGTCGAATATAATGATGATAGAAATTATTTAAATATTAGTGATTAATTCAGTCCATATTTTGGGTAAATTTGAATTTGGCTATTAAAGTTTATTAATACCTACTTATTTTTCAGTTAGTTCTTGTGGACCAGATATGACATTCCTTTGTTGTTTACCCCTCTTTTATTTTCTTTTTGGTCTTTTTTTTTTTTTTTTTGGTTTTTTTTTTTTTTTTTTTTTTTTTTTAAGTGGATCCCTCTGGTACACTTTAGATATATTTAAGAACCCTAGAAATGTATGTAATTGTTAACTGTACAATTACACCTGAATAACTGAATGGTACTCTTAATTCTTCCATTAAAATATTCATAGTTTTAACTGAAATACAGTTTGCACAACAGACATGGCTCACTTATCCACCACATTCAACTGTTTGCAGCATACTTTTGTATTTTCTCATTAGCTAGCATGTCTGCCTTCTGCCACAAACTGACTTGAATTCCTCCCATCTGTTACAAACCCAATTTAATTATCAGCCACTACTATGAACTCAACAAATTATTTTATACACTGAGGGTCTGTACTATCCTCAGTTGTCAGAATTCTTGTGAGGTAATGTTTTCAAGTAAAGCTTTCATGATAGGTTCGTTCAAAAATTCTATTTCTATATGTGTCAACTTTTAATTAATATTGGGTTCTAGATCTAGTAAAACCAATCAGTAGTTCAAATCAATCCCTATTTTCATACAGATTTATCTGATTATTTTTATTTGGATGTATTCAAAATGAAATGTATCAAGAGCTTTTCTAAAGCTGTAAGTTAAAGACTTTGCGATTACTCAAGATTGATACATTGTGTGTGTTTTGTAAGCTATTAGACCCACCTGAATTAGAAAAGCAAAAAACTAAGAGAGATTGTTAAAAAATTGGTAAATATTACTCAATAAAAAGGAAATTAACTAAAAGCCAAATAATCAACATATTGAGAGGAAAAACAAAACAAGAGTATAAAGTATATGAAGAACTGAAGAATCAATATATTTAGTGGGAAAACAAAAAATGTCAAATTGAGTTCTAATCTCTGCTAACTGAGTAACACTCCAAAGAATCAGTAATAAAATATTCTGAGCTGTGTAGGAAGAATTTCTAAAGTTTATTTGTAGTGTTGTAAATTTATATGATAAAGCCACTAATAATTATTAATTTTAAATTAAATACATACAATTTACAAAATGTTTTTAATCTATAAAAATTGTAAAAAACTATAAAAATTGTAAAAAAACTATAAAAATTGTATTTTAAGGTAAGAATGACTCAATTTTTTTTTTTTCCACAGCATATTAGCTAAGAATATGAGGTTTAATTTGTTAATTATGTGCCCTATTGTATTACAATTCTTTTTTGTTATGTCGTAATGTACAAGATGGGAGTGTGGCATTGAAGTGATCTTGCATCTTACATTGTTAACCTGTTTCTCCACAAAATAAAATTGGAAAATTAATATTATCCTCCTACTTAGAGAATGATTTTGCTTTGTAAGAAAAAATATTGAGTTAAATATTTCATAAAATCTGAAATCCTTTTGGAATGCTCAGGGATCACATATTTTATGGATACAAACTTTCTGAATGTCCTGAAGTTTCTGAATGTTCTATTCAGAGTAGAGAATCTGCAAAAGACTATTGCTGTAAGACTTGATTTGTTTGCTTGTTTGTTTCTTTCTTTCTTTTCAATGAAAAATATGCCTTCAACACTCTAGGGAGTGATTAAAAAAATCCATTTCTTATTAAAACTAATAACAAAATTCAAATGGACAACTCAGGTATAAATAGAACCAGGAAGTAGAGGACAATGCAATTTAAAAAGTCATACAAACCACAGAGGAAAAGATTAAATTTGTCACAGTCTTTTTGTGAACATCTAATGCTGGCTTGTTGTCTGGATTAACTTAAATTTTTTTTACATATACTATCTGCAAACATTTTTTCAAAATAATTTCCATAATTGATTTGAATGCTGTGCTTAATTTCACAGAATGTATCCTTATTTTCTGTTTGTTATTACAGGGGATAAGTGTTCTTCAATCTTATTTCCTCAAACAGTTCTGAATACGCAGGAGGACTTCAGTGTTATCCGCGATGTATACAGTTGCTTTATGTTGTCTTTTGGACCATGCATTCCTTTGTCACTTGACTATAAATTATTTGGTATGAGATGCCTCGTTAACTATTAGAAAGGAATGGAAAAGGAAAAAAGGAAAAGGAAAAGGAAAAGGAAAAGAGAAGAGAAGAGAAGAGAAGAGAAGAGAAGAGAAGAGAAGAGAAGAGAAGAGAAGAGAAGAGAAGAGAAGAGAAGAGAAGAGAAGAGAAGAGAAGA
>VXAV01003290.1:20820-49173 GCA_013399715.1 Alectura lathami
TTTTTCTTTCTTTCTTTTCCCTTTAATCAGTTTTGGGCACACTTTCCTCTCTGGTTAACCTAGCTCTGACTAGGATGAAAAAGGCATTGTCCTCTTCTGGAAGAGTTATGAGATGAGGAAACCACTTCTGCAGGAGACAAGCTTGTGGTCAGTTTTCTGCCTGTATGTACGGCAAAGAAAAGGCTTTTTGTAAATAAGAATTTAAAACAACATTTTCATGAATCATTGTTTGCTGGACATGCCAGTGAAATCTAAATTAAGGAAGACATCCTTTCACTTAGTTAGGGAAAACCACAGTTCATAATTCTTTCAGAAACGCACAATGGCAAACTTTGTATGATCTAGATACAGAAAGCCAAGCCAGATTAGATTAAAAACTGGCTAGCTATATTTTATAATTCTCCAGGAAGTGCTTTTTATGAGAATTGGAGGGAAAAAACTTAACTGCAGTAGAACTGATCAGGAATTTTTGACTACATGGATTTTAATTTGAAAATGTTAATGTGCCAAAACAAACTTTTTATAGGAAAGAGAAGGTTTGGAAGGAACTACTTTTGGAATGCTTTACAGTATCAAAAAGAAATTTCAGGCGTTATTTGAGTTAGATAAAAACTGCAGAGATCAAAAACCTGTCTGATATCCCACAATCTTGAGGCATAGCAAAACAGACTTCCAGTGTAAAACATGTATGACATGAAACATGAACACAGATCTGCTATATTCCTGGTGAATATCCTAGCAAGAGGGTTACATATTAAATACTTTTCTTGCTGAAACTATGCTATTTTTACAAGCTTTATCAGCTCCCAACACAAGAATTATCCAGCTGCTGATCAACAAGCTAGTGATGGGACACATCTGAAACCTAGAAGGCTCAGTAGTTCCCTGCCCCAAGCAGAGCCAGAACAGTACCTTTCTCTCCCCTGTTTCATTAAAAGACAGGAAGGTTACCTAATCAATCAAATCATCATAATCACTAATTATTAATAATAATATGCCTGAAATTATTATTTCCGTCTCTAAACAATAATAACCTACTAGTTTAAATCTTCCTGCAGTAAACTAGTTTCTGACTATTTATGCCATTTTATTTACCTAGGAAATAGTTTATTCCTTTGTTTATGCTGTGAAGTTTGTAATGCAAAGAAGATGAACATAGATGTCTGAGGGAAAGACGTTTACTGAAATTAGCCCAAACTAAAACCAAGCTCCAAAGGATCTTAAGTTTCTGGAACTGAACTTTACAGAGGGTCTTGGAGGAATGAATTATGTTAGCAGAAGAATTAAAAATCCTCAGATGAGTAATGTTTTACATTTGAACCAATATTTTATCAATGCAATCATATGTCTTAGAAGTTTTAGAAGCATAATAAAACCATTAAATTAGGCTAACTTTTTTATTAATAGCTTTCAATTTACTGTTATTTTACTTGTATTTGAACTTCTCATATGAATGAGAAACAAGTATTCTGAAGGGACTAGAAGCACAAACAAACAAACAAAAAGAATCCAGGAATTATTAAATTTGATGATTCACTATGATTTTGATGAACTTATCCCTCACTTTCAACTGTTATTATTGTTTTCTGAATTGGTATAAAATTAAGGGAAAAAGAAAGGTTATTGTCTTTTTGCTTGAAGTCAGGCAAAAATCTGTAGTTTAAAACAAATTTTACTTTCACTGGATCTGTTGTGTTCTCTCATGGCTATAAATCAACACTTGAGAAAATATAAATCCATGTAGGTGAGAGATGAAGGAGTCATACTTGTAGTTTCATTACTCAACTTATAAATTGCACTAAATGTTTTACTTGGCAGAGTATGTCCTATATAGATAGTCTCCTACAATGAACAACTGAAGTGCAAAAATTGCATTATTATGCCCGTGATGCTGTTAGGGTTTTAGGGCGTTGAGCAATATCCTCTTCAGGGCTCAAATAGAAGAAAGTTAAATACATGTTGAAAGTAATAATTTTAAAATGAATCGTGGTGATCTATTAGCAAGTTGGAGAGAAAAGAATAGTTTTTATTGGAGGAAAGTATTAGCAGAAAGAAAGTGATAAAAGCTGTCAGTCCTTTGAGTTACAGGGAATGGAAAGTCAGGGAACAGAGTGTTTACATATGCCATGAAAACAAGACATTAGAGATGTTACAAACTTCAGTGTGAAGTCATCTTTAGATACTTTAAGCATTAAGAGGTTGAAGAAAGACTAAGTTTTTTAGAAAAGTATTCTTCCATCATCCTTCATTAACTAGAGTGAACCAATGATTTTGGAAGAGCTACATAAATATGTTTGTTCATTAATTGTTTTGTATATGTTGGAGCTACATCTTATCCTCCATTGTTTAAACTAAGGTGTTTATTGTTAGCACAACATCTGAGCACCCAGTGTTAACAGTTTCTATCACCTACACAGGAATGAAACAGAACATAGCCATTAGCTGGAGGCTGGAAACAGAGCACAACGTTTTGTCCCAGTGTTGTACTGGAAGTCTGCGCAAGAGCAGAGCCTGGAGTCAGACTCTCAGTCACCTATTTGGCAGGTACTTGAAAAGTAATTAACCAGCATTTTTGAAAGACAGAGCTGAAAAATCTGTTTCAAATCACTCTCCTCAAAATTTGTGACTGTAGTTACAAAGTGCATTTGAGTTTCTGATGTCATTCAGAAATGCCTGGTAGATGGGGAAATGGTGGGAAAAAAAATAATAATAAAAAGAAGACATCTGTTGAAAGAAGTATAAATAACAAAAATATAACGTGTTACTTAGGATAAATTTGGGTGTTCTCTGTGTCTGTCACATTTGGACTGCATCTTGGGTATTCAAAGGAATATAAAATATGTGTTCTGGATTTAAATGACCATCATTCAAGCTGCCAAGTGTACAGAGAGTGGTTTATGTAGGATTTTTTAAGTGACTGTAATCACTGAATGAATTAAGTTATAATAGAATTACAATCCTTTAAACAAAGGCAGGGAGAGGACATTCTCCTTTAAAAGCCTGGAAACTAAATTAGATTTTTTTTTTTTTCCCAAGAGTAACAGCACCTAGAGAGAAAATAATAATAGCTAGATCCATTTGAATGAAGTATCTGGAAATAATCATTGAACTATTTTTTTTGCTTCCATTTCTTAATTGTACTCTCTTCCATAGACAAGTAGGAGCCTTTTAAGGAACCTATAATGAAAAAAATGCTAGCTTTTAGCAGTTTTTAATTCTAGATGTCCAGAAAAGTTTTAGTTTAACAGTATATTCAGAATGTCAAAAAACATGTATTGTACATGATATTGTAGTGGATGATGAGGTTGTGAATGCCCCCTCCCTGGAGGTGTTCAAGGCCAGGCTGGATGGGGCTCTGAGCAACCTGGTCTAGTGGGAGGTGTCCCTGCCCATGGCAGGGGGGTTGGAACTAGATGATCTGTAAGGTCCCTTCCAACCCAAACCATTCTATGATTCTATGATTCTATGAACTGTCTTTGTGAGCTCGTTTGGATCCATAACTCCAGCTTCATAGGTGATTTATGGTGTATTAACTGAAAGATGTTGCATTCAGGAATGTATAGATTCAAGTTTTTTGTGTGTTGGGAGTGGTTTTTTGTGTCTGTAGACAGATAATTGCAGGATTTACTAATATAGAAATACTCCTGAAAGATCATAAGACTTTCATCATGCAGATTGAGCCCTTTACGACAAAACAACGATTTTCTAAATTCTTTTAGGCCTTATGGTAAGCACTGGATTTCTCTGTGGAAATACTCAACAGCCAAACCACAGAAGCTTGCTTTAAATTCCACTGAGGCTAGTTCACAGTACTGAATCAGTTCTCAAATTGGACCTAGATATAATCAGGATAATTAAAAGCTGAATTCATAAGCAAGGGGAAGAACATAACTTCATAAAAAATAAAGGTCAGAAGAACCAAGATGAAGCAATACAATAGTCTTTGCTCAATGTCGCAGTCTTGTTTCAACAGCTCTTTTCCTACTGGTTTATATCATCCAACTCCTGGGAAATAAGGTGCTTCCTGCCAGTTGAAGATCATTAACACTCTGAAAATAAACGCATGGTTTTCTGTAGATCTTTTTCAACACAATATTAAGACTCTTTCTTTATGAGAAGATATTTTGATCTAATCTCAGACAGGCAGGTACTTCAATGCATCTTTTTAGATTAAATGAGACAAACAGTTTATATCAGGTTGCAAAGAAATCAGGATAACATGGAAAACAAGAAGAGAGGAAAGAGTAAAGCTTATCTCAACTATGGATATCTGTAGTGGCAAAGGTCTTTATCTAAGCTAATAACTCTCCCTCCCCAATTTCCTTTTACCATAAATTTAGAGGAAATAGATACTTTTGGTACTCTAAACAGCTTAGATGTAAATGCTTACAGTGTAAGCATTTATTCAGTTGAATCCTACTCTGAATTACTGTAAGAAGTAACCTTTGAGTTATGATGTCATGGCTTTCAGTCTGATGTGATTTCTGTAGCTTCAAATCAACAATGTACTTAAGCAGTGGCCTAACTTTAAGCATATGAATAGTCCTATTGAAGTCAGTGAGATATTCACATATTAAAGACTCTCTTCAGTGCTTTGCTGAATCAAGGTCTATGTGAGTAATGTGCCACATGTGTTTTTTCTTGCAATAACTCTGTTACATCACTTTACCTTTAGGCAGTAATTTCACTGTACAGTGAAATGAATGTTTTCAGAAAGCTCTCTTAAATTTTTAAGATGTTGGCATTTTTAGAGCATATGCTAGTAAGTTAGTAAGGCTTTTATTCTTTCCAATGCTTCATAATAGCAGTAAAACCTAATAAAATATAATTCAATGTTTTGGCTACTGCATTAATTGAACAGTACAGCTGTTTCCATCTGTTAGTAAAGACTGAAAATATAATTAGAGATGTTAGGTTTTTTTTCAATGCTTCATGTAAAAAAAAAAAAAAGATCCTGAATTGTAATACCAGTTACCAAAGTAGTAAAGAGCTTTTGAAATGTTTAATAGTTACACAGCTAAAAATATCTATCATTCACCTGCATCATTTCAAATCCTTAGAAGCACAAACAGCTATTACAAGCTCAGAGTGTATCTGAATTTGAAATTGTTTTGTTGTCTTTTATCTGCAATTTATATGATCTCATCAAGAAAAGCCTAAAACTACAGTACATCTTAAGCTGCAGGTTTTGAGTGTGCATCAGTCTCCTGAATCAGCTGAAAGAGGAAGGCTAGGTTGTAGTGAAGTCAGAAACCGCGAAGAAGGAAACCTTTCCTCAGAGATGTTTAACAATCTTTAATCTTGGTTCTGAAAAGAACATATTATTCTGGGCTTGGCAGCATATATGGCCCCTTGGATCAGGATGGAGGAACACTGCCAAGAACAGGTCATTCCAGCCACAGTGTAATTCAGCAGCTGCATGGGATGTGCAAAGTGGTCAGCCGGACACATTAAATGCAGACCTTAGACTTCTGACAACTTCCCAGCCGGGCCTGGGGTAGGGTCAAAGCTTGGCTTCTCCAACAGGTAAGATATGCTATTTTCTTATAGCTAATTTCCATATCAGTCAGCTATTCAGTATATTAAGATCTTCCCAAACAGGTCTCACTGTAAGCTATTTATATATCAAGACTTTCTTTAGTTGTTTTTATAAAAATAAATGAACTAGTGACATTAAGCTGAAAAGTAAGCAAAGGTGTTGAGTGTTAAACGCATTAAGAGGGGGAAAAAATCTGTTAATCATTTTATTAATGTTTTCTTTTCTGGAGAAATCCTTGAAAATGTTTGTAATTCTTTACAGCTGACAGGCTGCTGATTTAGCAGAAATAAGAAGTTTTTGAGTCCCTTAACTCCAAGTCACAGTTGTTCCTTGTTTTGACTATTGGAGAATTAGTTCAATAACCTCCCGAATAGTAAGTGCCTATGCTCTTACAATGTTACTATAAGAAGGTCTACATCTGAGAAAAAATTACAGTCAAACAAATAGTACATTGAAATGCAAGTTTAATGAGTTACACCGGACCCATGTAAGAGAATGTCAAAGTCATTTGGGTCTCACATGCATTCTTACATTTCTATTACTTCACTTGTTTCAACAGATTTAGTTCTTATTTGAAGGATTCCCCTCTTTCATACACTCTAAGTGGCACTCTAAAGATTCCCAGCCTCTTGGGATGAGGAAGACAGGGGTGAGGCTTTGGGTCTGTGATCTTCAATCTGTTACAGTGCCCACAGTACTGTACTCAAAATCCGTGAGTCCCAACTGTTCACACTGTCCAGCACTAGAAATGTCCTGAGGGCTGCTGTGACAGCAGCTTTACAAAACTTCAGTGAGGAACTCTCACTTTTATCACACCTCTGATGCGTATTTCCAAGCAGACTGGATATTACCCAGTTTGAGGAGGCACCTATCTGCTACAGTTCCTGGTGTCCAAGTCTACCAACACATTTCCTGCAAGGCAGGCCAGTTTATTTCACTGCTAAGCCAGACTGTTCCCATGCCCTCACTCACTGTGTGCCTTTTCGAAACTCTTCATGGCAGAAAGGACACCCTTGAGAGATTGTCCTCTGAATCCCACTGTCCATATAACAGCACTGAGTCTGCCAGAGGGAAGATATGCTTTTCATACGGAAGAGGTATGTTTCATACCATAAGTGAAGACAGGAGCACATTTCCTCTGCAGTAAAGAGCAAAGTTTTACAGGGACACCATTTCTACCAAATTCCTGAGGCTTTTTGGCTTTCCTAACCAGTGTTCAGAAGCACCTGGGTCTCATGCTCAAGATGGGCCTTGACAACCAATCAAGGCCTGACTAGCAGCTGGCTTATCAGAGAATCATAGAATGATAGAATCATCTGAGTTGGAAGGGACCTTTAAAGGCCATGTAGTCCAACTCCCCTGCACTGAACAGGGACACCTACAGCTGGATCAGGTTGCTCAGAGCCCTGTCCAGCCTGACCTTGAAGGTCTCCGGGGACGGGTCTTCCACCACCTCTCTGGGCAACATGTTCCAGTGCTTCACGACCCTTATTGTAAAGAACTTTTTCCTTATATCTAATCTAAATCTTCCCTCTTTTAGTGTGAAACTGTTTCCCTTTGTCCTATCACAACAGACTCTGCTAAAGAGCCTGTCCCTTTCTCTCTTGTAGCCACCCTTTAGATACTGAAATGTATCATAGATACTGAAAGGCATCATAGATAATGAAAGGCTTCATATGATCTCCAAGCAATGAGAACCATTCACCATAATGTGTGGTCCTACAGCTGTCCACCAATGAGTTTTCTACCATTTCTCTGCTTTTATCCCTCACCTTCACCTTTCAAGGCAGTGAAAGGTATACTGACAGCTCAAAAAATAAGTAGGAGAATTTATCTATCCCTTCCCTCTAACAGCCATTGCTTGACAGAATCTAATATCCTCAAATAAAAATTAATTTAATAAATTTAGGTTATATTTTCAGATACATTGATCTTCATCAGATTATTTTTTTACATACGTATCTTAGTAAATAAATCTCCAAATTTTGGCATGGGTGTTTTTGCTGAAATATTAGAAATGCTGAGATTCTTGTATGAAAACACCTATGGCATTTTTCTCTGACTAATGTTTTATGCTGATGGAAGCATCCTGAAAACTTTTTTTTTTTTTTTTTTTTCCTGTGGACCGACTCATTCCAGGGACACTGAAACAACAGCCTCCAGGGTTTCAGGTTACAGAAGTCTGGAACAGCCCTATCACACAAACTTTTTTTGTATACTTCCTAGATTGTCTCAAAAGCAATGGCCCATAACATACTGTTCTTGAATTAAAAGGGCTAGATGATCTTCAGCCTTAAAATGAAAAAGCTAGTGTCAAATCACATTTATTGTTCAGTGTGACCTTTGTTTTCATATTTACCTGAGGACAATATTAAATATAGGTAGTGAATAAGATCAAGAATCATTTTCAATAGCAAGGTACCACTATAAAATCAACAAATATTTAGAAAAATGAGATTTAAATAAAAAAAAATCTTATATTTCTGAGCCATACACAATAATCAACTGTTCAAATATACACATGATGTCACATGCATTTTTCTTGGTTCTGTCTTTATTCTTGTTATAAGAATATTATACTGCTCTCTGAATCAGCCGTGGATAGTTCCTATTACCTCACACCATTGTCTGGAATTTCATAAAATAAATGATGAAATAAATGATGAGATTGATATAGACTTGCACCACCTTTCTTTCTTTTTCTGTCTCTTTTCCTAACTTTTCTAATGAAGACTCTTTTTATTTGCTCTTAATCTAGTGTCTCTTTGTGCTATTCAATCTCAGATAAAATATACACACTATACCAGAAAAAAGAGTTTTCCAAAAATCCTTTTTTTCTAGTCGAACTGTTACCACTGGTCTTAAATCTTACATACGTCATGATCTCTTTTACACTCCCAAATTTCAGAGAAATTACTAGGTTAATTCAGGTCGCTGCCTTTATAAATTAAATCTGAGAGCAACAGGAACAAATAGCAAATACAGAGCAGAAAGCTACAGCAACATATAGGAATTATGAAGGGTTTGCCAGAAATACCAGTCTCATGTTGAAACAGGATGAATTACCACAGGGTACATACTCTTGCATGGGGAGGAATGGAAGAGAGAGTTCTTATTTCCAGCAAATGAGTGGAAGACATAGTGTTAAAAATATATATATATGTATATATTTTAAATCTAATCTTAGTCCAGGAGGGATTCAAAATAACGATCAAAGCTTCCAGCAGACTTTAGGGCAATAACTCCATTGTTTTAGGACCATACCATCACCTCAATCCTATACCCGTTTAACTCCCATCTTCCATGGTATCCTCACTCAATCTCCCTTTGCTCTTTGGAATTTATGTATGTTTTCATGGGTAATGGCAAAGCCAAGATCACCTTCGGTTTATGTTGGAAGGTCTCCACTTCACAACGAGAATTTAAAATCACCAGTAATCTTCCTATGACTTTTTTTTTTTAGCAAACTGGACTTATGTAGTTGAGATTTTTGAAAGTGACAACAACAAACTAAGAAGGTTTTAGAAATTTCAGCTGCTTCTGATAGGTGAGGACAAAGGAATAAGGTAGGATATCCCTATGGAAATCATAGTACTCTTGGCAGTTAAATTTCACTACAAAAAAAAAAAAAAAAAGTGGATATTGATATAAAATATCGACATGATATGGGAGAAGGCTAACTTGGAAGTTATTAGCTCAGTTTCTGCTTAATTAATAACAACCCACTCTAAAAATAAAATTAGTGGCATTCAGAATTCAAACACTGCCAAAATAAATGTAAATTTTCTCTACATATGATGTTTTTGTTTGTTCGTTTTAAATCAAACTTAGTAAAACTTTAGCTCACTGTTTACAGGATATTTCAGCACATGCCTTGTCTCTCTTAGTTACATCAAGTTCAAAGTGAGATATGTAATGTATTTTGTGGTTCTTCCAGAACTTAAGCAGTATGTAATGATAGCTGGAAATGACATTCAACATGTTCAGAAGAGTGCTATGCCTCTCTGATAACCGCTGAAAAGTTTCAAAAATTTAGGGAGAGCTTTGTTACCCAAATACAGACTGAATTTTAAATTTAGAAAGTGATCAGTGTTGTGTCAACCCTCTGATTTACTTTGTTTTCAGTCAATTAAGAGTAGAACTTCTGCGGAGAAAAGCTGTCTACCCAAATCTGAGGAAATACAAGAAATAGGAAAGAATAAGAAAAAGAGTTCAAAACTGTTGAAATTGAAGGGAGTAAAATATCTTTTCTAGTATCAACAGTGGTTCCAGTTGAGAGCTGAATATGAATGTAGAATGCAACCACATCTATTTTAGCTCGTAGTCTTGAAATGACCTAGATATTGAGACTGCAAGTGGCTATTATGCTAATGCTTTGCCTGTAATTTTTTTTCCCACAAATTCTTTCCAGTTTAATCACCAGCTAGATACAGAATTGTCTTATACACTCTTGGTCATATTCTAACACAGCCACAGGCTGCAAATCCTTTGACAGTTTTTATGGTGCTTGGGATGAGCAGAACAGTTAGACTGTAGGGTTTATCTTTCCTCAGTTTTCTCCTCTCCAGACTAAAGCTACTTGCTTTTCTTTTGCTCGTTTTTGTTACTTTCTAGGTATATTTTATCTTTTTTCTTATGCTTTTGACTCCATCCAACTGGTTTACCTTGTTTATAAAGCAACGCAGTCAAAACTGGGCTCCAGCTGAGGTCTCATGTGTGCAGGATAATTTTTTTGCTCAGTTGTCTCATATCTATTTCTCTTCCTCCTTATTAACCTCAGAACCCAAGGGGTTTTGATAAACTGGCTGAAACAACAGTGATGCTAAACACAGTGCAGGAGAAAATGTGCATCGTAACACAATGTAACACTTCCATTATGGACAGGAGAAGACGAATTCAGCTGATTCATTAAAAAATAACATTGAATTTAGAGTCAAACTCTACTACCTTTAATCATAGTACCCCCAAATACTCCTATTGACTTCAAGGAGATGAGTATCTTGCATGTTTTGCAAGAGCCTTCAGCAAACTATTATGCAGAGTCCTGAGTAAGAAACTTCTGTTTGTCCAGAGAAGTGTAGCTGTGTGTGTATTTAAAGACAAAACAGACAAACAAAAAAGTGTATGTAAAAACGTTTCTCGATATTTGAGAATACTTGTTTTTGATTTTTGCTTCATTGTGTGGCTTGTTTGCATTTCATGCAGAATATCACGTTCAGTATGGATTTACCTATCTCACAAAGGTTAGCTCATTCCTGTCTCATTCACCCTGTTCAACAGCAGAAAGCAAGGGGGCATTCTGTGAGATGAAGAGTATCACATATCCGCTTGATACAGAAGAAATGCTTTCTGTGGAACACAAGATAGTTCTGTGGAAATTGCTGCCATGGGAGATCACAGTGACTGAGGCTTTTGTATGTGATTTGACACACAGATAAATGATGAGACAAACTTATAGTGAATGATGATAGTAGTTTTGAAAGAACTATTTAGTGTAATGTCTTAAGATTTGTAAAACGGATAGACTTTGAGCTGGTATGGCAATACTTCTGTTTCAAAGTCTCCACATTAAGCACTGTGAAGAAAATTGATTGCAAAAACATAAATGCCTTATTTTCCCTCCAATCTGCAAAAACAGTAGCAGAGAACCAAACTGGTTTACAGTTTTACTGGCTTAGGATAAACCAGCCACCTGAGCCTCAGGCTCTGGATCCTATTTTTGTTATTTCCTTGCAAATTGTAATGGTAGCTACTGGCTCAGGGCAGGACTACATGTGTGTTTGCCACCCCAGAACTGCTGCCCAGCTGGATAAGGCAGCTGCTGCACAGGCAGTTGGAACAGTATATGATTCCTGAATAGGCATCCTGCTCCCTGTTGGAGAGAAATTGTCAAGCAGATCAAAACTAACCAGCAGGTCATCAGCTAAACTAATAATATTGGGATAATTAGCTATTCTGGTCCTTGCAAGAAGGAAAAAAAAAAAAAAAACGAGATAACAGTTCAATGAGTCAAGACAAGTGTTTTCACTGAGGTTTTCAGTGGTGTAACTGATGTTGGATTATGGTTTGGTCTTCATTGATCAAATAAAGTTTTAAAAATTTCAAGGTTACCAGTGTTTCAGGTGTTGTGGAAAGGAAAAGGTCAGCTGAGTTGCAGAAATATTGTCCCATTTCTGACTGGATGTGTTCTTTAACAGTTTCTAAAAAAAGACTTTTGCAACAACAGAAATGAATTCAAAGGAAATTACTCACATGTGTCAAGAAGGTAATGTGCCCCTTCACTTTCAAAGGGTTGGCATCAGTGTAAATTATTGCTCACAGGTGTTAAGTAACCTCTTTGATGTTTTTTTCTTTTTTTTTTTTTTTATTGGCTGACTCCCATTTCTTAGGAAGATAAAAAGCTACTGTAATGGAGCAGTTATTTAATTAAAGAGAACTAAGCATTTGTAGACAGCAAAGAAATGGGTGTGGCTGGGTGATTTTGTTGAATGCACTTGGGCCAAGACTGAAAATGTTTTACAGAATATTCTTTCTTTACCTTTAATTTCCACATTGCTGTTTCTATCATGCTCTTGAATTTTCATTCAGTTTGAATAAAGGCACTGACTTTTTGGTCACTTAACACAAACAGAGATATTTAGAAATTGTGTAGAGACTTCGGAATGATTTGAAGTACTTCATCCAATATAGTCCTTCCGACTTACTGGTTTGAATCGTGTCCTAAATATTTTGCTTCCTTCTATTTCAATGGAAATGAAGCAGCAGTCAAATGTAATACATCTGGACAAAATCCAAGAAGATTGCTGCTGCTGTATTCTCAAGTTCATGATCAAAAAAGACACGATATAAGTAACTTCCCCTTCCTCAAACAACAAAAATTTTTAAGGCATTTAAAAGGGTAAAAGGCAACAGCTAATTCTGTCTTTTTAAGTTGCCAGTAATTTCCAATTGATTTGTTTTTCTTCATAGTAAAGGTAGATAAGGAAATGACTTTATGAATTTCATATCTGCAAAACCTATTTGCAACAGTAGCTGTGGTTCTTTGCAAGAAACTTTATGTTGGAAAACTATAACAAATGCATGTTTCTCTTTCACCCTCTCTAAGTGAATATCCTCCTTTCCAAAAAAAAGGGACATATAAAGTCCTGCTGCTGATTTGCACTGCAATAAAGCACCCAGACACATAGTTTTATCAACTGCTAGTATGCCTTTAACAAATCACAATTAAATATTAACAGCTCGTGGAGCAGCATGGAGGGCTCTACAATCCTTTGAAGGCATATTTGCCAATTAAACAAAGCTGACATTGAGTAAAGGTGGCAAGGATCCAAACCAGAGAAATGAAAGTCAACCATTTCAGTGGCATTCATTAGCTCAACAGACATTCTTTGTGTGGCCTGTTTCTTTACTACTGCCAAGTCCACACCCTGTTCAGGAACTTACCCTGGCTCAGATAAGCTTATTATGGAAATAACACTTTGTCACCCTTTACAACTTGCTTCTTGTTAAATTATCTTTTATCTTCCTTGTAGTATTTGTCACCTCTCCTTGGGTGCCCCTTGTGTGGTCAAATGATGTGGTGTTTAATTTGGAATAATCAGGTTCCAAAGGTTAATTGTAGTTAATAGGACAATATTTTAAAGATTCCCCACTTATCATCACAGGAGAGTGGCTATGGAGAGACATTTGTGCATATAAAAAATGTTGCTTCACATGGAAATGTGTGAATGTTTAGTTGCTTGTTTGGGTCATCCAGTAATACATGTTGATGGGGATGTGAAAGAAAATTTGGATGGGAACTCTCTAGACTGTGCATGGCCTTCCCAGTATTTTGGGAAGCATCTCAGCCAGCAGAGATGCTTTCTACTGCTTCTGCCTAACGAGAACATGAGAGGGAAAAAAGGATCCTTTCTGCTACTCCTTGCTATCCTATCTAAAAGAGAAACCAGAAAACCCTGGTGCAGGATGCTGGCACCTTGTGCAAGCCTGAGTGTTCATCACCCATGAAACCTGCAAACTGTGCACAAGCTGATGGCCCCTTTCCTTCATTCTATAGTAACATAGAATCATAGAATCATAGGATGGCCAGGGTTGAAAAGAATGCCTTCAGGGCTGAGGCATCCACAGCTTCCCTGGGCAACATGTTCCATTGCCTCACCACCCCTGAGTGAAAAATTTCCTCCTAATATCTAACCTATATCTCCCCTCTCAGAGTTAACTCACTGAAGGACTTTTCTTCAGAGGTTTGGTCTGGCTACTATGTGTGTCCGAAAGAATATCTACACAAAGTGATTTCTACTTTTGTGGCGCAAAGAGAAAAAGCTGCAGCAATATTGTGGAATTCAGTCTCCTCAGAAACCACTGGGAGCAATACTTTTAAAACTGAATATCACCATCTCCATCGGGTTAAGACAGGGCTTGGGCTGTCATGGCAGGGAGTAAGAAAAAGGATGGTACTAGGATAGAGGAAGAAAGGAGAAGAACTGGACTTATTTCTCCTACATCAAGGTACATAAAAGGCACGCAGTAAGCAACAGAAAGCTTTACACAAACCCTGACCCCAGCTTTAGCAGAGACAGCAAGAGGCTCAGTCTGGGTCCATAGCTGGCAAAGCAGGCACCAGGACCATTGCTGTTTTTCCGCTTCCATATGTATCTCTTGCCTGTGTATATCCCCACTTGTTGATAGCTACATTTCAGTACAGAATTGTGCAACATAGCTGTGCTGCATGCACATCTTTGATGACATTCTCAGTTTTGCAGTTAAATTCCCTCTTCTTTTCTGGGCTGAAACATTGCATTTCATTTCACTCATTCTCCCACACAGACATGTGGAAACAAGATATCTATTAGTAAGTAACTACAAAAGACTGGAGAGTCATGTGAAGAGAGAAAAGTAATTTCTTGGGCAGATTCTTAAATGACCATCACATTTTGAATGGTTCTTTGTATTCACAATATTTAAGCTGATGTCCCAGTCTGTTTCTGGTGGTTCTCAGGATTTATGACATAAAGCTCTTTCTGGCATGGAAAAGATTTTAGACTTTTTTTTTTCTGCATTCTATATTCCTCTGTGTATATACATCATGCATATTCACTGTTGTCACGCCGCCTGCATTTTCCATAAACACTTATAAATGCAACTTTTAGTGAGGCAAGAAAGAACATGTATATTCCAGAGTTGTAATGCTCTGCTCCGGCCTCATAAGCAACAGTGAAATATGTCTCCTTTAGCAATATTACTGCTGTATCTAATGTATGACCTCAGTTTCTCTTTCACTGTTTTCAGAAAAAGGCCCTATTGAGCACTCCATACACTGGAAAATTCTTCACCTGAAGTCACAGGAGTACACAGGAGTATTCTCCTGGCTTATGAGAGAAATGAAAGAAAGAAAGAATGAATGAAAGAGAAAGAAAGAAAGAAAGAAAGAAAGAAAGAAAGAAAGAAAGAAAGAAAGAAAGAAAGAAAGAAAGAAAGAAAGAAAGAAAGAAAGAAAGAAAGAAAGAAAGAAAGAAAGAAAGAAAGAAAGAAAGAAAGAAAGAAAGAAAGAAAGAAAGAAAGAAAGAAAGAAAGAAAGAAAGAAAGAAAGAAAGAAAGAAAGAAAGAAAGAAAGAAAGAAAGAAAGAAAGAAGCTTCATTTGTGAACATCAGGAAGAAAACATTTTTTTTTCCTTGCTCTCTTGCTCCAGTAATACATGCTTCCTCTGAAGCAGCAGAAACAGTGCCTCAGCAGGTGTCTATCAGCTGGTACTGTGCCAATTTCCAATAGCAAGAGAGTGTGCTTTTAATCTCCTGATTTTGACATCACCCTTACTGTTGACTTAATGAGCCCAGTGTCATAAATAGGATTACAGACCCCAGAGGTCTAATTCTCAGCTCCTGAATACACTGAAGAGTAACAGTAACTATGGTAAATAATTTCTTCAAATCAAATCAAAATTACAGCTTTAAAATTTGAATGCCGGAAATATTTGCTCAGTGATCTGTACGGAGGGAGTCACTTGTCCTTGTCTAGCTCCCAATGGAACAGGATGGCACCCAGTGAACAAATGTCAACATCACAAACAGCACCTTTGCTGACACAGTGTAGAAGACGACACAGAAATCAGCCAAAACCAGCTGAAATCAGCGGTTGTGCAGTGAAAACATGGCTGAGCTCTGACTCTTCTGTTTCCTCAGCAGCATTTTTTCCTTTTGGTCTTGGGTATAATCAGAATCTAAATCTCAAAGTACAGATGTGCCCTGTGGATCTCACAGAGTGTGATGGGAAGTCGATAAATACTTCAGGAGGCTAATCTTTATCAAGAGAGGTAAAGCTTTTTCTGTGCTTGCTTTATGACTCTAATTTTCAGAAACTGCCTGTCTACCAGGATGTCCACATAGGGTATTTGTTCACCTAGATAATTATTATAAATATTCTGCTTTCAAGTCACTACTTACATGCAGATTTCAAAGCAAGCATTTCATCCTCTGTAAAAGAGGATGTGTTATAGAAGTGGAGACGCAGTGAAGTCATTTGCTATTAACCCCCAAGGAGGTCAGTAGAAGACCAAAGGATGGGACTCAGGCCTGCTCTCTATAATCTTGTGTCTAAAATCACATTGTCTCTTAAAGTCTCTTAAAGCTAATTTTCAACTGCTATAACTGGGTCTGAAGTAAGTAAATGTGATCTACTTTAGGATGTGTACATGCAAATTATTCAGGGTGTTTTCTATTACTCATCGGCAAAGCTATGTAAATGACATTTCCAGATGTGATTAGCCCTGTGTAGCCACGGATAGTAATGTGCATATGTAAAATAGATGCAGCTATACATTTTAGCACACACAAATATGCAGTCATGAGCACATAAACACACTTCGTCTCTCACACAGTTATGCATACATTTCACTTATGGCAGATAAAAATAAATATGCCGTCGGGGGGGTTTCTAAAATCAACATGTATTGTGCTTGCCTTATCAACTCGATAGATTTGATTATAACTTGTGCCATAGTACACAACCATTTTCTTAAAAAGATTTTATACCATATAGATGCTTATACAGATTCTTTCAAAACCTGTTTCCTGTGCATTAAGAACTGCAGAGTTAGACCAAATAAGGCAGGAAGAACTCAAGCAGGAGAAGGAAAAATGTATGGTTAAGCAAAAGACTTGAAAAATTAGGCAGCAAAGGAAAGAGCAAATTGAAAGCTGCCTAGATTTACTGTAGCTGTAATGTGTGTTCTGCTTATTTACATAAGGTCTATGTGATTATCTCCTCTGCTGTTCAGTAAGAATAGTCCTTACTGTAGTATCTGCCGCAACACATGGCACTTTTGTTATCTCGGATATGCAGCCCTCTTATTAAAGAAACACACCAACCAATATGTAACGTGAACTTCTGACAGTTCACAATGTTTGGAGATGAATTTATTTCACCACTAGTGAATGCAAAGGGCCAAGTTTGTATTCCCAAATGTGCAGATTGCGCTGCTTTTATCTTACGTTGTGCAAAATTTTTGTTGATTCTTTTTTTTGTTGTTGTTGATGTTTGTTTGAAAATACACCTTCTTCATTTTGGACTTCATTTTAATGCAGATCTGAGGCCAAAGGGTTTTTCATTAAAACGCTGGATTCTCTTCTGGGCCCTAACTTGGGCCCTAAGAAACCTCGAAGCTTTCTTACTCACCCTACATGCCTAAATCTCTGCCTTACACATTCTCATTTACTCCGGAAGAAGCATTCCACATTGCACTCTTTCTCTTGTTCTGCTAGATAAGATGTATATCTGCTTTCTCTCTTCTATCAGAGTGCGTGTGTACCTCGGAAATCCCATTTATATCATATCTACCTGGTACTTAACTCACTGTAGTCTAACTCCTAATCCTGCGAGCAATAGCTCTTTACTGACCGAGCTTTCATTTTATCCATGATAGGCTCTTTACTCCAGTCCTGTAGACAGAACAGGACACGAGTCGGGATCTCTACAGCAGTGGTCTGACAAAACATTGGGTTGGTTATGGGCCAAATAATAAGTCATTTGTAGATCTACTGAGCTCTTATTTTTTGTATCGGTGTTACATTAAGGCTGTAAAGTCCTTGCAGGTTCTTTACAGAAGCATCAATTTGACTTCAGGTAACTGGCTTCACTTGTAAGTAAAGGGTAAAACATTCCCCCCCATTCATTCTTTCTAATGTAAATAAATAGGAATATGTGTTATGACATGACTCATATGAGCATTTATAATTAAAATATGGATTTTTGTCTGGTAAGGTGACTGAAAGTCTAGAACTGAACTAATTTCTGAGCTTTTATAAATAGCCAGAGGAAGCTGGAAAGCAATATTTTTCACAGTTCAACAAACAAAATTATGTTCTACTTGGCAGGGCAACTTCTTAGAATAAAGAGGTAGGATTATTAGTAGTGACTCATAACTTTACTGTTTCTCTCTGGTCCCTTTTAATTATCATTCTCATCAGTGTGCTTTAAATGCCTATTTTCTAACATTTCAAAATCTTGGTGTGCCTATATCTCTAGGGAGAAATCCATGAAATAGTGTTTCTCCAGCAATTTAACCAACTGAATTCCAAATACAAGTAAATGAAATGAGATTAAAAACAGCAAATATGAGTAATTACTCCAGTGTTAAAATCTTTCAAGTTGAACTGATTTTGCAGTCACTACAGTAAAGTCACCAGAGGCTTGTGATATTTCTTGAAGACCAGAAATTAATGAAAAACAACAGTGGAATGTTCTTCTAGGTTTTCTTTTTTGTTTGTTTGTTTGTTTTAAATATTCACAAGTTCTCTAAAATGTTCAAGTAATTCCCATTAAAAAAAAAAAAAAAAAATCAAACCCTTGACATAATTAGCAGGTATTTTCCTCAAAGAATCTCTCATTAAAATATGATCTCAAATGATGCAGATGTTTGTTATTTTTTCCCAGTCAACATCTTATTAAATGGGTTATTGTGGTTAGGCACTATTTCCTAAAACAGGGCTCTACCTAACCATCCACTCCTTATCAAAAATATTATCCATTATCCTTCATCTGAACTTTCCTTGTGTAATGACATCTACATGTACAACTTTGCTTTGAAATGTACAGCTGTACAGCAGTAGTCTGTGCTCATTCAGTTAACACCAACTATTGCCCATAGGAAAAAGAATGAATGTGTGCACCGCTACATTTTCAAAACAACACACGCATTTCTTTCTAAGAACAGCAGACATCATATGATTCTAGATAGTTACCCAGTTATAAATTTATAATAGAGAAAGTATTGGTCTGGCTTTCAAGCCATTTGTGCTTTGTTTAATCATAACCTGAAAGGGTTTTTCAATTTATTTTTCAGAGTTTGCTTAGTTACCACTTGAATTTGTAGGAATTGTGGCTCAGGTCCCATAAGGTGGTAAATAAAAGACTCCAGCGCAGTTTTTGCTACCAGAAGGCTGTAAAGCTATTTGAAGTCTCTCTTCTTGACAAAGGAATTCTCGTGGCTATTTTAAAATTAAATACTGCTGATCTTAAACAGTTTAAGAACTTCATACTGACTCCTACATCAGACAAAGGAATTATGAATTCACCAGTGGTAAAAAATGATTAATAACTTATCTGTCCTTCCACCATGAGAGAGATTGTAGCATTTCTCAGACTGCTTTATGTAGAAGAACAATATTCCACACTTCCAACATTTCTTCTCATTTCCTTTCTCTCCTGGAATGACAGAACCATGCTAGAGTCATGCTACTGAGGCACTAGAAATTATTCAGTCCATTGTTTGAATGTGAGACTGGAAAAAGCAGAGCATGGTGTCATTTAGTAGTTAGGTGCAGGAAATATATTTAGCAACTGTGCAAGAGAAAATGAAAGATTTTAGCAGGAAAGCTGAATAGGAAATTTTTTATCACATATTTGACAAAGAAATGGGGGCATAACCTTGGGAGATAGGAAGCGTTGCAAAAGTGCACAAGTGTAAGTGCTGAAAAGCTGCATTTGAGAGGTCACAGCACAGAAGTTATGTCACCAGTGACTGAAAATGAAGAGCTCGTAATACTTAGACTACAGGCCTGTACCAGGCCTAGTCTCCAGCCAACATATCTAGCTACATAGGTATTATTAAATTGCCTTTTCCTCCTGCTGGACATGTTCACACTCTCTGTTGAGGGTTAAACCTACACATCACATCTCTTCTGGTGTCAATCAGAATAGGAAAATTAACCAGACTCTAATTGCTCCATCAACTAAAAATGACTGTGCATTACCACCCAAAAAATCAAGAAAAGATTTCTTCAATGTTTCTTCTATGTTCAATTCTTCTGTCCATGTCTGAACAGGCAAGGTTTCCTATGCTGAACCAAATTTAGTTACAGGCTCTACTCCTGGTAGTGCCCATGCAACCATTCTCCCCACAGGAGACTCAGGTGTCCTTGGAGCTGCCCAGCGGGTGATGGGAGTAGTGCCACTGGATACTGAGTTGTCTGCGAGCACCTAACTTTTGTTGTTGATTAATGAAAACATTTCTGGCAAATGCTTTTGATTTAGTTCAGCTTGCGCCGATCCAAGAATTTATGTTCAAGTGGCACAAAATGAATGCCCCTAGCCATTGCTCAATCATAGCTTTGATTTCAAAAGCCAACAAAAATAAAAGAGCCAAAATCCTGTTCCATTATTCCTAGCTAGACTACATTGCTGGCCAGCCAGCTTCATAGACAATTTTTTTTTTTCCAGACAAATGTATCAAACTTCTTAATGAATGAACTCCAAATGGCTGGGCTTTTAAAAAAGATATTAGTAGTAGTAGTAGTATTTTCAGTGTAGGCTGTTCATTGAATCATAGAGTGATTTGGGTTGGAAGGGACCTTAAAGACCATCCAGTTCCACCCCCCCTGCCATGGGCAGGGACACCTCCCACTAGACCAGGTTGCTCAGAGCCCCATCCAGCCTGGCCTTGAATACTTCCAGGGAGGGGGCATCCACAGCCTCTCTGGGCAACAATTCCAGTGGAAAGCAGAGACTGGGCCATAACATTTTCTTGCTGTTTCTCTGACTGACCCTGTTTTAACCAGCATGTGCAAGAGGGACTCTGGATTGGCAGTGAGAAGACTTGTTTTATCTTCAAGGCTTTCTTTCTAGCCCACAGAGTAAAAACAATCCTACTCTGCTCCTTCTCTGCCTCAGTTTACTTCAGCTATAAAATGGATGTGATCATTTCTGTTGTAAAACAGAAAGCAGTTACATCTGTGGATGGAAAGCATTACAGAAGAACTAATTACTGTTATGCTTAAACATTCCAGCATTGCAATTACGTGATTTTTTATGCCTTTATAATTATATTTCACTAGAGAAGAGTGGGCAAGCATCCATCAAACTTTCTGGCTGTGACTGAAATTCTAAGCTGATATCAATTTTGTGGTACAGTCATTGATAACCATGGTTATGAATAGCTCTGAAATAAAGCTGTGAAAGAATTCACAGCCTCTTCAAATTGACATTATTTATAGCACTCCCCAGGATGAGGTGCATTTCAGTCACGTACAGCTTGTTTAAAAGCCGAGTAAATTTTTATCAGTCTCCTGAATGTTAACAGACGAAAGACTGTGTTCAGATCTTTGGGCCTTATACCGTAGATAGTATAGCAAGATCTAATTGCTGCTGCTGGCATTCGGTGCAGAGGTTAACATGAAATAAAGTTGTTTTATAAAATTATTATTTATAGTTTTACACAGATGGATTTGGTTTGTAGTTTGGAAATTCCACAAAGTATTTGTAGTACCCAGAGGAAAGAGGAATAGAATAAATAGAGGGAGTAGTAGGTACATAGCATGATTTTGGGAACAGATGCATTTCAGACAGCTTCACTTTACAGCTTCTGAAGTCCTTATTTGGCAAAGCCTCCTCCTGAATCAGTGGTGAGCAAGGGCCGCATGATTTTACTGATAATTAGGTAAGAGGAATTTGTTCCAGGCCTATATGGAACAGAGCCTCATTTCACCTCTTCCATTCACACCACTGGGATTTTTGACGAGAAAAGATCTCTGCTAGCCAGGAGATGCAAAGTATTGGCCAAGGAATGGTCTGACTATATGGTTAGAACTATGGTCTAACTATGGTTAGAATAGGTACTGTATCCTGACACACCAGCTTCCCTCTATGTCCCCATACAAGAGATAACATGTATGCTGTCGTCCCTTACTGGACCAAGACAACATCATGGAATCATAGAATGATAGAATCATTTGTGTTGGAAGGGACCTTTAAAGGCCATCTAGTCCAACTTCCCTGCAGTGAACAGGGACACCTACAGCTAGATCGGGTTGCTCAGAGCCCTGTCCAGCCTGACCTTGAAGGTCTCCAGAGACGAGGCATCCACCACCTCTCTGGGCAACCTGCTCCAGTGCTTCACCACCCTTATTGTAAATAATCTATTTCCTTATACCCAGGCTAAGTCTCCCCTCTCTCAATTTGAAACCATTTCCCCTAGTCCTATCACAACAGACCCCACAAAAGAGCCTGTCCCCTTCTTTCTTGTAGCCCCCCTTCAGATACTGAAAGGCTGCTATCAGGTCTCCCCGGAGCCTTCTCTTCTCCAGGCTGAACAGCCCCAACTCCCTCAGCCTGTCCTCACAGGGGAGGTGTTCCATCCCTTGGATCATTTTTGTGGCCCTCCTCTGGACGCACTCCAACAGCTCCATGTCCCTCCTGTGCTGAGGACTCCACATCTGGACACAGCACTCCAGGTGGGGTCTCACCAGCACAGAGCAGAGGGGCAGAATCACCTCCCTTGCCCTGTTGGCCATGCTTCTTTGGATGCAGCGCAGGATGCGGTTGGCTTTCTGTGCTGTGAGGGCACACTGCTGGCTCATGTCCAGCTTGTCATCCACCAGTACCTCCAAGCCCCTTTCAGCAGGGCTCTGCTCAATCCTTTTGTCTCCCAGCTTTTACTGATAGCATAGCTGACATCTCTCCCAGAAAGACCCTTTTGTTGGCCTTGGGTTTCTTGTGGTGGGATAACATGGGATAACACCACTCAGAGTCAATTCATGAAGTAGATTGCACTTTGACTTCCAGGAGGAGATGTGCAAAAACCAGATCAGACACAAGTGAGATCTGTGCAGTACAGTGCACAGTGCAAATGACACTGGCAAACAAACAAACAAACAAACAAACAAACAAACAAAAAACAGTGTTCTTGCAAACTGACACCACTGCAATGTGGAGCAAAGCTGACATTAGTATCACTTAAACCCACAGTGAAGGAGTATGTATTACCTAACCTTTAACAAATGTACAGAACTCCAGCTTTCTGAGCAATAAGTAATGAATGATTCAGGCCTGGGCTTAGTCATTGAGACATACAGCACTGTGTTGTTGAAAATCTGGCAAATTTCTATTCCAGTGGCATTGAAATTTCTGTATGAACCGTCTTAGTCCCCTACATACTGAAGAGGGAGAGCTGGGTGCCTATAAGTAACTTACCATATCTAGCACACAGAGGAGGGTGGTGTCACAGCTAGCAAACAGAAAATGCCTGAGAGCAAAGAGGTATGTTTATTTGCCTTCTATCCCCACCTTGCCCACTGGCAGCTCTGTGGTAGGTGTCTATGTTAAATAGGAATTCACAGCCAAATGCTGTTTCTTGATTCCAGGCACTGGCTTCTTGCATTTCCATAGAAATGACTGGCTCGCTTTCTTTCAAAAGAGGTATTTTATCCTACTCTCTGTAAACGAATCTAATGGTTAAAACATTTACCTCCTCAGCCTGAAGCGCTCAATGCTGCACCTCCTGTTTCCCTACCCAGCAGGTGATGGGTGAGCACCAGGGTGAGAGGAGATGCCTTTGTCACTTCTCCTCCTGCATCTGGGCCATTCTGTGTGGGGGACAGGACACTCTGTGGTAGGAGCTGCTTTGTGGTTAGAGGATAAGATCTGAGCTTAGCTGGAAGGCCAGGCCTTCCTTCTTTGTCAGGAATGCCCTGTCCACAACCTTTAGCCTCACTCGTGTATTGAGGCCTCATCTGCTTCACATGGACTACTAATACGGGCAGCATGGAACTCTTTAGCGCTAACTTAGGTGAACTAAGATATTTTATTGCTATCCTTTATGTGTGAGCATTTGTCATTTTATACCTCTGACTACCCCTAACAAGAGTTGAGGGATTCACATTGGGGGAAGAATTAAACCTTTTTCCAATGAATGACATCAATGCAGACCTTGGCACATTTTCACAAGTCACTTTTCTATGCTACATAGTAGTACAATATGGAGAAGTAAGGGCAAACTTCACTCCTGGAGTTCAACTGGCTGCCCTCAAGACTCCTTGGAAATGAGATGGATAATCCATTTCAAGAAAGAGTACATGAAGTAACAGAGGCTATAGGCAGTGAAGTTATAAATTTTATTTATTTCTCTCATAATAACCCCAGTTCATTGAAATAACAACAAAAAATAAAATAAAATAAACGGCCCACTTTGTGCATTACTCTAATTTCATTTAACATCTAGGCATCTGTATGCATTTACAGTTTTGCTAGGAGGGTTTAAACACCCTAAGCTAATTACAGGACAATATTTTCCAGCGTACAAGGGTTAAATTGAAAGCACTGCTAATGAGATATTATTCCTGGCTACTAAACTGCGAGAAGAAGGGTCTATTTAATTATAAAGTATGTAATAAAGCATAATCATCTTGAAGTGTAGCAGCTCTCATCTGGATTCTTACTCTTGTGTACATTTGTAAACACTGTCTGGCACATTACAGAATTGTTTAACATTGATGTGAATGTCGTTATTCTAAGAATAACAATATTGACACAATGGATTAGTCTTTTTTATTTCAGCAAGAGTATTTCACATCTTGTAGACATTTTGTGCTTTACCAGAAATAGAAAATAACAAAACAAGGAGGAGTTGTGATGGACTGGTGGAACCATTACTGTTGTCTGCCAATATATTTCTATGTTTTCATGCCACCATTTCAAATATGAAATAATTTCCATGTAAAGACCTACGAAGTGTACTGCAACTAGCAGTTTTCAGCAACCTACAACAAAAAAGCAAATTGTGTTTCTTTTTCCTTGTTCTGAGTTACAAAATCATTTATAGTACAGGTTGCTGCTCTTCCAGAATGACTTTTTCACAAAACTCTAAAAAACTGACACATGAATGGCTCTGAGAACTAATGAGTAAAAATATACCAAGATCTGCTTAGAGGTCACTTACTGGAAGACCTTAAGTTCTGTTTTTCACAGCAATCATGTGACTTTCATTAAATTTTTGCCTTCCTTAAGCTGGCAAGAACTGTCAGGAGTTATCAGGTGGCAATACCCCTTGCAAGGCCACCACACATGGAAAAGTCACAGAATCACAGAATCACAGAATGTTAGAGATTGAAAGGGACCTCAAAAGATCATCTAGTCCAATCCCCCTGCCAAAGCAGGAACACCTAGAGCAGATTGCACAGGAACGCATCCATTGAATGTCTCCAGAGAAGGAGACTCCACAACCCCTCTGGGCAGCCTGTTCCAGTGCTCTGTCACCCTCACCCTCACCTCTGTAACCCTCACTCTCACCCTCACTCAGTTACAGGTCAGCTGTAACTGAGATATGAGACAACTGAGATGAGTGTTGAGAGGGAATAAAGTGGAGGAAGGTGATCTCCATGGCTTGACTGCTGTGCAGGTACCCTGTGGTTAAAGGAGAGGCATTAGTAACTTAAGAGTTTCAGAGCATATGACTGAGCCACAGTGTAGGGTCTCTGGAAGATGCCTGGGGACTTCTTGTTGTCAGCAGATAAACTGCTGATGTTTATGCCTATAGTGTTAAGGACTAGTTCACAAAGTTAATTGTATGCCTAATAGAGGCCTTTCTTGAACTTCTTGAACACACCGAGCTTCTGTGGAGTAAGCAAAGATTTTGACTAGAGGGAAGCTGCATACATCTCACAGTAGATCGAAGCATTATATATATATATAATGGTTGAACTGNGTATATATAATGGTTGTACTGGAGCTCTATATTTAACTACAAGAGGGTACAAGAGGGTAAAGTCTCAACTCTTTTTTTCTCCTGGATTTAGAAAACTGAGGCTTTACTAAACTAGATGTTCGGAAAGATCACAAATCAACATTAGCCCCCTTGTTAACGGCTGTTGGCATACAATTTTTTTGGCTTTATAATAGAAAGGAATTATGCATATAAAGAATAATCACTTATAGTTATCTCATTGGCCTACAATTCGAACTTCTATGTGACCAGATATGAGTGAAAGACACTGTCATCTCCTTTATTCTATTTATCTTACTGGGGAGGAACAGAGATAAGAACCATCCTTTCGTATACATAGTTGCATGGTAGATTGTAGTTTTTTTGGACACAATTTGGGCAGTTTGATGCTATACAGCGATTACATTTCCCTAGGAGGAAAAAGTGAAAAACGAGATACAGGATATATCTTCATCAAGCAAGTGGTATGACCTAACCTAATAGATGCGAATCTATGGAGAAATGCTACAGATGATACCTGGTGCTGGCAATGAATGTATTTCAGGCCCTTTACTTTGGGCTTGTTCTAGTCTGATTGTGCAGATTAAATTCTTATTAGCTGTTGAAGGGCCTTAGGTCTCCTCCTGTAGTACATCTTCAGTTTAGTTACATGCAAAAGCGCAGTTTTTGTGTTCTGAGACCACTTTGTGTTGCAGGTGAAAGCACAGTAATGGTGAGCATGAGGAGGCTCTCTTCAAACTCTTGTTCGCGGTCCAAGCTAAAATACTAATATAGCTGTACCTATACTGAGGCAGGATGTTTCCTTTCCCCTCCTTCCTCTCCCTCAAACTCTTCTTTATTGTGCATCTGAACCTGGCACTGCCTGCTTCAATTCAGTGAACACTGCACATCAGGTGAAACACTCAGCTTTTAGGGAAAACGATAGAACATATTTATCCTGGCAACTACGTTTATGGAAGTTTAGCATACTACACTTTACTTTGCCTAGGCTTGTTCCTGTATGGAAATGTGAAATTTTTTTTGTCAATATCTTTTCTACTTTGGCTCATGTTTCAGTAGCATAGATAAAAAGGCATATTCTTCCAAAGCACTTCTCTGGAAATCAAAGAACTATGTTTTTCTTTTTGCTGCTATGTGCTTCTTACAGGAAGTTGCTTAATTCTTCTGGGTCAAGACATTAAAACCATTTATAGACTTAGATACTATTTCAGTAATACTAAGGCATATTAGTGATTACAAAATCCTGATTTCTTGTGAAGAATATAGATAGTCATAAAAGGTCAGAAAAGTTTAGCAAAATATATTTACATGTGCCATAATTGTATAGTTCCTAGAATTCTAACTTCCCCTTGGATTTATGAGAGTTCACTACAGGTCTGTCTTTCTGCCTATGGATTTATGAGTGATATCACTGGCTTCAAAGAAATCTTTTGGATGAAACAGATATATTTCTATGAAGCATTGTATGATTGAAAAAAAAAAAAAAAGGAAAAATAGGAAAGTTCTTTGGAAAATCAGAATCACTGNAATAGGAAAGTTCTTTGGAAAATCAGAATCACTGATACAGACAAGGGGGCTTTGGAGACCAGTGAGCTTCCATGCTGCTGCAGGCAAGCACCTTAGGAATGACCTTTTTTTTTTTTTTTTTTAAGACCAATTCAGCATCGTTTCATGTATAGTTCAGCTTTCTATTCCCATTACTTCCATTGGAAAAAAAGCTCTAGCATCTTGCTTATTTCTGGGTGAATTAAATTTTAATCATTTATACCTACTTGTTCTCATGCTGCACTGTTCTTTCTAACCTGATATTGAATTGCTTGACATATTATAAAAGTTGTTATTTTCTCACAACCTTTCAGCCTTCATTTTGACAGAATTACACTGCAAACCTCTCCAAATGGAGAATTTACTCATCATTTTGCAAAATAGCTCGTGTACTTATCTAAGCTGATTCCACTTAGGATATTATTTACCTTTTTCAAAGGAACATTTCGTTGGTAATATAATGCTTTTATTAAAAAAAAATATATGTCCAAGTCTTTTTCCTCAGTCATTTTCAGTTCATGAATATCTGGCTTGTTACAGACTTGTTTTTTATTAGTCCCTAAGATCAGTTGTTGCAGCCTGGACTACTGAATTTAGTCCATCACTGTGGCCCTTGACACCATTCAGCTATTCATTCTCCCCAGTACTAATCATTAACTCGCCTCAGTCTTAGACATTAAACCCCTTGATTCTTCTCCTTTCAACACACACGTTGCCATCCCTCTCTTTTAAATAATTCATTTCCTCTTTTACAGTCCCTCATCATATTCTTCTCTCCTTTAATCTCCTAGGTGATAATTTAAAAAATAGATTTCAGAATTTCTGCAGAGTAGAAAAAAAAAATTGAATCCAATGTTTCATCACAGAAAGCTATCTTTGTAATACTTACTTAGGAAAACCTTATTGAATCAATGTTGCACTTGATATGTCTTTTCCATTTATCTTTAGCTTTAAACCTATACAAACCTTGTTCAAGTTTGATCTTGCAGATGCATGTACTACTTTCCTATTCCATGCCAGGTTGGATGGGGCTTTGGGCAATTTGATCTAGTGGAAGACATCCCTGCCCACAACAGTGTGGTTGGAACTGGAAGATCTTTCATGTTTCTCCCAATTCAAACCATTCCATGTTTCTATGATCTTCTGTGATATAAAGCCCATGTTTAAAAACTTAGAGGCTAGTCCTCCATAATTGGGATGGGATCACTTCGAAGATTTTGTACCTTTAGTAGATTTCCCATGTGTATACTATGGTGAATTCTGAAATCTATTTTTTAAATT
>VXAV01003290.1:53632-63922 GCA_013399715.1 Alectura lathami
AAGTGCCATAAGGAGTCAGAGCAGCAGTCCTTCTACCTCTACCCGTTTCTGGCAGTAGCAATAACAGATTCTGTTTTGGGAGAGCACACGAGCCTGGTCACACTGTGTAGTTCATCTACCATTTCTTAGGGATAAAGAAGACACAATTCTACCTGGTCATGTCAGAATTAAGAATCTGTTGCTCATTAATGTATCTGATCTCTTTTTGAGCCTACTAAAACTGTCCTCCACAACCTCCTATGGCCATAGGTATTGCTTAAAGAAATACTTTCTTAATAACTGTTCTGCATGACAGCAAGTTTTTGCAGAATTTGATTATATTCCTTCTAGCCTTTTCCTCATGAAACCAAAGAGTTCCAACCTTTCTAATACTTTCTTGTAAGATAGCTTCCCCATCACCAATTTACTCTTGTCCATACTCTTTCTAGTTCCACTATGCCCTTCCTGAGATCACAAAATCACACACAGTATGCAGGAGGTAGGTGCACCCAAGATTTTACATACAGACAAAATGATGATATCTACATAGTGTCCTTCCAACAATATCTAATGTCTTGTTGACTTTTTTTTTTTTTTTTTTTTTTTGTATCTCAAAAATATCTTACCNTTTTTCTCCTGAATCCATGCAAACTTGTAAGATTCTCCTGGTGTTTCTTGTCATTGATATAACATTCAGCTATCTGAAACATCTCAGCATCAAAACCTGACATGGAGATTTCACTCCCATCTTCAGGCCGTTGACAAAGATGCTGAATAAAATTGGTAGTAGAATAGATCTCTGAAGGACTACAATTTTGACTGTTCTTCATGCTGAAAAGTAACCATTAAGCCTTTTCTGTTCTTTAATTCACTTTCAATCCCTAAAAGAACTCTACCTGAATTCACAGCAAATGCATTTTCTAATTAGCTTTGAAATTCTTTAGCAGTTTTTGTCAAAACCTTTTTGAAAATTAAAGTACATATTGCCCGCTACATTATCTTTATAGACTGATGCCCTCATACACATGTTCATTACCTGGATGCATGCCTTGAAGTGCTCACAGTGTAAAGAAAAACATAACAGTACCTGTTACCTTAAGAAGATAAAATATAATACTTCTCTTGGAAAAAAAAAAAAAAAAAACAACAATTCTGTCATTTGTGACTCAGTTAGGACCATTTAATTGCAGGAAGAAGGAAGAAAGGAAGATCCAGACTTTGTGTTTTCTATTCCTCCAGAATCAAAGACAAAATTTTGACTCAAAGATGGGAGTCACAGGAACAGCAAGTACAACAATATCTAAACTTCATAGTAGGTGTTTTGTCAGTTGATGCCCAGGTATTCATCATTTCCCTTCCTAGGGAATGAAAACCAAAAAGGGCACAGCAATAAGCAGTGGCAAGTGGAAGAAACAGGAGCTGAATCCAGGTCACCCACATTCTAGCTATACTACACTGGATTTTCTTCTAAGCACAGTCTTCCTACATAGAAAGTTACATTATCGTTTGACCACATCTTGTGTCTTCTCTTTGAGTTAGCGGTGACCTGAATCAATTTCCTGTACCTGAGGAATGAAAATGCATAAATTTGGTGGAATTTCAGTTTTATATGCATTTCAGAAGTTTCTTATTTTAAGCCCATCCTGCATCTTAAAGATTTTTTTTCTTTTTTTTTTTTTTTTCACTTAAGTTACCAGTCCTTACACTTTCCCCATCCTCATGCTTCCTGTTTACTCAGCAAGACTCCCACCACTGAACCAGCTTTTGACTACTTCACATGTAAAGCATTCCTTTATTAAAAAGCTACTAATTAGCTTCTCAGCAGCCCAATCTACTTACTATTGTGATAACTGTAAGACTTTTAGAGCTTTTCCCTCCACTCTGTTGACAGACCATTGGACTTAGAAACAGCACCATGAGGAATGTCGGCTCATCTTTGTTTCAGCGTACTTAAGGTGCTTTTATCTGTAGGTTTGCCTTGAACAAAATCCTGTTCAAATTGTATTAAAGCCCAGATAAACCTCTCTTTCAGATTATGGTTTCCAACTGAACTCCTGTGCACTGAAGAGAGGGCACCAAATTCTTGCTTGTTTCAAGAAAACCTCTTTGAGTAATCCCCTGAGCTTGCCTACAGGGCTTGGATTTCCTAATGGATGCTTTGATGACAAGAGATAAGAGCCAAAGGTACCTTTATTCTCTTAGAAATTGCTCCAAACAAACAACCTTGATGATTAAAGCTAATAGAAATACCTGAAAGATTGATAGCTTGCAAAGCACTGCTGAGTGAATGAATAACTTCCCCTTTAGTTCCAAAAGCTAATATTTGTCCACGTTTGCTGCTTTTTAAAAAAGTGCAACCTTTTTTGTATGCAGAGTGTTGATCAGGAACAAACAGACACCATTCAGCTATTATTTGAGTTTTAAACAAAGCCTCNCACCTATCTGAGAGTTGAACAAATGGAAACCAAACTCTGCAGCAAATAAAAGTCTTAAATTTACAATGTTGGATTATAAAACGGTGTCTTTCAACAGCAGCTCTGACTTATTTCATGTTCTGATGAAATCATTGCTTGCGAACGCCAAGAAATTCAGCTGTAAACTTTTGGCAATAAGTAGGCTGTCCTTGGAACTGTTGGTTTAGAAAACATCTGTAAGAAAGGAATCCACTGCAGAACCAATAAAAAAGGCTGAAGAGACCAAAACTTTCACTAACACCTCATAACACAGGCAGTGCTCTGAGTGCCACCAAACCCTCTTCCCTGCTATGTGGGTTATGTACATNTGAATGGGCACCGTGCTAAGGTATTCTATATGGGGGTTTTAAATTGCACAAAGGCCCTGTAAAACTTCTATATCTGTTCCCAAGCCATGCACCTATCTGAGAGTTGAACANCTCTTCCCTGCTATGTGGGTTATGTACATACCAGAGTTCATTTCCAAAATGGGGGTTTTATGATTCCCAGTGTCACAGAGCATGCAGCCAGGCAGTGTATCACATAACAAACCAATTTAACAATAGAGCTGCAAATAGTTGAACAGTTGGTTTTGAAGTGATGCAGCCCAGGGGTGGGGTGTTCCGATACTGAAAATTCTTCTGCTTTCCTTCACACAGCAAAAGCAAAACCTTAAAAGGATCTGCTCTGACTGAGTAGTTTAAGGAATTTCCCCTTTTAATAACACTGAGGAAGGATCTGAATTGATCTCATTCTTCTGAAAAGAGAATGATGCATGGAATTAGGACTCACAAGAGAAATCAGGAATATAGAGGGAGAGTGTATGGGAATGTTTTGACAGTTAAGAGGAAATTGTGAGCCACTGTTGACTCTCAGAGCTTCCTTCCCTTACCCCTGCTCATCATCTGGCTTTTGGAATCTAACTTATAGGACTAACAGAAACAGAAGCGTGAAGTACGATTTAAATTATGTTCAATCCTCTGGCTGGATATTCAACAGCCTTTGATGCATCTTCTCTAGAATCAGGCTTGGGAAAGAATTCTGATGCACAGAAGGTACAGATTTAGCTCTTCCTCCTCCAATTTACTTGTTCCTCCCTACTACTTGGACAAAACCTGGGTTCCTTACAGAGGGCAAGGGTTTCTTGGATAAACACAGAGGGGAGCCTGAGATCCAGGGCTCTGTGCAGAGCTGTTCCAATTGTATTTGAAACCTAGTGAACAGATTATTTCCCTGTCCTCTGACTTATTGGAAGGGGAAAAGCTGCCTGTCTTCTCTTCCCTCTCCCAGTTGCCTGATCCCCACAAGTCCCCTGCAATTGGAAACAATGCAGTTTGTTCACTGATGCTAAGCTAGCAGGCAGGGAAGGGTAACCATGGTCCATTCCGCCTCCTACTCAAGTGCTTGGCAGAGAGCAGCATGAAATCTACTTTCTTCACCACCATTATCTCCATTTAATAAAACACAGTGAAAACAATGTAAAGGCCTTAATGAAAGGAGTGAAAACATTTCAATTAAATTAATGGACAAATGAAATATCAAGACACTAAAAAGCTTTGAAACACTTTTATTCTGCAGTTTCAAAATGCTGAAGAGGTTCACCCACACTGCTACTCATCTGTGAAAAGGAAGCATTACCCTCCAGGCCTTGGGCTTAGCACTCCTCCAAGATGAGTAAGATCCACGCAAAGTTTAAATCTGAAGCACAGTCAGGGCACTATGTGTATTCTTTATTTGCTTTTTTTGTTTGTTTGGTTGGTTGGTTTGTTTTGCTTTACTTTAATGCTTCATATTGCTAACTTTGTAGAGAATGATGGGAAACAGCCATTTTGGTAATTATTTGCAACATGTTGGTTTCACTGATGCAATGCATCTGAGAGATTTTTCTCCCCAGTCCTTCACTGTACTTCAGCTACAACATCCTCCCTAGACATACCTTCCTGCTGCAGCTATTAAAATTATGGGAATAAACAAAATATTGTAGTCACTATTAAAATATTTATTTTCAGTTGATTTTTGATGACTGGAGTCATAAGGACACTACATGAGAACTTCATTTTGTTTTCTGAATCAACCTTGAGTTCAAGCTGAAGGACACAACTGCACTTTTAAGGACTTCTTTTCCACATTGAAAATCTTGGCATTCTTTCATTTACAGCTTCCAGGAGTTGAGGTTAGATGAACCTTCTCGTCCACCAGGATGCCTTCTACAGAAGAGGGACTACTGCTCCTAACAAAGACTATAGACATGATAACATCTCAGGTAATTCTGTAGGACTTGTTGAGTAATATCCTAGATGATCAAAAAGATCTTTTGTCCTTTCACAACCCCTTAGAAGGCTGGGTCATAGAGCTCTAATCCATCTTCAGATCTTTTGGAAGTGCAATCCATCAGACACTGCTGGAGACAGGGAGGTTGGTTAGGGAATGGGAGTATGGCCTACATTTAGTTTTTGGGGAGTTCTAGGTTAGGAAAATCTCAGGCTGGATGCAGAAGTGCCCTCATTTGTGTTGTCCTAAAATATATCAAATCCTTGCATTTGGAGGAAGCTCAGCATGATAAGACAAGTCTTACTCCTACGAACCTATATCCCTCTGAAGGCCTGCGCTGGAATTGTGGAGTAAAGTCTGTGGTGGTCTTTCAATCAGATATCAGGCCATGCCAGATTAATCTGATCCATGACTCCCTCTTCCTCAGCAATGAAAAAAAAATAAAAACAAAAATATTACACAGTGTTCAGCATTAAAAAGTATATGTACACGTATATGACAATTTCCTATATCGTAGTACTATGTCTGAAACTACTGCCTTGCTGTTTCTTCTAGAAGCAGAGAAACAGAAACTTTTGGTCACTTAAAAAAATATATATGTATTTTCGACATCAGCAAAAGTGGAACAGCTTTGCAAATACCCCTTAGCTTGGGAAAGTGCTAGAAGGAGCCTGTGGATCTTGAGTGTTCTAAATATCAAAACAAATGTCTTCAGTCCTCTGAAGACCCTCACTTCCTTTTGTGATGAAGGCAGTAGCATTCATTACACACTCAGTCTGGGCATACATATCCATTTTCCTCCAAGTACAGGAAGAAGACAAAAGGTGAAAGTTAGTGCTCCTTGATTTCACAGATAATTCTCAGAGATTATTGTTCAGACATAGATGCTTATTCTTACAAAGAAATATCCTTGCTTCCCGCTGACTAGTCATGTTCCTAGACAATTCTTCCAAATACTTTGGGACATCTGTTTTCTAGCTTTATATCCATACCATTTGTAATGTTGCTGTCACCTTGTGGTCTGTAGGGTGACGTGACTGACCAAAGCTCTCTCACTTCCTTGTTAAAGGCCAGAAGTGTGTGCCACACACCAGCTAACCGTGTACTCCCTGCAGAAGCAAATTGCAGAGGTGGTTGCTGGGAGGAAAAGACCTGTGATGTTTAGCTGGTTTTCCATATCTATAAGCCATCAGTAAGAAAAAATTAGGGTAGAATCTATGTCATATATCAGTATGTATTATGTCAGTAATATCAATAAATCTGTGCCATTCCAAGCTGAAAATTTTTTTATGAAACTCCAGTCTATCACAAAGACAAGACATGAGAGATTAATGATAAAAGAACAAGCAGATTTCCTAGTTTATTTTCATCATCCCACCTGATGAGTAGGGCTATACTAAGTCCTCAGCTTTTGACACCACTGATGTCAGCTCTTGGGAACTGAGGTAGGCCAATGCTGAGGGCACTTGAAAAATCCCACCCTATGAGTCAAAAAAAACTATATTAGTCTATTGACCTGTATTTGAACCTACTTGGTTTTTAAAAATAAACCCCTGTACAAATCCCAAAAGCAGCATATGGCTAGTTCACATCATGGACTAATAATAGCTTACATCATCGTATTTTTAAAGTCAGTCCTTTTTTGAATTATAGAAACACCAAAAATAGTGTTGGAAAATTCCAGAGCCTACCAATCCTGTACCTTAGAAGTGGCCAACCCCTTTTTTTTAACCTCTTTAAAAATAAAAAATAAAAAAATCCCAGCCTCTAAAACTACAAGCTCTGTCTGCCAAGTTTCAGCCTGGAACACATTTTTACAGCACTTATAATCCCCCGAACAAACTAGGTTTATAATGGAAGTGCTGACAGACCTTTAGCTATTCCAGCTATCTTAATAGCTCAGCTGTATTTATTTTTCATTATATTTAAATACAATTGGTTGAGGTTTAACGCTAGTTCAATTTGATGAGAACCTTTTCATTTAAATATCAGTTCTGGGAAATGGGTCCTTTCTTGGGTGCCTTTTGGAGTTATTATGACATAATTTGGGGGCTGTTTTTTGGATTTTTCTTGCTAGTCCATTTGTGTGGTTTTCCTTTTAATTCAAAGAGCAACAAGAAAAATAAGCATGCTCATAGAGTATATGGTACTCAATTGTGGTTTGAATCCCAGTGTGAAGAATTTCACTAGAAGTTTCACACATTCTGCCTTTGTCTCAACTAAGAAATATTTAAGCTGGCTTGGCAAGTCAGTGGTAATGCAATTTGCTTATGTGTATGAATGCTTGATGCTGTCCTGAACTTTTGATACTTCAGGATGAGGGTAAAGGGAAAAGAAGAAAGATGTGAAACAAAAGTGAAGTGCATGTGTTAGGGGTGCATGGACTGGTTGGATGAGAAACTTAAACATGAGATGCCAGTAGTCTCTAGATCAAAGAAGAATTTTTTTTTTTTGTGAGTGAAATATGTCCAAGATGGAAGACCTTTGAAACTGAAAATCATGAAGCAAGAAAAACAATTTCAGCAGAATTACTTTAAAATACCAAATCTAACCAAGTTTTATCCCACAGGGAAAAAATCTTCTGAATGAGAATGTGGGATTTGAACTTCATATTTAACTACTGTCATACACAAACACCTGATATGAAGTCATAGTTGTTGACACTAGTATTGATATTAATTAGAAGGCAGAAGTGTATAATTAAGGTTATATCAGTACAGTCATTTTTACATCATTTTGGGGGACCATTTCAATGACTCAGTCTAGTGTACTGCTTAATACAAGATAAAGAACAACATCCACTCTTTTCTAAACAAAGACTTAACCTTTTATTTTTTTTTTTTTTTTTTAAGGACTGTGGTCTTTTTCTAGAAGATGTGATTTAGATAAGATGTCTTAAAGAAATGGATAATCCACTGGGGAATTTGTTCGAATTGCTCTCCTTTTGGTGAAAGTATTATCTCCTTTTATTTTTATAATTTTATGACTGTAAGATTACAGAGTCTTCAGTATCTCTTTTCCTAATGATTAATGATTCGTAATTATATGCAATCACTATTTCATTTGTTAGGTTACTATTTTATAAAGCAGATCTTTCAGCAACAAACATATTTTTCCATGTCTTGAATTATTCATACAGGACAAAGACTAATGTGATTTTCTTAGCTAAAGTATTGTACTGGATGTTCATGCTGACTTGGTTACCTAAGTGATTTGTAAAGCATTTTCAGAATCACTGCTCCCAAAGCACAATTTCATATTTTCTAATAATGGCACCATTCTTTGCTCTTTGAACATGAATCTTCCATTTGTCTCTATTGTGCTAGGAAACATCCCTGACTGCACTCACGTTATCAAGCAACCTAGATAGTGCAGTATATATGATATTATTCAATATCTTTTTCTGATTTATCAACAATGATTTAATATTTTCTTTCAGATGACTGGAAAAATAGTAACTGGCACCTCGATTAGGCACGTTCCTCTACAGGAGCCTCACATTCATGATTATCCATTCACAGTTAAAGTGAAATATGTTGTGTCTACAATTTAAATGTCCTTAAAATGATTAGGTGTATTTGGGTGTAAGCAGTGTTTTATAGGAGAAATACGAGAGGTCATTGGGTGCTGAATAAGTCAGGTAAATCAAGAGAGAGAAATCTACAGTGCCTATGGAACAACAACCAACTGTACTCTTGTATTTACGCATGCAATGCCAAAGCTGGTTGAAACTGTTTGCCCACACATAACAATAGTATTTAGTGACAAACTAGTTGAAATTCCTTCTAATCTAGTGAGAGTGCTTTTACTCTCAGATTGGCAGTGCTATCTGAGATTGAGAAGAAATTAAATGCTAGGCTTCTTCATCTTGGAAAAGAGGTGAATATGGAGTATGAGGAAGATGTACAAAATCACAAACAGCATGAAAACGCTGAACACAAAACAGCAGTTACTAAGTATTTGAAGAATATGGAAGCCAGTAGGTGAAGAGGAATTGCAGAATAACTGAACAACAAAATTTCAAAAATACTTTGTTAATAATAATAGCAAAATAAGTTAAACTGCAGACGTTCCAGAGTGCATTATGTGTTTAGTACAGGTCCAGGGAAAAAATGCTAGTTGATAGTACATAAGATACAATTTTTTACAGCACTTCCTATAACTTCAGCAAGAAGATGAAAATAGACATTAAGCCGTGGGCAAAAGTGGAAAGAGAATAGAGGAAAGCAGAACAGAAAATAATGAATGGAAGAATTGGTCTTAAAACTAAATGAGTCTATACTGTATCCAATATGCTTATATCACCCATTTAGTAGTTACACAAAGAGTGAACTTCAGCAATTAGCAGAGTTCCTTTTCCTTGGCTGGATTTACTGTGTTCGTGCTCTGCTCATTAATACGCGCAAGTTTTAAGCTGAGACCTGTGTGATCCGCGGTCAGCAGTTCTGCCTGGAAAGCCAGAAATTAGCCTATGCCGTACCAAGCCAGGAGGGGATTTTGTACTGCTGTCAGCTGTACCATGTCAGCTTTTTTCATCCCTTCTGATGTTTACTTTATATCAACTGTGGGAGAACAGCAGAAGAATCAGGTTGGGCTGATCTGGCAGACAGGTTTCTGGAATGGATGGTGATGATGATGTTGATACTGTCTCCCAAAATATGCATCCCCGTGGCATGTCTGTTTTGTTTTGTTTTCCATTTTAAAAGCTTCCCATTGTTGAAGAGTCACACTAGTTCATGTCCACGACGCCAAATATTTCACTCAACAAGGCTTGTCCAGAGCTTGTGACTGCAGCGCAAGCACAGTGTTTGTTATTCTCCCAGGGATTTCAGGTCTGTCAGGATCATAAGAAACTGTATTTCTCCATCCCAAGGAATTGTTCCCCTCCAGAATACATCTCCAAACACATAATTTGAAACATTCAGAAGAATTACTGGGGTGGTTATCATAGAACTGTGAAATTCAGAGTTTAACTCCATTGCATTTTGAGAGACCTTGTCAAGGAACAAATATTCACTCCAGCCAGTCACCACGCCAGCTTTGCTCAAGCTGGGACTGGCAGAACTGCAGGGCTCCTGACACCTTTAGCTGTGGAAATCAAGTATCCCGGGCAGGAAAATGCAACGCATTGGCATTATTCAGTGTCACCGATGCCAGAGAAAACAATGACTCTAATGTTACTAATTCAAACCATTTGAGTGTAGTTTACTTTCCTGTCTAACACAATCCTGATACAATTACATAGTTTTCTGGGAAGTAGCCAAGCAATGCTGGATTATGCCCCCCTACAGCAATACAGCACTAAAAAGCTATCAAAGAGGTTTTAGTATCTTTATGGTTTTAGGCACCAGATGTTGCAAAGAAAAAGCATATAATTTTCTTCATAGCATTCTCAAGTGGAAGAAAAGATAATACATTGCTGACATTGCAGAAAACTACATCTGTCATACTAAAATGTATCATTTTAGCTATGGTTGAATCTTGAAATGCATTATTTAATTTACTGACTATATGTTGATCTATTTAGATAGTTTTATAGTATGCTTTAATTTTTCTTGCAGCCATCACTATGTTTTTTTTTTTTTTT
>VXAV01003293.1:0-11321 GCA_013399715.1 Alectura lathami
ACGTTGCGCTGGTCTGTGCTGTAATTTGCAGTGTTTTGTTTCCCCCTAGAAATGGGATCAGTACTGCTTTGAGTTACAAATGCTGCTTGTAGCATACGTACATCAAAGCCTTGCAGCAGCATTTTCTGTGCCGCTGACTTAAAAACGCCAGCGTAGATGAGGCCTTGAGGCAGCCAGGCCTGCCTCACGCAGTGGTGTGGTGGTAACCCATCGAAGTGGACGAAGCTGCCGGAATCAGCGCGCTTAATTACAGCAGCCAGCCTTCCCTGCAGGTCTTTGCACCTCTTGATGAGGTTTCAGCGCGTTGCGCTTCATCGCTCTTCAGGCTTTTTGGGCTTCTTGTGAAGCACGTCTTTGTAGCTGTGCGTAGAGTGTCTGTGTACTCAGCATCTCCTTCTTTCCTGGCTCCGTAGAGTCACGAAGCAGCTCTTCTCCATCTCCTCGCTCTAGGCAGCCATCGCAGCTGTTGTGCAGGGTTCGGCTCTGGGCACTGGAAGCCAGCATGACTCACGGGGGACATTCCGACTGTCTCCCTACAGCATTTCAGAAGGTGTAGGAAGGCCTGAGGCCAAACAATTCTCCAGACAGTTTTACTTTGAATGCGAAGCTTCAGCAGCATAATTAACAGTACAAAGCAAAACAGTTCTTTGATTTTGATTACAGCTCGATCTGAGATGCTGTATGTAAAGGCCCAAACTGTTTCTCTGTCAGACTAAATTTACAGAGGTTGATCACATTACTGTTAGTATTTTTAAAGCACGTTAGCTTCAGTACATTATTGCTTATGAAAGACCAAATTCAGGCTGTATTTTCCAGTCGGAGTGCCGAAGGTTGGTTTGGCTTTCCTTCCCAGCTGCAGAAGCTTTCTTGGTGTGTCTGAGAACGTTGCTCTCCCTTGGAGCGCGATGTTGAAGAGAGCAAATGTTGATAACAGGATTGGATTGATCTAGGTCTTATCAAGCTGTGAGTAAAAACGTGTTTTATTGTGGACAGGTTGCAGTGTCTTTAGGCTGAACAAATGGGAAGTGTACACCTGGGGAGCCTTTCCCAGTTCCTGCCAGTTTGGAAGTGCAAGTATGCATCTGAATGAAGGCCTCTTTGTGTGCTTTGGGGCTTTGTTTTAGGTTTTCAGTTCTCCATTTTGGCCCCAAGTCTCATGCAGATGACTTTCTGACTGTCCTTTTACTGTTACTTTTTTACTTTCTTATGTAATTGAATCTCCTCTTGTTGGACCTGGAGCTGCAAGTTAGGAGCAGGCAGCCGGTGGCTGCTAGGTGGGAGTCTGGTGACTGCTGGAAATCTGAGACTTGTTGACTCCTTGTGCAGGCAGCGGCTTGGCGTAGGTTACCCTTCTCTGTGCCACGCTGCCGTAGTGAAATGTCAGTGCAGATCAAAAAGGCAGCTGCACTCGCACAGGACTCTGCTTTGGCCATTTGGCCCAAGCCGACCCTGGGGCGTTGTTTGCAGACCAGCATACAGTTCCCCCAGCAGGACAGAGCTGGGAGCTGGCAGGCGGCACGGGGTAGCAAGCTGAGCTGTCTGAGCATGGCAAGGAGCTCTCTTTTCTGTCACGCAGCTGACGGAGTGACTTAGCAGAGCAGTGACACCACTCCTTGCTCTGCAGCGGCTGGATGTTCTGCCTTTCCTTGAATTTGGGGCCAGGAGTTGACCTGTGAGAAGCGTGCCTGAGTGTAGGTGCTGGGCACCTGGTCCCTGGTAGGTCGGGTGTCTGGAGGAGGGCACAGTGTGAGCTGAAGTGTTTACTGGGTGTTGCAGATGGGTAAATATATCCCAGCAGTTGGAAATGCAGCCTTAACCCTTCACCTTGTGCATAAGGTCTGATCACACTGCATAAACGCATTTTACTCGAGTGAAACTTGGTTCCAGTTTAAACCTTGATTTTATTTTTTTTTTTAATTTTTTTTTAGTAGTGTTCTTGATTAATGATTTTGCAGGGTGGAAATGCTTCCACTGTTACTCCTTGAGCTAAATTTAGGGAGGTATTTGCAGACCTGCTCATGTTTGTTACTGATTTAAATGTGAACGCTCTCGGTTACTAGCTGGGGGACTTGGGAGCAGTGACTTCGCACACATCTTTTAGCTTATTTCGATGCAGGCATTTACACATGATCATTAAACTTACAGCAGCACAGTTCCTGTCAGCTTGGAATTGGAATAAGCGTATAACTTGTTCCTAGTAAAGTAAAACTGCAGATACCAAAAGTAATATATGGAGTTGACACCGGAAACAAACCTGCATCAGTGCCTGGCTTGTTTTGGATTTAGTATAGACAACTTAGATGAAAACCTGGGCTGATCCTGTGTGATTAAGTAACTGTCCCAAATTATTTGGGATGGTGTAAGCTTCTGTAAAAATAAACAAGTCAGTTGACGTACAAAAGTTTCTCTGAGGACTTCCCTTAAATTTCAGCTTTCTTCAGGGTTTTCTGTTAGTTGCTTTGAAAGAAAGCATGTAGAGAATGAAGTCAAGGTACATTAAGGCGTAGAGCTGATACTTCTGCTTTGTTCTCTGCCTCTCGTGGGACTCTTTATTCCATACATCACCTCCAGGCAGACTTCAGACATCTTACGAGCTGGTTCACCTCAGCTGATGTACGTGGGTTAGGCACATACAAGAACCTTTTGTAAAACCAAAAGCTAAAGAACGGTCAGATTGGCACGTAAATTTCTAAATTAAGCACTGAATTTACAGAGAAATCAGTAAGCCCCTCATTTTCGTCATTTCTCTCTGTACTCCAGTAGATCCAACAGTATTATGAATGTGGTTATAACTGTTACGTGCTCTTTGGTATGAATCTGCAGCACAATGCTGTCTTCAGCTGCTACCCGACCTGCACGCAATCTCTCCGTTATCAGTGGGCACTTCACATTTTGAGTTCTTTAAAAACATGTCAGGTCTTTTCAATAAAATCTTCTCGTGTTTTCACTTTTGAAGCGCTGCTGCCCTGCGGTGTGTCTGTTCATGTAGACAGTTTCAAATATTTGTGTGTTTCTTCCAGGAACTGAGTGATCTGCAGCGAGACCCACCGGCCCACTGTTCTGCCGGACCTGTTGGAGATGACTGTAAGCTCTTCCTAGCACACCGCCATGGCTGGCCTGCTTTTTTTTTTTTTTTTTTTTTGGGGGTTAAGAAAAAGCTCAGAAAACCTCTCACTGTTTTATCTTTTTGACTTGCAGTGTTTCATTGGCAAGCCACTATTATGGGACCTGTAAGTATAATAATTCATCGCGCTTAGCAAGTAGACTTGTTTCCCTTTGCATTACGGAAGGTTTCATTTGGGTTTCTGTTAACATGGCAGTCAAATTCAGCTGTGCTGCGTATTGATCAAAGATTTGGGGTTTCTGTTGTTGTTTGTAGTAGTCTGGTACTAATTTCTTCTTGAAACCAATTAAAAAAATCTGTCCTCTTCATCCTGAAATTAGGGATGCTCCATCAGTCAGCTGCAAGGCTTGAATCGATGAACAGCTTGCTTTTCTAAGACGCTCATTTCAATTCTGAAAGAGAGGTCCATCTGAAAGGAGAAATTGTTTGTGTAATCCAGCGTCAAAGCTGCTAACTGTAACCAAGAGTGGTGCTGCGCGTGGTGATGTGGGGGCTTTCGGAGCTTAGCTGAGGGCTGTGCTGTGGCTCTGGCAAAAACGGATAGCTTTTGGGAGCTGCAGCCCAGCAGCTGGGAGTACTGCTGGTTTCTGCGTGAGAAAGGATTGCCTTGGGGTGAGTGACATCTCTGTAGATGTCCTTCAGGAGTCATAGACCACATGACATGAGAAAGGGCAATAAGCCTCAAACAGAACATCCTAAAGGAGAATAGGGAAGGGTTTTGGCAACAGAGAATGAAGAACAACATGACCTGAGAGAAGGAGTGTTTATAAATACCGTGGCGAGGAGCTTGTATTCCTACTGCTTTCCTTCTGGATGTAGTAATTTTGGAAGAAAAGCTTCTGGTTCTGATACTGAGCTGTGAGGTTGAGACAGTGTTTAGTCCACTGAGATGCAGCGCGGTGGAGAAAGGTGAAATCGTGACCAAGTTGAGACTACTACTGCATTTTCAGCACAGTTGTTTGAAGCAGTAAAAGGTCAGTTACAGTTTCATCAGTGGCATGCTGGAGTCTGTTTGCGATGATGCGGCAGAACAGAACTCTGACAATTGTGGAAAGCATTTCTATGGGATACTAATTCTTTTGCCATTGTTCTGTAACAACTGCATTCCTTCGCATCCCAAGTCATTCAGCTCTTGCCCTTCTGCACTGCTTAAAGGTGAATGGCAGGACAGCGAAGAGTATCAAAGAATACAGAGTTAAGAAAAGCATATGTGCTGGTTGCCAGCAGTCGTGCCTCTGTCCTGAATGGCTCTGACCTGAGTGAGGGAAATAGCACTTAATTCCCAGCCTCAGTTCTCCCTTTTTTCCAGCTCACGATTCACCTTTCATATCTTGCAGGGGAAAATACTCTTTTCTTTGCTTCAGCTTCCTCACATTCCTGTAGTTAAGGATAACAGTGAGCGTCTCTGGCCAACCTTTCTCAGCCATAACTGTCAAGGAGAAAAGCCACACTATCAGCATGCTATCCTTTGCTTCGATAACGTAAGGAGAGCGGGATGCGTATCCTGTCCATCCTCCGATGGGCTGAGGGAAGCACAGGACTAAAGGTTACTTCCAGAGCTCCCTGTGGGAGTAGGGTAACCTCTTCTCCTCTCTGCGGGCATCACCAGTTCTGCGCCCCTTACCCACCAAACAGCCTTGCCTTCTCTCTGGCACGGTACTGGTCTGATCTTCAGCTTATTTTAAGTTTGACAAATCCTTTTAGTATGCGTGCAAGCAGTCATTTCAAACCTGATTGTAAGTACGTGGCAATCTCTTCTGATGTTCCCTAATGCTGGCTTCTTAGCGGTACTATATATAGCCCGCCTTACATGGCAGCACTGTCTGCACCCTGAGTGCATAAGGACATGTCGCAGTGGACCGTTTGTGACTTTCTCTCTTCTATTCATCTCTAGAACTGCCATTTTCACTTACTTCTAAGGTGAACGTGTTGTCCTAAACAACAACAACAAAAGTCTGCATCTTCTCCCATACGAAAACCCACAAACCTCAACAGCTTTGCTGAGGCTGGGTTCCTGTTCTGCTGGTTTAAACTTCTTGAGAAATGAGAGAGATTTTCTTCTCCTTCCCTTAATTTGAGCTTGAAGCACTTCTCTCTGTCATTTAGCATTGAGAGTTTTTTCCAACTTCTCTAGAAAATTAAAAAATATCTTCAGCAGATGACTGCAACAAAGTTATTTCTATCTATTAACTGTGTGCAACCTGGACGTAAACCTGTGCACATGTTCTCTAACAAAATGCATGTTCACAGATTTGTACAGGTCACAAAGATGTTGTGTGTTTTAAAACTCCCTGATGTCATCATGATCAACTGAATTATGTTGGAAAATCCTACTCTTTGCATCTGCAAAGAGAAACCACTTCTTAAGGTGAGTATATTTGTAGCTTAATGATGGAGGAAGGTGCTGAATATAGCAGAGCAGCTGTGGTGTTGCACGGAGACAGGATTTGGAAGACCTGCTCTGGTTGTTACATTCCCTTCGGTGCTGTGGAGCTGAGCTCTAGGAGTGCCTTGCAGCCCAGGTACTGAGGAGAGAGCTAGTTTGGAGCTGGTGGATCAGCGGTTTTGTGGCTCCACCAGTCAAACTCTGCTCCCTCCCCAAAAAGGGCCACACTCAGTAGCCACGGTGGGCTACTGCAGTAGCAGCCATGGCTGGCTCTACTGTAGCTTCGCTGGCCAATGGGAGGGTTCGGTATCCTCAGTACACTCTGTGGGCTGTGTACTGGGGGTAAAAAAATGTTTTCTGCGATGTTCTTGGCTTTGGGAGGTTCTCTGCAATCTGAAGAGAAGCTCCAAAATAACTGAAATGTATTAATGGCTTTTCTTTTGTTCTTTTTTCCAGCCTGATAGTGCATACCAAGGAGGAGTGTTTTTTCTCACAGTACACTTTCCAACAGACTATCCTTTCAAACCACCAAAGGTGAGCGCTCTGTCTACAAACTGATGCAGTTGTTGAGACTGTACAACTGGATGTGTTGGATATGGCAGATCCAGCGTGACTGGAACTGAATGCCAGGGATTCCAAATGAGGTGAACAATTTGTTGTTTGCTTGTTTGTTTTCCTTTTTAATTTTTTTTTTAATTTTATTTCCAGATTGCTTTTACAACAAAAATATACCATCCAAACATAAACAGTAATGGGAGTATTTGTCTTGATATCCTGAGATCGCAGTGGTCGCCAGCTCTGACTGTATCTAAAGGTAAACTCACCGATGTGCTGATGAGTCTTCGAAATCGCGTACGCTACCATGTTTTTTTCTGGTTGCTGCCCTGTCTAAGGATGCCAGTGGGAGCTCATTTATCCTGTGTGTTACAAAAGTGGTTAATTCCTTTGGAATTCTTGTTACGAACCAAGGTTTTACACAGGTTAGTCGGAGTGTCACAGCACATCTTACATTATACGCATAGCGAGGAAATGTTCTAAAACACGTGGGGTGAGATGAAGAGCATCCATTAGCCTGAAATGCAGCTTCTGTGTGATAGCTGACTGTGCGTGCAGAAGCGAGCAGAAACCTGCAAACAGAGCTGCAAATCCAAATGAATTCGAATGTAAATGGCAAACCCCAATACTGATGTGCAGGGGGCCCTCTTTGCTTACTGAGTTTATGTCATGGCTTTTGGTTGCCTGAGCATGCTTGAGTGGGCTGAAATCCTAATTACACTTCATTTCCACATGAACAAATTGGTTTGCATTTCTCTGGAAGATGAATTTTAAAACGTAGCTGCTTGCGAAGTCACCGGCAAGAGAATTATTAAAGCATTCTAATCTTGTTGTAGGCATTTTGTGTCACTTCAAAAGCTGCTTCAAATGTGGGTGTTCTCCTTGTTGTTCTCACCCATCTTCAGAGCCCTTACCCACACTCTTGGTCATACTACAGAAAGTTCTCAGGGGACTCCAAAGGTTACACGGTATCACATGTTGCCTATGTTCTTGAGGGCTCTCTAAACCATGGGTCTTTTTTTAGAACAGTGTCATTGCATTTGGTATCCAAGGAAGCAAGGGAATCAGTGTTAGTCCTTGTCCAGTGGAAATTGTTAAACCTCCTTGGAAAAGCAACTCCTCCTGCATGCCAGCCCTGTGCAATAGTCTGAGGAGCCTCATAAAATCTAATTTTAAAGGTGTTTTCTCATGTAGCTGCTGAAGACGTGATTTATTCCTCTGTGTAGTTGATACCAACTTTCCATGGAAATTGGCTGATTGTATTGCTGAACAAAAATTGGTTTCTGGTTATTTGGAAGGTATTTAACAAAGGAGAGCTGATAGATCTAGGTATTGTTCACCAGTTGGCATTTACAACCAAAACCTCTGAGTTTTTGGATCTTCTGAACTTCCCTGTAGGAATCTTTACTTTTTCTTAAGTGTTCCTTCAGCTCTAAAGCAGTGTAGTCTGCAGGTCTTGTCTGTTCTGGCTTGTATAAGCATGTTAAAAGCACATCACTTTATGTTTCTTAAACTGGGAATTCGCTCAGGGGCTCATGGAGATTGCTGCTTTTTAGACCCTGTTTTAGCAGATTAAAGGATACAACATACTGATAGCACCTCTGGTTGGTGTCACCAGGTGTTCTAACCAGATTTCCCAGTACTGCTGGTGTATTTAGGACCTGATAGAACCAAGTAGTTCAGCAGGCAGTGGTCCCGCTTGCTAAAACTGTAAATGGGTGTTAGTCCAGGCTTTTTTTTTTTTTAACAAGACAAAACAAATTAAAAAAAAAAAATCCCAAAACCTATTCTGCAGCAGATTCTTACCGTAGAATCAAATTCCCTGTCACTACATACTTTGAATTGCTGAAGTGTGTGCTTTTGGTGCTCATAGTAGTTCTGAGTTTAAAACTGAAATTACCTGACGGGCATGTGCTGGAAGTGTTAGAAAAATCAGTATGCCTTGGTTCAATAGCAGGAAGTGCAAGTGGAGTCATAAGTGAGTGATAAAATATTTCCCCAAATGGAAGTCACACATGCAACAAATTACCTGTGTAGTCTGTAGTTTGTTCTGTGTTCATAGCTTAAAACATGGGAAAGAGGTCGTGACAAAAGGTACAGGTGTGTGGGTTGTGGGTTCTCTAGGCTGTTACCAGGTGTTGAGACCTAGAGATATGCTGCTGCATAAACAGTTCTGAGCAGAACCGCTGTCTGAAAGCTTAACGCTGATATGCCTTCTCTTTCCAATCTTCCTTTTTCCTCTTTGTGCACTGGAATATATCAAGGGTTATAGAAATAAAGCGAACCAACTTATTTAATCTGTTATCTCTTTCATTTAGTTTTATTGTCCATATGCTCCTTGCTTTGTGATCCTAATCCAGACGATCCTTTAGTACCGGATATTGCACAGATCTACAAGTCAGACAAGGAAAAGTGAGTATAGCAGAAATGTACATACTTGTGTGTGGCACCCGCAGATGGTGATTGGCTACGCAACCTTTCACCTTAACTTCTTGGAGAACTCTTTATATAGATGTCTGCAGTATTGGATATTTAAATGTGGAAAATACCTATTAGTAAAATGTCAGGCAGGAAGCTGTAGGTGTACACAGCTAAGTGTACACCTAAGTTATCTAAGTTATCTAATCTTAAGTATCTAAGTTAGATACTTAAATTTTTGTTCTTATTTGCATAAAACCACCATACTGTTATGTTGTGTGTTTATATTCGTTTTTCATCACAAAAAGAGTCATTTCCCAAGTAAGAGTTATTTGCTGCTACTGCAATCCTCTGGTTACACAACCAGGGGAATTTAAATGTCTTTAAATCTTTAAATATCTCTTCTGGGGTCTTTACTTCAAGTGCAGAACCACCTGTATTTCCCACTGCTCAGGTGTGAGGCTTGCTGACTTCTTGTACACCACTCCTGCGGAGGGCTGTGAAGTGCTGTGGTACAGCTGGCTGAACTCTCACCATGTCAGATACATGGATTCAGCGGTCGCTGGCGAGCCCAGGGCTTTGGCACTTCTGGAGTTTTCTTCCAGAGCACTGTGTTCACAGAGCTGCTCCTGCGAGCGTTCCAGCCTTGAGCAGTGACATCTGTGGTAGCTGAGCTAAGTGATTCATCACTAGCTCAGTGCAGCTGTAGGTGGCAAGAAGCTCAGGCCCTTTGTTCTGCAGACGAGACTCTGTGATTTCCAGAGGTTCCATGGAGGAAGCACTACTTGTGAGAAATTTGCCGTCCTTCCTGGGTGTAAAAACTTGCGCGTTTTGCCTGGGAAAGGTTATAGAATCAGTGATCCAGGATTAGTTCGCTTTCCACTGGGGGATGCTGTTGAGCTCTGCTGCAGGTATTTTGGGCACAATCAGGGATTTAGTGTACAGTCTGTAGACTGCTGTGGCCTAAGCTGTCTCCTGGAACTGTTTTACTGCCTGTGGATTTTCTAGGTGCGTGTGGGATTAAGTAAGACTGAAGCACGAGACCAGTTTAGGGTAGTAACAAAGAGGAGATTAAGGTTTTGCAAATACATCCAGACCTAATTTACCAACGATGAAACTTTCCCCAGAACAAATTTGCCTCAAAACTGCTGGTGGTCCCAACAGTAAGTTAGCCCGAGGCACGCAGCACGTTCACAGACAGCGTGACCTCAGCTGCTTATCTGGCTTCTTGCTGAGGAGGTGGAAAATGGTAGGCATTTACTGCAGGGCATGTTTTTCCATCCTTGGTTCCTAAGCTTCCTTTTGGTAGCCTTGCTGTTAAGTGTTTTAATTGTTACTGCCTCTCCAAGGATGCTTCCCTTTGGGAGTGCTGTACCAGAAGGAAAAGACCCAAGACTTATCACCCAGTCAAAACTGCTTTTCAGGAGACTGCCGAGTTCTGGGATGCGGGTGGCAGTGCAGAGCAGAGAGCGACGAGGGCTGTGCCAGCCCTCCATGGCCACCCTTTCCAACACCAGTTAGTTCTATAGAATTTTACACAGCTTAAATGTGAGATGGTTTAGCTTTGAGTCCCTGCTAAGAGGTGGGAAGCTCGGTGACATCTGTAGGAGGTAGCTGGCTGTGCGGCCATCGCCGGTGTCTCGCTAACAGCTCTCCCTGTCCTGCCTTCTTTCTGCACATACAGATACAACAGACACGCAAGAGAATGGACTCAGAAATATGCAATGTAAACTCGTGAAGACTTTTTCGTATACCACAGAGTACTGTAAATTCTAGTTTTTTTTTTTTTTTTTTCAAACTTAGAAGGAAATGGAGCACAGTTTACTGTTTCCATGCACCATGATGCCCCTGGAATATTTTATTTTTCCACCCATACAAGCGTGTTTCTGGAGCAAGGGAAAGCGAACTTCCAAAAATAACCTTATGACTGTGATAAGAATATTTATCCTCTTTGTATGCTTTGCAGAAGACATTTATTATGGTTTTTAAGAGTTGGACATCTGCATCTTCAGACTACAAGATCCTTCATGCAGTTGTAAAGCAGCCAAATGATTTTTTGCTGGAAAAAGTAGCTGTTTTTAAGTGATGAATACTGTACGTGTGTCTTTAAGATATGTTGTCTGTTTCATAAATGTGTTTAGATTTCATTTTGTCAGGTCACTTATAATTTGTGTTTTATATTGTATAGACTAAACGTATTTTATTTACCATGTGAGTCATTGCATTTTAGACTTACTTTCTTGTGCACAGTATTGACAAGATACAACTGCTAGTAGTGAAAATAAACGGGATATCCCACCTGGCAGGACATTCTAAAGACTGACTGCAGATTTCTTAAAGCCTGAAATGATCTTTGCACTGTAATTCTTTGTACGCTGATTATGGAGAAACACTTGGTTTTGATTCTGTTGCATACTTGACTTGATTTTATTGCCATGTGAACTAATTGCACTGCTACGTAGAAGGATATGTAACCTCGTTGTTGCTCTTCACGACCGGTTTTAGACACGTGGGCAACAGAACACTCACAGACCTTTGACGAATCTAATGGTAGCCTTTTCCATATAAATAAAATGAATTTTCTACTATTTGCCTCGGCTGTTTTGTAAACCATGCCCGTCCCTAAAAAGCTTGCTCTAACGTGAGGCAATCAGGCTACGGAGCGTGCAGGTGTGTTGTAACAAAAGCGAAATAAAGCCGCGCAGCTGCCCTCCGCTTTCCGGCGAGGCGCAGCCCCCTTTTTTCGGCCAGTGAAGGTTCCCCCACCGCGGTCAGCGCCCCCCGGCCCGGGGTCACCTTGGCGGGGTCAGGGGGCGGGGCCACCGCAGGCCCCGCCCA
>VXAV01003293.1:17041-32507 GCA_013399715.1 Alectura lathami
GGGGGGGGGAGGCTGCTGCAGCGCAGGGGGGGGTTGAGCCGGGCTCTCCCGTACCGGCTGTGTGCGAAACACCTCTGTGTTGCAGGCTGAAATGCTTCATTTTGTTAATTTTTTTTTTTTTTCTGCCGTCCTTTCAGTCTTAGCAATACATCCTGTAACTCAAGATGTGTCCCCTCTTTGCTTCAGATCACTGTAAAAGATATTGAAGACTTTGAAAAGAAATACAAAGGCTCAGAACAAGAGCTGGCAGATATTAAGGCGGCATACGTGGATTTTGAGGGTGACATGGACAGGATAATGGAGTCCGTGCTGTGCGTGGACTATACGGATGAGCCAAGAGTGAGGAGCATCATAGAAAAAGCTATCGGCGCTGGAGATGTCCCATCCTACAAAGCATTTGTGAAGGAGTCGAAGCAGAAAATGATGGCAAGGAAAAGGCGGGTAGGTACCAATCAGGGACCAAAAGGCAACATTGTGATAAACTTTTAATCTCCCTTGGTGGAAATACATCAGATTGCTTTTAGGACATAAATTTGCCACAGGGTTACAGATCTGCTCAGTACCTCTCACTTCCACACTTAGTGACCTTCGTTTCCCACCCCAACCCTCTCCAAAAATATTGCTTACACTGAGATCCTTGTGAAAGGCTTTTGGATAGCAGCAGGCTTTGCCTGTAACTTCTCCTCTCTCAGTGTTATCCACAATGGCTTATTACAGTTGAGCGTGTCCCTGCATTCATTTACAAAGCCACAAGTTGCTGGAGTTAAGAGTACATGTGGGAAATAACGTTCTGGGCTAAATTCTCTCCTCTTCAACCTGTTCTATTTTTTTTTTTTGATGCTTTGTACCTTACGTTATGTGCAGATGATAGTTACCTTTAACTTACAGACAATATAATGGCTGCTAGGACAAAAAAAAAAGTGTGAGGGGGGAACAGGGATGGGGATGGACATCTCGTGTTCGGCACAGTGAAACAGCGAGGAACTCCCCTGCTACCAAACTGGGCAACCAGAATGGGCTCTCTTTGATTGCTCACCTGTGGCCAAGCTTGGAATCTGTGTTTCCTTGGGGTTATTTGTACACAGATCCACAAATCAAATATTCAGTGACTGTTGTAAGACTCCGGCAAATAACATGCAGGCTACTTCTCTGAAAGCTGTTTTGCCCCTTCAGGCAGAAAAAGAAGCTAAAGAGGCAGAAGAGAGTAGAAAAGAACTGGGACTTGGTGATGGAGAAGATGACTTGAAAGCACTGATTCAAGTAAGGCTTTTAGCATCTGTTGAAGATACTTGTGTTACTGGCTTAAAACTGTGTTATCCCTGAGCATCTTTGTTTTGCAACTCTTCTTGCCATAGAAGCTTCCTGAGGTTAAAATATGACCTTAATGTTAGCTATGTACTTCAGCTAACAGTCAGCGTATGGCATGGATTTTGGTACCTGTATCTTCTTACAAGTTAGCCAAGTTACTGCAATATGCTCAGTCCCACTGCACGCGCACTCAAAATATTAACTTCTAGTTAGGAGGTTAGATAGGGAGTGTTGACGCTCAGCCCTGTCTGAGGGATCCCACAGGGATATAGACGTTGATCGCTCTTGCTATTCTACTCTTGTGTTTTAGGGAACGAGGAAAGAAACATCCTGCTTAGGTCCTGTTTTCCAGTTTTGACTTTCTTAATGTCCAGTGGGCTTAAGAGGATGTTGATGTTTAATCATTCCTCCAATTGTATTAGAGATCTGCGTCTAAACTAGAAATTACTTTGCTTTTCTTAGCCTTATGTTGTGGATTGTTTTTTTCCTCCCCCAGAGCAGAAATAAAGATCGAAAAAAGGAAATGGATGACTTCTTGTCCCAGCTGGAAGCAAAATACGGCAGTAATCCTAAGAAGGGAGGAAAGAAGGCTGCAGCCAAGAAAGGGAAGAAATAAAGGACTATGTAGGCTGAAACGTCAGGTATCATTTTGGTTGGGAACATGCGGATTTGGGAGAATTTCAGTTTTTCTGGACTACTGTTTTGGAGCATGTGTGCATCAGCTTGCTGTGACTGGGAAGCATAACACAACGCATCATGAACGAGGAAGACAAAGCATTCTGGTGCTACTGCTAAAAATTATTTGGGTGTTTTTTAGTTAAGACCAAGCAGATTCTTGGCTGTTTTGTTACAATAAGGAGGATGAGATGCTTGGGATGCCTGTCTGTTTGTTGAACTTGTGCTGAATCATGTTCCCTCCAACCACTTCATGGGTATCAGCTTTGCTGGCTGTGAGACAGTGTAATCCCCCCACACCTCTGAGAGTCCTTGGTGCTGGTTCCTGTGACTTCTCAGTTAGAAACCTTATCTTTTTGTTCACACATTTATAACCAGCCTTGTGCAGTTTTTAAAGATCTTTGCGCTGCAGCTCAGCAAGTATTTTTCGGATATTCCAGTGGTTTTATAAAAACTTTTGAAAACTGAAGACTTAATAAATGATTTTGCAGAATTTGTGCTATCTTGCTGCCCCACCCTTCTGTGTTTTCTGAGTCTGATCTGACTGTGGCCTCTAAGCAGGTGCCTTAAGAAGAAAATGAGCCTGCAGCAAGCACAAAAGTGACTTTCCAGAAATTCTTCTAACACCTAACGTGCTGAGGTGCTGCAATAAACTTATAAACCCACAGAACACCCATGGTGCTGAATATTTCTAGGGTTTGTGCTGTCCCATGGCAGGGAGCTCCAAAGTACAGAAATGTATTGCATGTTACTTCAGTGGCATCAGGAGTCTGCTGTAGGATTAGTTACTTCTGACTCTGGGTTTAGCGTGCTCTGTGTTTGTTGTCAACAGTTCTGTTTCTTCAGAAACAGTACTTCAGAAGTGAAGTACTCCTGTAAGATGTGCAAATATTCAGAAGCTTTTTTTAATTTCATCTCATTTCAAACTGCTTCCTGTAGTGTGTAGGGGTATGAATTTGCAGGGTGACCCCCTTCAGCTTGCTGTAGCTCAAAGGAGTGAGCCTGGCTTTGTTTTGGGGATCGTTTTCCAAGACTGAAGAGCCACACGGTGAACACCTACTTCTGCGCTGAAGGTCCCCATCGCTTCAGTGATGGAACTCAGGAACTATTTACTAGAGCTCCCTAAGGGGAAGCCAGAGGTAGAATGGGAACTTTGTTCCCTGTAACTTAGCTGCTTTAAACAGTTATCCTGATTCTGAAGAGTCCAGTAGGTCGCTATGTTGGCTAACACACAGGACACGAACATAACTTCTGCTATACAGAACAGACATCTAACAGTGTTGGACAAATCCCTGCTGTCAGCCATGCGTATAGAACCCAACAGTTACCTTGTGGCAGGGCTGCTTTCAGTTTTTAGCACACTGACTGCCCTAGGCTGTAAAATCCTGCACTATATTACCACAGGTCTGCTCAAGTTTGTGTATTTTTGTAGCTCTCAAGTGCTAGGGCTACTGAAAACGAAGTTGGTCCCTGAGGAATGGCACTGGTATGAACAGGGTGCTTCTCTCCAGGTAGCGTGAGACACCCAAACGATGCGCTGCACAACGCTCTCATAGCCTTAGCCGTTAGTGGAACCGTGTTCCGAACGGGCTCGGTGACTGCTGGCCCCTTCTTAGCATCCCTTTACCTCTCTGCACACCTACGAGGCTCAGACTGAGCCCAAAGCTTTCTTTCCTCTGGAAATGCAAAGGAAGGAGTTAAAACTCAGTGACATCTGAACACTCCTGCTTGGCTTTCTTTTGCCTTCTGCTCAGAGCACACTTGAATCAACTGGAAGCTTCCCTGAGCTGGAGAACTTCCATCTGGTTTCAAAACTATTAGCTGTTCTGGAGGTACCACTAACGTTTAGCGGGCTGCATAGCTTACGGGGGAGAAGTAGGGCAGCCGCTCGGTGAAGAATCCTGACAAGTTTTTACTATTTTCCAAGTTACATAATGGAAGCAATTAAGAAATTTAGAGAAAGCACTTTTAAGTTATAAAGGATCAACTGTTTTTGTGCAGTATCCTAACAGTGAGTGGTTATCTTCGGCTCGTCTGTACACCTGCTTGTAGCCTGGCACTTCTTGCTGGGGAGCAAGACCTCCAGCTGATCCTGTATTGCGATACGGCTGTATTTTGGGTTTTCCTTTTACTTGGAGACACAAGGGCAACCGGGATAATGCCTCCAGCAGGTCTGCCCCTGGTGTACAGCATGTCTACTACAAGCCATGTTGCATCTGTGGCTTGTGGACCTTCAGATGGAGCGCAGAAATACTGATGTAATTGCAATGTTGCTTTTTTTTTTTTTTTTTTTTTTTAAAGCAAGGGAGACCGACCTATTCTGTGAAACTACCATAAAATATCTCACCAGGAAGACAATGTACTTTCTTCACTTGTAGTGAGAGACTCCTTCTGGCCCTTAAACCTACTTCAGACACTGAGGAAGAGGTATAAGTGTGCAACGCAAGAGGATTCGGTGCTGTGCTGTGCTTCAAGCTGTCAGTTCAGCTGTTTTGCTACCTTGATTTTAAGCACAGCTGCATTAATATCTGCTGCAGTTACCACAGAATTCATAACTTGTCTAAGCTGAGCTGTAGAAGCCATATCATGTGCAGTGCTTGCTTTTGATGGTATAATATTGCTTTAAGTATATAAACACAGCTTTAAACGTAACTTTTAAAAACTTAAAGTACTACTGCTACAGAAGGCGTGATTAATTTTCATAGAGCTGATGGAAAAATCAGCAGGTCCTGCAGGGCCCACCTGTACCAACATGAACCAGTCACAAACCAGTAACAAGTAATGGGAGAACAGCAATGAGGCAGGGTATTGGCTAGATTTCCTAGGGGTTGGCTTTCGCTGTTCACTGGAGTATAGCTCCTTCTACCGGTAGAAAATGGAATGTGCAAGTACACCCCTTCTAATCTTTGGCAGTTGCTTCTTAGACTTATATAAAAATAAGATTATTCATAAAGAAGGGTGGCTGAAGACTCCCTGTAAACAACACTGACGCCGCTGAGAACGAGAGGCGGTTCGTGACCGTCTGGAGATGGACGTGTACTTCTTGACGCGTCAGAACCCCTGTTTGCCTTTTGTGACGGATCCGCTTCGACTCTGGGCTTTCACAGAACCACGCGGCTGAAGGCCTAGCAAACAGATCACGTACGACTTTAAGACTTCTGGAAGGTATTAAAACTAAATGCAGCTCCTTTCACTTAATACTAAAACAGTGGGGTTTTTTGGCTTCTCATTCTAGCTGTCTGTCAATTAATCAGCAACTTTAAACGTGTCAATTCCACGAGAGGCGAAGCGTATGCTTTCATTGTTGCTGCCTTGCTGGGATCTGCTCTGTTTCTTGATCTCTCGTGGATATTCAAGTCTACGAAGTTTTTGTGATTTCAAGTTTGGTTTTGGTCAATGCAATAGTCATACAGCTCACCTTGTATTTAAATATGCTGGCACAGCGAGCGGGGGCAGATGCTCGTTTTCATAGGAAATGCTCCTTTCTTGATTAAAATCAGTTCAGTGCCTTTATTAAGCTCAGGTTGCCTCTCCTGTTAGTGGTGGTAGACCATTCTGCTTTTAAGCCAGCTAAAAACCACCTCCCATCCTCTAACCATCACTTGTGTGCTTGCTACCCTTATTCTTTGCAGCTTCCATCCTATCTCTCTAGTCTGCTCTCCTTATGCAAGAAATCCTTCCTGCTAACTCCATAGAGGGCCCCAAAACACAGCCATGAAAGGAATCCAGCGCACCTTCTCTTGGTTTTCAGAAAATGCATCCCATGCCCTGCTCTGTGCCCTCCCTCCCAGGTGGAGGCGAGACTTGACTTAGTACTGAGGGCAACAGGTAGTTCTTAAGGGGAGCTCCCCTGAGAGGTACAACGATGGCATTCAGGAAAGCTGTTCTGGGCAGAATGGTTGACTTGGGTAATGAGAAGCTGGAATGCAAAACAGAACTTGGAAAAACGTCCTCAATGCTTGCCTGTCTGGGAAGTCTGCTTCTTGCTTGATCCTATTAAACTCTAACTGATGATCATACCTGAACCCGGTGATCCTCTGCTTGTCCAAGACTGATTTCCAAAATCAATAACAGTGCAAGAACGGCGATGCTGTGGGTCCGGCTGAAAAGACAGTTAACGTCATTTATGTTTGCATGAAAAAGAATTCAAACATCGTTGTTATAGTACAACTAAAACCAATCATACGTTTTTCCTGAGATACCAAATTTGCAAGATGTAGTAAAGGTCTTGGAAGAGCTTCTACATGTTTAAGGAAGGATAAATGAAGGAGTCAGGAGCAGAACTTCACTTCTTTTCTAACACTGGAAAAGTGTTAAAGGGATTCTTACCACTTAAAGGGATTCTTACCACTTATGAAAATTGTTCTGTTTCAAAATAGGTTTTTGGAAAGTTTGTACATTGGTAACTGGAAAGTCAAGGATGTTGAAGCATCTCAGCTTTAGGGTTCTTCAAGGAAAGCGTGGTACCACCAGCCATGTCTAGCTGTAGTTAGGAGCTGGCTGAGACTGCTGTCCCTAAACAAGCATCCTCCCCTCTTTGTTTCAGAAGGGCCAGCAATGTTTCTGCTAACCCAGTGACAGAGCTGACGGCACCAACTGCCCATGGCACGTGGCTCTCAAGTAATGCCTATCTGCGGTGACTGTCCAAGCCCCCCGTTTGGTAACTGAGGATGATGCGCGCCATGCTTTACCAAGAACACGGTGGTGGCTTTAGGCCTGGAGAAATGATCAGGTAGGAAGAGCCTCTCGTGTGGCTGCTGGTGGGTATCTTCCTGTGTTGTTACGCTGTGAGCTCGACTTGAGTTCCCTTGAGATTTCTGCAGTGAAGAATAATAAAGTGGTTACTTTTTGTTATTGCAGCAGGACGTGTAAATTAATTAAAGGAATTAAAACTAATTTTCCGTGACAAATCATTCCACACCTCCATATGGGGAGGAAGAAGATTCTGGCATTCCTTGGAGTTGCATCATTCAACTCCGGATGACGCTGTTGGTCAAAAACAATGCAGAAACCCAGTGCACCTGTTTCAGCTGCTGTCACAAGACGATGAGCAAACTGGGACTCCTGGCTTTGGCGATTTGATCATCAGCAGCTACAACTCTAGCCTGCCCAACAGGAAAGTTAAATGGTTACGCCCGTTACCGTTTGTCTCTGGGATCCTGCGGTGCTCATGCGCTCTGCCACGTCAGTGGTACCGATAGGCGGCAGGAGGTAATTTCGGCTTAGCGGCAGTGGGGAGGGTGAGGTCAGCTGCTCGTGTGCAGTCAGGCTGAAATGCACCGGGAAGAACAGGAACACGTACAGTTTACATGCCAGACAATGTGTGACAACATACAGCGTGGTAAGCTTGTTTGGCATGGTGTGGGCTAACAGTGTTAAACTAAGAGTAAGGGTGCAGAATTTTGCTGCAAAATGCAGGCTTTGGGGCTGACTAATGGAGACCAGATTTAAAAAACAAGTTCTGCAGTGGGGGAAGTTTGGCAAAAAACCTTTTAATTGATGAAAAAGAACTTGTACTTCTTAGGGTGTTCAATATTAAACTTGTAGGTAAAGCGAGTCTGAGAATGAACACCCAGCAGAAATCCTGGTGACAGGGTATGTAAAAGCTGGGTGGTGGTAAAAATGCATATCACCTAGTGCAGCCTGAAGGTGTGTCTTCTGCGGCTGGTACTGCAGAATGAGGGGTCTGCAAAGGTGTCTTCATGGGCAGCTACTGCACAAAGTCTAGACAGCAGCAGCCATCCATACTGTGAACATTCTGCTTTTGAGATCCTGCCTTGTCATATGGAACAGCCTTTTCACAGGAAGGGTGTCTATATTACCGCATGTTTGAGAAGTGCTGGAAATAATTAAGAGGCCTTACATCTATACACTTTCTCATGGAATATGTAATCAATTCTTTAATAAAAAAATTCACGTTCTTTCCATTTAACTGAATGCTGTTTGTACAAGCTGCGTTCTCTACACGTGGTAATTTGCCATGAGAAAATGGTTTGGAAACTTACAGTCGAGTTCCCCTGAAGACATCGTCCACAGAGCGCGGGGTCGCAGTCCGCGACTGGCTCGTGCTGATGGGGTGCAGGGTCCGTGGCGGGGGGTTCCGCCTCCTCGTGGAACGTGACAGAGACGACGTGCTGAGCTCCAGAGGAGGTCGATTTGGCCAGGCTCTGCTTGAGAGGATGGAACCGGAGCCTGGCCGTTTGTCATCCAGGTCCCTAACGACAGAATCACAGAGCCAAAAGAGAGGTGTTTGCTGTGACTGACAACCACCCTGGTACCACAGGATTCACCTGCATGTGACAGTAACAGTGGTGTGTGTGGATAGAGAAAGTTTTTTTTTTGTTTTTTTTTTTCCTCAATACCGTACAAAACAAGTTACAGCTAAATTAGAAAATGATGGTGGAAAGGAAAAAAGCCTATTATATAATATATATTTACTGAATTATGAACTTTTTAGTTGAAGATGTTCACTGTTCGCTGAGAGGTATGTCGGCAGCACTTAGACGGGAAGTCTGTGCTAGAAGTATAACACGTAATACGGGACAAATACGTAAGGGAGAGAGGAAATAACTGAGAATTGCTTCCTCTAGCATGGAAGGTTATCTCATACTGTTTTGGATTGAATCCCTCTCACTGTGAGAGTGCTGTACTTTAAAGCAGACAAAATCTTACAGCTCTTACAGTGTTTTCTCCATTCCAGGCAGATTCCTGTGGTGTAAATGGATCCCATGTATCACTATCAAGCCATTTAGATTACGCTGAGAGCCACTGCTTGACCCTTGAGAGAGATTTACCTGAAAGGTAAATATTAAAAAAAAACAAATTACTGTTTGGCAATGACATACACACATATTTATACACTGTATCTGCTCGTAACTTTGAAGGAAAGAAACCCATTTCTTCCAAGACATATACGTACTAAGTTCTATCATTTCCTCCATCTAAGATGGGACAGTTAGTATTTCATTCTTCTTGCTAGTGGTAGTGCTTAGAAAACATATCCTATGACGCCATGTCATATTTAATAATTTCCAACTGAGCCTCTTGTCTGCATGACATGATCTTCCAACAATAGCTAGCATCAGGAGTTTTACAAAACTATTTTCTCCAGTGTCTGTTGGTGTTTATTTTGCGTCAAGGACAGAACTGGCAACTCCTCTCCCAGAACACAGACTGATCTGGAAACACATCACATTCTACCCACCGTGACAACAGCAAACAGAAAAGAGCAGAGCTGTAAGCTCTCCAGCATACATACTTGTGGCGGTTTTCTCCTCTTTTTGGTTTTGCGGCTGCATCTGGTTTTTGGGCACTACACGTACAGTAACAGGAATGTGAGGAAGATGCAGGGGGTAGAAATAAAGGAGAAGTAAAGAGAAAAGGAAAAATGAATTAAAATGGAATGAACGGAGGTAATGCTTGGTGCTCACCACTCTGGGAGCATATAATGTAAAGCAGTCAAATTCAGTGTCTTGGCGGAGGGGGGAGGAACTTGTACAAATTCACTGAGATTTATTCTCTGTTCCCCCATCAATTATCTTTAGGTAAGCAAGTGAGAACGTGATCTCACACACACAGTCCTGCATTCCACAGTTTAGTTTCTACACTGTTAAATGTAGAAAGAACTGCATCGTTACTGGACAGTCACCACATAGTAGTCCAATGCATATGATACATTTTAAAGAGGAAAAATTAGAAAATCCACAGCTGAGGAGTAACAGCACTTAAGTGGTTAGAAAGGACAGTCAGCATCCATGCAAAATCCAAACTAGTCACAATCTAAGTGGTCCCCACCATCCCCAAATCTTTGCCTCGGTGGCACTGCATTGATCCATCCTGCCCAAACCAGCTGGCTACAAATACTTACCAGGTTTGCTGTCACTGAGGGCATTTTAGTTTGTGGCACACGAGGTAACAATGCTGGCAGAGGATCAAACTGCTGAGGGCTTCCAGAATCTGCTCGGATTGTTTCTACTTTTATGATATTTTTCTCATCATCTACGCAAGGCAAAAGAGAATCCGTCGGTACAGTCTATTGACACTCTTACTTGTGTGCGGTGCTGTGAGAGACCTCTTCAGCACCAAGCTCTGTGAAATCTTTTGAAGGCACATCTTACATTGTTAGCAAAATAAATAACCCTTTGCTAACCCTGAAGAGATTATTCCCAAACGCATCTCTTACGGCATCCTTGCAAAACCGAGCAACTAAAATCCCCTTTTTCGTCTCCAGTTTAACTGTGGGCCTTACCAGAGGCTGACACTTCCCAGTGTCTGCGGATCAGTTCTTCCATGCAGCCTAGGACTTCACTCCACACATCATCAAACACAAATGTCAGCACAGAATCCTTCATGCAGGAATACGGAGAGATAGGAGGAAACCCCAATTTTCGTCTGTTAGAGGAGAGTCCCATTTTCCTCTCATGCAATTCCTCCTCCCTGTGAAAACGTGAACATGGTATGTACCACGCGAACTTTATTTGTCTCCTGTATTTTTGTTCCACTTATTCACTAGGATTCAAACATCAGCTAAGGCTGCGTTTCTGCTCTGTTTTCTCTTAAACTGCAATAAGGCAGCTGGCCAAACAGTTTGAAGACATTACTTCAGGAGAATTTCTCTGTTCATCACACCATGCTATTTCCGAGAGCCCACTGTACAACAAATAGCAATATCGAGTGACACAGCCTAATACTGGAAGAAGCGATTTTTTTTCCAGGACTTCTGGAATATTTCTGTTCACTGGGCACTTGAACTCTTACTCCTTCCGGAACCCGACGTTGACCTAAATGAGAAAGGACGGAGACAACCACCTTATCAACCTCATGCCTCGGTTCCCCTCTACAGAATCACTATGAAGGATACTTTTTCATTCTACACTTCATCTGCTTTACAAAGGAGATCAAACTTCCATTTAAAAATAAATGTCAATAGTTACAGTGATATTTATTCATCACGTTGTTAGGCTCCGTATTCCGTGTCACTACGGAATTCTGAGAACAGAGAGAGGAATATTACTACTCTTCACTGGATTAGAATATTACTGCTCTTGTCTGTTTTAGACAATGAGTCATAATCTGCAAGAGAAAAAAAAAACAACAGGTAATTCACAGCTGCAAGGGGCCTTTGCTACAAACTCTTCCACAATTGCAGGAGGTGTTTTGAGGCATAAAACCTGGAAGAGGATCGCTTGAAAACGTGCAAGTTCATCTGCCAGAAGAAATTTCGCAGAAGGAAGAAAAAATTGCTGATGTCAGCACAGTTGTAGTGGCTTTTGGATCTGTTCCTTGAATTAGTACTTAACATCAAAAAGCTAGAACGCTCGAAAAAAAGGAGTTATAACATGTTTTACCAGTTTGCTGCAATAGCATCTCTGGCTCGGTCAAAGCATGCCACCTACCAATTTGAATCTCAAGGCCCAGGCAGCTGAAGGGGCTTTATTGATTAAAAGCAATTAAACAGTTCCTGACACTGTCATCCAGAGTCCTTACCCAGGCCATATGTTCATAATGTTCATACTTTTGAATAAAGTAAAGAGGCAAAAGGAGTCCTCTTTATGCCTCTTTTAATCCTTTCTTCAAGATAAAAATAGCAGTACTTCCGCTAGGCAAGCATCAAATCCACACTGATTCTTAAATTACTACTGAAAGCCTGGAAAGGTACAATTCCACCCAAACGCTTGTCTGTACACCGCAGTACGAGGCAGAGAAGCAGGTATATAGCAACAGATTTGACTTAGTGGAACAAACAGCATTTAAACAAGTTTTAAAGGCTTTTAGTTACGGTGGAATTAACTCTGTAAACCAGCTAGTGTGAGAAATTATGTAAAATCCAGAAAGATAATATAGCAAAATAAATTGTTCTAGGAGACGGATAAACAAAACTCCCAGTGCCCTACCAACCTCAGGCTTTTGGAAGTTCTCCAATGGAAAAAAAAAATAAAAATCATAAAATACAGCAAAATCAGATATATCTATATCTTAAAAGCAGAAATTCCAGTGCTCAGTACTCACACATCCCTGCAGTCAAATGCCAAGTATTCCTCCACCACACCTTCAGAGACAATTACTCCCTCTTCGCCTTCCTCGCTGTCCGGAGAACATGAGGTCGGGGACTTGGAACAGTCGGCGTTTTTGTGAACAGGAGTAACAGAAAGAGGTACCTTCGTGCCCAAAACACTGAAGCTGAACGGGTGGCGTTTTTCAGGAAGCAGAAATGAAAAGAAGTTGTTATTCCCCTTCTAACAGTGGATTTGGTGAGCTGAGAGGCTGACTGACATGGTGGGGAAGGGCAGGCATTAGGGAGCCAAGAAACTCATGCCTGAGAGCAAACATGCTTTTGGTTTGGATTTTTACATCTTGCTAAGGAACTCGAAACTTCAGAGAAAGGTTATATGCTAATTAAAAGCACCATAATACATTTAACAGCATCAAGAAATCCAGCGGTACCAATGTAGTGCTTTGAAGTACTGCACAAATTCAACAGATGGTAACAATAAAACCAGCTACAATATAGACATATCCTTTGGAGGTCAGCAGTGGCAGAAGTATTTCTGCTTGCCGACTGCCTTACTGTAGAAAGCAACAGGAACAGCTAGACGGTCTGCTTACTCTGCATGTACTTTCTCAGTTCAGGAAAAGAAAGTATGCCGTGCTCAAAATTCAGCTTAAAAAAGCAGCACCATCGCTTCACGTGTTGCTGGCAGTTTAAGAAGCCAGCCAACTGAGCTAAAAATTGCCTTCCCACCTTGGTACAGTCTGGACCAGCTGCTGCTACTTACTCATTAGAATCTTTTTCTTGTGATGAACTTGCATCTGATGTACAACTGGCAGAAGGCGAACTCGAATACCACTCATACCCTTCGTCTGTGGGGATCACCATCTGCTTCCCCACAACCCTGCCAGGGCAAAGGATAAATCCATCAGGAAACTTTCAAAGTCAGATTTGTGAAGAGTGTTAGAACACACAGCAGCAAACCCTGAAAGTTCCACTGGGAAGCTATGCAGTTTTCTTGGTTAAATGTGCCTTCAGCTGTTTTCTCTGCCACAGGTAAATCCAGTGAGAAAGACGGGGTTGTTTTTTTCGAGGCGCTGCTGACTGTCAGACTTTTGAATACGGACAAAACTGTTCAAGGACATGTCATACGTATTTAAAATTGAACTTCCCAGGCAGCCATAACTGTCTGAGCTGGGTAGGGTGTGTTTTAGAGTTATTTTTAAGCTGGCTTTTAGCTGTACCACACATCTGTTATAAGAAAATTTTGCTATGTTAAGGCTGTCAGTTGCAAATAGCAACGATCCTCTGGCAGGACACCAAATGTGAGATAGCAGAATGCTCTTTAATGACGACGGCAGGCAGACTAACAGAGAGATCTGTTTGCCTGCTAGATAATTGCTGCTGTTAATGTTGTTTTAAAGGCAGCTGTCACCTTCCGTACCCTTTTACAAAGGAGCGATGGTGCTGACATCAGTCTATCAGCAAAATACCTGAGATGAGGGAAGCTGGATGTCCATTGTTGGCACTCTTCCTGCAGTCCCTCAACATGCACGCTTTCTTTCTGTTCATAGAGTAGCTCGTCGATTTGTCTGAACATGGCCTGAACTTGTTGCGTGGCAGCTTTATCAAATTCCTAGGAAGGAAAGTTATCCATTAAAGACCCAGTGAATAGCACTTACAGATCTCTCTTAACTGTTTTAAGTTGTAAAGACATTTGGTTGTTTCATGCTTAGCAGGGCTGATTTAAACAATCTTTTGCATAGAAAGACATTACATTTAAATCACTTTAGTTTTAATAATCTTTCCCCTGGGGATGATGATGCAGGCTGCTGTTAGGGCAGACAGCAAGCTCACACTGGCACAAAAGAAAAGCTATTAAACTGTTCTGACGTGTCTATCTTATTAAGTCAACTTCCAGAGAGTAATTTACCTAAAATCAACCCGAACAGGAAGGGTAATTCTCAGCAAGATTTTGATGGAATGGAAAATTCTTGTTCGCAGCGCCATGTATTCACAACGGTATTTCAAACGTCTTTTTACTCACAGTGGTAGATTTGGTTTGGGTGATGACGTCTACTCACATCATAGCCCCAGGAGAAGATGGAGCTGTCTTCGGTGGAGGTACCTGCGTAACTCCGACCGGCAGACCACGAGTTCCCATCGTCAGCTGGAGTGACAGAAGGGTGCTCCGATTCCTTAGAGATTTCAGACTCGCTGGAATGCACGTGTTGAGGAAAGAAAGGAAGAAAACAACAACACAATCACAGCGAAGCAGGTAAGTACACTTTTCCTTCTGTACAAAAAAAAAAAAAAAAATCAGAATAGTTTGTAGCAATGCTTCTGTAAGAAGGAGCTTTCACAGGGTAAATATTTAGGTGAGAGGCGTTTAAGCAAAAGCCATAGCATGTGTCATTGTATCGGCTCTAACGGCCTCCATGACGTAGGATGCCTAGGGGTCACGCACAACGTTCTTTCTCCCCAAGTTATCTTTGTTAAGCTGCATACCATTTCTAGTTCCAGTTCTACACCACTCAGAAATTATTTTCCTCCTTTTCCCTCTCGTTTCTGTCGTAAAATCAGATGACCGGGGCTATTTGTGAGCTGAGAGCAGCACGCAGCTCCGCGCTCGTGTCTGCAATAGAAAGGGCGCGTTCCAAAATGACACAGATCTGAGGGAAAGCCTAGGGCTGCCGGCCACATCACTTCTGTAAACACAACCCAGCACAAGGGGGTTGTTTTTTTCCCATTGTCCCCAGACAAAGACCTGTTTTCTGCTGTGACAAATACCTTGAAATCCCTCCGCAGTTCTTAGACGTGGTGGGTGTGACGGGGCACGGCTCAGCCAGCGGTTCTGGCAGCGGGTGGTGCCGCAGGGCGTGCTTCGTGAGCCCTTGTCTGAAACAAGGAGAACCTGAGGTTACCGTTAAGCATAGCTACGCAGTCCCCATCGCTATTATCGCCGTAGCTCCCAGGCTTCACATTTTTTTTCTGCTTTTAAAGGAATGCACTAACTTGACTACCCGAATCATTTATTGTTACTAGGCTAATTTGTGTTACCAAAGCATTAGAATTAAGACACCAAAACAACCTCTAGGCTAAACATGGAATTACGGGTCTTGGCTTAGAATATCAGTGGCTTCCTTTAAACCTAAACGACCCTTGGAGTCGGGCTGCAGCTCCCTAAGAGCAGCTGTGCCCTTGTACGATCGGACACGGCCGGAGCGGCCTGCAGGCCACGCGTGGGCAAACGAGGACACACGGCATTTGCCAGCTGCATGATTTGACAGAGGGAGACTGGAAGGCCTCAGCAGCTGGGAGGGAGGGAGCCAAGCCACCGGCCGGTCCCGAGCACCGGCTGAAAGAGCAGCTCTCCCTTCAGGTCGCTTTTGGGCCAAAAAGCCAGGACCAGGGGCTGAACCGCGCCCGTGCCGCACTTGCCAAGCGGCGGGAGCATCTCCCGGCCGCGCAGGGCGCCGAGGCCGCCTCCTGCGG
>VXAV01003293.1:39952-58243 GCA_013399715.1 Alectura lathami
TCATTTAAAAAAAAAAAAAACAAAAAAAAAAAAACAAGAGTTATGGGGAAGCATGTTGTGCAGAGTCTTCTTAATAACTTCAGTGTTGCTGAGTGAGCTGTATCAGGTGTGAGGGGGATGTTCAATTTGTGCTCTTAACTGGTTCGTTCTTTTTAAGTTGTGTGAGAGCTTGATCTAAATAACGTTGGTCTCAAAGTCTGATGTAACGTAGGGTTTTTCTGTTGCTCAAAACTAAAAACCAACCAAAACAGCCAAACAATGAGCCTGATGAGAGACCAGAAATAAGCCTTTGATGTTCTTCTTAGGCAAGAGACCCCAGGGATTCTCAGCTACTGAAATCAGTTGCTGAGGCTGCAACCCCACCACCTGGTTCTGCAAGGATGCCAGGCGTGCTTATTTTGGCTGATAAGAGCAATTGGAGTTGTTGGCTTTCTTTTCTCCTTCAGCCCAGTGTTCCTCCACTTGCTGTTTCATTTCTAGTTCATGCGGGCCTCAGACCTCTAAGCCCTCCCTAGACCATCAGTTTAAACGTTCCAACCTCAGCCTAGGCTTGAGAGAATCGGAGTGCCATCTATTCTGTGCCTGTGTTAGGCTTGTGCAAGCAGAAGTGCTTTGTTTGTTGAAAATATTTTTTTATTTCAGGTCATCTGGCGAAGCCCCTGTTACCTTCGATGTCGATTCTTTTACAAAGGCATTAGACAGAATTTTAGGTGAGATTGCTGCTTTGTTTCTTTTGTCAGAATATCTCAGGGTTATTTCGTGTCTCTGAGTTTTGTGATGAGCGTGGGCACTGCGCTGATTCATTTGCTGTCTGTACTTGCACAAAATAATACGCAGGGACGGACTCAGAAGAGCTGGATTCTGATGATCTGGATGAAGAGGAGGAGTTCAACTTCTCAGATGAGGACGATGAAGATTTAGCTGCTGAAAGTGAAAGCCAAGATGAGCAGGTATCGCCCAATGAACTTATAGGCAGTCTCAAGTCCTATATGGATGAAATGGACCGAGAGCTGGCGCACACCAATGTTGGAAGAAGTTTCACAACCCAGAAGAAAAGGGTGAGTGTCCCTTGAGTTCTCATTGGTGGCATAACAGTTTTGAGAGCTTTAGTAGGAAACATGCTAACAGTAGTCATGCAGAGCAACGTGGTCAGCAGCTTCTGTCCTCTAACTATGTGCTAACTGATTACTAAAATTAATCCCATGTGCTGCAGTTGCATCACAGCTTTTTTTTTTTTTTATACAAAAACTTAGCTAAGCTTTAACTTGCATGTTGATTCCAAGGCTTGGTTTCATTCCCTACAAGCTGCAGTTTGACTTCTTGAGTTTCCTTTGTAGATTACTCCCAAAGGAAACTGAGCCAGGACTCACTAACCCTCTGTGTCCTTCTCTTGGAACTTTATCTGTATAATAGAAAGTGGTGATTTCTAACTGGCATGAGTATTTGAAGACTAAATTCCTGTCTCTCAAGGCAGGTTAGAACATACTGAACTTTGCTGGCAGCAGGACTGTTTTTTTTTTGTTGTTGTTGTTTTTAGTTTTGTTTTTTTTTTTTCCCCTCCCCTCTCTCTTTTGGTTTGTATCCAGTTTGTCTTGACAAAACTTTCTCTTTGTACTTAATACAGGCAAGTTCTGTTAAAGCAACTACATCTCAAAGTGCTGGCCCTGATTCTGGAGCTGAAGATACTGAGTTGACACCTGTGGACGTGGATATGAACCTTGTAACTAACCTGCTTGAGTCCTACAGTGCTCAGGCTGGGCTGGCAGGACCCACCTCTAACATTTTGCAGAGCATGGGGGTGTATTTGCCGGAAAATGCAGATCAGGTTGGCTGTAGTAAGGGTCCAACGAAGTAAGAGACTGTCTTAATGCAGAAGACATGGCTGATTGGGAAAAGAATCACAGAAAGAGTAGCAGTGTTTGGAAGAAGAGACAGGGTTTGGATTTGAAGTGTTTTGTACATGTGTTATGTGTGGCTTCAGTGAATTTACCTGGAAGAGCTGTCGACTTGTATACTGTCTCAGACAGGATTAGGATTTTCCAGTGCTAATATGTACTCAGAAAACTGGAAAATGGTGAAGTGGCTTGAATGGAACTGTTATTACAAAACCTGTCTTTAACTTTAAAGACAGTCCAATGTGCCGTATTTCTGAAATGTCCTTTACCCATTACGAGGTGGTTTCAATATCTGGAGGGCAGTTTATGTTCTGAAGATGTCTCTGCATGCAGGGGGAGACAGAGGAGTTCTGTGTTCTCTTGTGGATTTGGGGATGCTGACTGAATGTTCACCAGATGCTTGATTGCTTTTCCAAAAGTACAAATGCTTCATTGTAAGAACTTCTGATGATTGCTGTCAGAACGTTTATTTATACATATAAAAATTAGGAGTATTTGAGGAGTAATTGGATTGAATGTGTAAAGATTGCTATAAGTATTTTTTTTTTTTAGATTTATTTAAAATAAAAACAGAAAGAAAACCTGATGGCTGGAGCTGCTTTTTTCTTTGAAGGTATGCATAACTTCCTTAGCGTAGTATCGGAAGTTCTTGGAGTTAAAGCATTTTCATAATTGGGCATTCTTTGGATTCCGTTATTGCCGAGTGTTGGTAGCGTGCCAGCAGTAGCTGTGTATGACTCAGTCTGAACGGTTCTGTTTTGTTTTGTTTTTTGGGGAAAATGTAGCTAGGAGCATCCAGAATGAATAATCTGTTCTGGATGTGAAGACTTAGTTTTAACCAGATAAATATGAAGGAAAATATGTAGCAATTCTTGCTCTGCAGAGAGCAAGAAGGCAGACTTGCTAACTTGGGACTGGGTTTCTGCTAGTCTTTTCTATTTTTCCTCCCACACAACAATTACTCCAGTGTCTGAACTGGTAGAAGAGCACCTCAATGGCTGAGCTGTTGGTGGTGGTGGGCTCTTCTGGAACTTGTTCAGAAGAGTAGTGCTCAGTGCTACAAAAGCGTGGTTCGTCCTGAAGGCATTCCTAGCTGCTTGTAAAGGGCTGGATTAGCAGTAGTAGTAGTCTTTAGCTGAAGTATTTGTTTTAAATTTTTGCGTGTTGTTTGCCATTATTTTACCCAACAATACAGAATGCAGCAAAAGTTGGATGTGGACGCTTGTTGGTTTCAGTATCTGACTGCTGTGCCATCAAGGTTTGACCGAGGCACAGAAAATTCTTTGAAACTGACACATTGGCATAGTTCCACTGGAATTGAGGAGGCCTTCACAATTTACACTGAATGCTTGCTTGCCGGCTTTTCCGCTGACCTGTATTATGGTGGGTTTTGCACATTTTTCTTTCTGTTCTTGATTTGCTCTTTTTGTTTGTTTGTCTTTGTATGTCTTGTAAAATGCTCCAGTACAGTATCAAAACCACAGAGTTCCCATACATGAATGAACGAACTGGATGTGCACAAGGAGTGTGATGGCTGTGCCCTCTCCTCTGATGTGGTGTAAGATACTTGGTCAACAGTTCGGGGAGTGTGGTGGCAAGCAGGAGAGGGACTAGTGATGTAAAGCAAGAATTAGGGAGTGTAAAGATGCTTCCGAGGTTCGAGGAGCTTGGATTGTGTGGTTCTGAGGTGGGATGGGTCGTGGTTAGACAGATCTGCACTGGAATCCAGGAACTGAGTGACAGTTCTTGAATCTAGCAGGCAGGGAAAACCAGCAGGTAGTGCTGGAAAATAGATTTACTTGAACATTGAAAAGGGTTTGTGTTGTAACAGGCAACAGCATTAACACTGAAACTACGTAACGTTCTCCGCTGAGCAGTTAAATAAACTTGGATACTTTCAAAAATATGTTCAGATTCAAGAACACGATCAAGTTTGAATTTTCCTTGGCCTGTACTGTACAAAAGGTCAAAAATCGATCAAGGGACTCTTGTAATTTATTATCTGGGGGAAAAAGCCCGCAGACTTCTAATGTTTGGAAGAAAGCAGCTCTGCAGCTCTTCTGGAGGCACTTCAGCTGATCTTGCTTCTTGGGTAATACTACCTTTCCATCAGCTGGGCTGCTGTTTCTGTGAGGCTGTGTTTATTCCAGTTCCTTCCATTTGTTCCACAGCCCCACAGTGGAGACCGTCAGGACTGTGCAGCTACTCACGGTAGAATTTGCCATCTAGGAATAAACACTTCCATGCTGCCTCTTCCACTGCTTTGAAGTATGAGGCACTTCTGCTTTTAATTTTGAAAGTGAATATTTTCAGTAAAGGAAGCCTGATGGAATTAATTAGGGAGACAAGTGCAGCATGGTTGCCTTTCGATGACTGCTATCAGAGTTCCCAGTCTATTCTAAGTTTGTTTAGCCAGTAGTGCATTCCAGCACAATTTATTCACTTTGCTCACTTGAGCATCTGCCTTTCGTGCAGCTTTGCTTATCCATGAACTTCTGACCCTTCCCAGAAATAGTTGCCTTGTTTGTGGCTAGATCCCTGGAGCCCCAGTTCTGAATGGAGTGGTTGTTGACTGGCGTGTTTCAGGCAAGCAGACAAATAACAGATCTTTTATCTTCTGTATACCAGATGGAATGCAATCCCTGGAGACAGCAGAAACCTTTAACTTTGTAAAACTCTTCTGAACACCTGGGCAGTTTGGCTGTTGGCACTCTTTCCACCGATCAGCTTTATGGATCAGATGGGAACCTAAGAGTGAGCCTCTAATTCCTCTGTGTTAGCAGAGGGCGTGCAGTTCAGCTCAGAAGTCGGCAGCTCACAGGCCAGCAGCGTTTTCAGCATGAATCTAAGTCCTTTCTGGTCAGCAGGGAAGGGGTGTTGCTCAGGAGGAACGGTGTTTCACTAGGGCTAGCTCTGTGCAGACCCAACTTAGTGGCAGTGGCATTGCCTGCTGTGTGCAGTCCCTGTGCCTAAACCCATCTCCTGCAAATGAAGTGGTTTCAGAGTCCTTGCTGTGTAAGTGGATGCCAGCCTCCCCTTTTGCTATGAGGGATCACCTCCCTGCACAGGATTCTCCTTGTAAAATAGGAGCAACGCCTGTCTCCAGGGCCTGTGTAACTTGCACTAACAGAACAACAATTTTTGAGTGTTTGCACAGCTCCTGCTGCAGCTACTTATGTAACTTGTTTGAGAAACTGGCGTTTATTTTTAATAGCAGCAGGAGTCAGGGCAGGCCCTTTGTCCCACCTCGGGATCCCGTGGGATGCTGCAGGGGCTGCAGCAACAACTGCCCCCCCACTTGGCATTTCTGTCTTGGAATGGAACACGAGTGCATCTGTTCTGGCAGGTCTAAGATGGAAATCTATTTATTTCTCCAACTTTGTTTTATTCCCCAAAGAAAATATCACTGTGGAGGGCAGTTGGGATTCTTGGCATAAACAAGTAATTACGAAGCCACTTAAAAAAAAAAATGAACTGCTCGAGAATATGAAGAGTCTGGAGTGTGAAGCCTTAGCTGATGTGCATTGAGTGCATTCCTTGGCTACCAGCAAGATTAACACCTCATGAAGACGGGTAGTTTCCTACTACAGATTCCAGGTGCTGATAGTAGTTAATTCAATAGCAAAACCTGTGCCTGCAGGGCAAATAACTGAGGTTGCCTTTGTCACATTCTGGTTTGCTTTGTGTATGCACTCCTACAGTAACAAACAGGCACCCTGTCCTGTTGAGGTAGAACAGAACCATTAGGTGCTCCTGTCCTCTCAGGCTGAATGTTGGATTCTGCGTGTGTCCGTTGTGTCTCTGAGCATGCTGTAAGGTGAAGTTATTTCTTGATATAAGAGCTTCCTCCCTGACCTACAGCGCTGTCTGCTGTTCACAGTGGATGAGCAACCCTCCTGTAGGAAAATGGGACCTTTCCATGCAAGAGCAGAGCAACCCAAGGTGATGGGAGAGCGTGTGTGAAGTGAAGCAAATGTTCTCAGCCCTCACCGTTTCCAGGTAAGTTTTTTTCTGAGCTCCCTCAGAAATATGTGGGCATGCCACATGGCTTGGTTACTTTAATCCTCTACTGGCACCTGTTGGAGATAAACGTAACTTTTATGCCCTGCTGCTTTTGGTCGATAAGGAATGCTGCTCTGAACCTGCTTGTGTGTCTCGCTGAAAAGCTATTTGAAATGGATCAGATCCATGTTGCTGTTGTATATCTGCCCGTGCGTCCTGCTGACTGGTAACAGCACAATACAGATAACGGGAGGAATGCGAAGGGCTGCAGGGTGGCTGCAGGTCTCGTTGCCATTCCAAGACCCTGCAGTCTTTGAAGCAGTGGAGTTTTTGTGGTTTATACAAGCCAAGTCTTCCCAGTAGGGTTCATTTAATGAGAGTGTTTGGGGGAGAAATATGTTGCTATGTCCCTTTTACTCGCTTGATATCTTTCACAGGGAAAAGCCCTGCTCTGTTTTGCTGAAGGCATCTGTCAGGAATTGCCTTTTCTTTTTTCTGGGTCACCTGCTGTTAGGGAGCATGTTCTGTCTTGACTGCAGTGAGTGCTGCTCAGATTTCTGAGGCAAATTCAAAAGCGAGAACAATGTCTCTCTCATCTTGTTTTTCTCTCCTGTTCTTAGCTGTATGTTGCCTAAATTCATTTGTGCTTTCTTAACATCAGGAGTAGAAGCCACCATTGTTGTTTCTTATCTAAGTCAAAAGGGTATGGATTAAGGAGTTTTTTAACAGCAGTATAAAACGTGAGGCCCTTTAAAAGAGGTGATAGGAATACCACTTTAGTGTTGTTCTTGCTCTGCACGGCCCATCAGCACCGAGCCGGGGGCAGCAATGATCCCACCTCCTGCGGCCAGCCTGCCCTCTGCTGCATCTCCAAATCTTAGTGGTGCCTATGTCACCCTAAGGGGACATCCTGCCAAGCCAGGTGTGTGTCAGCAACGCAGAGGGGACAGTTCTGAAGGAGCTGGTGTCAGTTCTCTTTCAGCTAGAGCCTGCTGATAGTCTGCGTGCCAATGTTACAAAGCAACGCTTGATAAGCAGGGCAACCCCGTGTTCCCCAGCAAACAGAGGTAAATTTTCTGAAATGTTGAATTCTGACCAGGCTGCAGCTGGGTTGACAGATGTGCACTGCAAATATATACTGGGAAGTAGAAAAACAGCTGTGTACTCGCAGAGCTCAGATCGCTGCAGCAGTCACACAGCCATTCCTCTGCTCTCTCACGTGTTTTGCTGCTTTTGCTTCTCAGTCCTCGTTCTGCCACAGAGAGCAGATTGCATGTGGATATTCAAAAAGTACAGAGCATATCAAGCTGCATGTTGTAATCTGGAAGCAAGCCTGGATCACATTATTGAACTACACAGGGGTGAGCTGGGAAGGCATTAAGAAGAACTAGGAAGGGGTGTGAGAAGCAGGAATGTCCTGCTGGCTGGTAGCTGACTCTTCAGTACTTGTACTGCAGTCAAGGGGAAGAAGGGAGAGAGGCTGAAAGTGGAAATAGCACATTCCAGAGATGACAGAGGAAGAGATAAATGATGAGGGATTAAAAAGTTGTGATGGAAGTGAAAGCAGGAGGAGCTACCACAAAGAGAGGCAGTGAGACATTCTTTAAAAGAAACAGGGTGCAGGGAAGTTGCACTTCAATGGTGTTTGAGTCCATGTAAGCGTGTGGCTGGGCTGGAGAGGAGGCACATGCCCTTGTCTGTATCAGCCTTCGTTCTCGCTGGGCTGACTGACAGCTCTAGTTCACAAGCACAAAATACATGCTCTGACGTGTGTCTCTTATTGCCAGGGGCTAGTAAGGGTGGTAAGGCATTTGCACATGCCACCATGACCTGAAAGAATCCCCTCCCATCCTCCTAAACTAAAGAAACAAAACACGTCTGAACTGTGTGATAGAGCCTCTGTTTTACTTATTGTCCAGATGGCATGACTCCAGATTGTTATTGTTACTCAAAACTTCACCTTCTTCTACTTCACCTACAATAAATCCTAACGCTGGCCTCAGCCATACAGCCTGTTCCCCCTTCAAGTATCTGTACTGATGCTTTGCCATCTTGGCATTTGTGCTCTGGCCAAGTAAGCAGGAAGGACTGTCTGCCTGAAACAGCAGCAGATCTTCCCTCTGCCTCTTCAGCTAGGCTCTCCTTTCCCAGAATCTTTGTCACTCTCCCTCCACAGAAGTGATACCATGTCGCCAGTAAAACAAGCCACAGGCTCCTGGCACAGGGGAAGAGGCACTGTGCCTTTCAGGAATGTTCTCTCACCTTTGCATTGAGTTCTGATATGCGCTTATGTAGGTTTTGCTCTTCCACTCTCTGCCACCAGGTAGCTCTGTTCTCTCTTGCTTGGGATGGAAGTGTCATGCTCTGTCTTGCTGGCAGGGAAAATGGTGTCTCCAGAAGTATTTTTAATTACTCAGATGTATCACGAAAACAGGAGTCTTATTAACAAAAATTATTGTAAAAAAATAAGATCTTTTATATGAAACTAAGATTTAATCGGAAAGGAAACAGCAAAAGAGGGGTACATCTGGGGAGTGGCTTTTCTAATGTTTTTCGATAGCCATTCCAGATTGATGTATAGGTGAATACTGAAAGGCCACTCTCCGATAATATTTTTTTTTCTGGAAAAATTGTGGGTTCAAATATCCATCCAAGAGCTCTAGATGGATGAAATGGAGGAAGGGGGACGTAACTGCCTGGGGCTCATTGCAGGGCAACACTGCTTGCAGGGCAACACTGGCAGCAGATGCCACTGTTTTGTGCTTTGGGACTAAGAATTTTATTGGACATTTACTGCAAGTCATGGGATTTCACAGGCGATCCACTGCATGAGGAGTTGTCTGGGGATGATCGGTTTAGCAATGGCTTTGTAGGTCTGTGTATCCTAGTGTAAGACTGGTATGGTGCTGGCCCCACTGTACGACAGCCTTTGTCTTCAGTAGCTTTGGAAGCTTTTATGTCAAGCTTTCATAATTCTGGTAGAGTTGCAGACTTGCACCTAAGTTGGCCGGGAAGCCTGCTGCTTAACCCACTCGTTGATCAGCTGGTGAGCAATGGCCTGCCTAGGAGGGAACCAGGGTAAAAAACTACCATCGTCACGCTTTGAAGATCTGGGTTCTCTCTTGAGACCCTCCAGGACTTCCTCCAGGTCAAACCAGCGGGCTTCCTCCAGTTCCAGGCTGTCTATACTGATCTGGAAAGAATGAGGAGAGTACATTTATTCAGCTGTGAACGTGGTCAGCAGCGCCTTGTTCTTGCACCCACAAAGATCCCATGCTAGAATGCCTGGAGGGCTTAACCCACACCTGGATTCAGTGCTGATGCCAGCACAGGAGAGAACATGAGTGCCCACTGGTGCTTGGTTGCCCTGGTTTCCTTCGGGAAGCCACAAAGCAGTGAGCCCTCCTTCATCATGGCAAAGTACCAGTGCCTGGGCACAGCAGTTAACATCACAGAAAGTGCATGTCCTACAGCAAGTATGTGACTGATACCAGAGGGTACCTCCTCTGCAAAGTCCAGAGGAAAAAATGTAGAGGCGTTGTGCTCTGGGCTTGTGTATACGGTGTCCTGTGCAAAATCTTGCATGTTGCAACAGAAGACACCATTATTTTCAAGTCTCTTCCTCACCTGTAGAAAGCTGACTGAAAGGTCTGTGCACCGAACGAGATTCTGCTGTGTAAGGTGGGCAGTGAAATGCGTCAGGGGAAGCTGAGTCTGCTCACCTCAGTCTGCTGTCCCCTCACCAAGGCGTGACAAGCTATCATCAAGCAGCTGTCGGGAAAGGGCCAGTGCTGGGAAGCCGAGTACCACAGCGACTCCACCTCCAGGCCCACCTCTTCTGCCACCTCTCGCCGAACGGTCTGCTCCACACTTTCACCTAGGAGCAACCATAGCTGGGTAAGGACAGCCTGGCCTCAGGGCAGCAAACCATGGCAGGAAAATGTAGGTACACTCATTTCTGAGGTGTTCCAGCCCTGACTGCTCAAGCATGAGCAGAGCTCTGACTGTGCTGACCTGGGAACGCTTGTCAGCAAGATGCTCGCTTAATTGAACAGGGCTTACCTCCCTTAGCCAGAGGCATCAGGGACACTTTTAGTTTTGTCTGTGTGCAGCTGGTGGACAGAACATTGTTGCCCTTTCTCATTGTTTCCCTTTTTAAGCCATTTTCCTTCCTGTAATAAGAGGTCTGCAGGTTGTTTTTTTTTTTTTTTTTTTTCTGAGCCGACCGCACGAAACACAAAATGGACTAAGAAGTATCTGGGGGTTCTATTCTGAGAAGCCTTACCCCTGAATTTACGATCAGGGACTACAGCAATATGCACTGGTAACTCTCCCGTTCTCTTCAGATATATGCAGCTATTTCGAACCCTGTCTGAATAACAACGCTGATCCAGCACTTATTTTTCTGGTATCGCCCGTGTGTCCTTCCTCTTTTGTGAACAGGCCTTTGGCTGACGTCCCACAGTCCTGCCCCTGCACCCCGCATGTCTGAGGCCACCATGCTGGATGAGAGACCGCCTTACCCAAGTCACAGAAGCCAGACAGAGCGGTGTACATCCCCTCAGGAAACGAGGGCTGTCGTGCAAGCAGGCACCGGCTGCCGTCGGACACCAGGATGATAACCACTGGAGACATCTGGAAAATGCATCAAAATGCAAAGGAAGGAGTTGAGACAAGTAAGTGCAAACGGTTACTTTTCCTAGCTGGCTGGGGGTCACTCCGTCAGCACTAACGCACCCAGCTGCATGGAAAGCCTTCCTGCTGCCTTGTGCAGGTCGCCCTCCGTGCGACCCGGCAGAGACCCTGCGTTGCTTACCTCTGCTGCTCGGGTGCTCACCTGTGGGTAGTAAGTTATTCCGCTGGCGTGGCAGACACGCTTGCTGCCAGCTACATTTTTCTGAGTGGGCTGCCCAGTTTTGCTACAGTACTGGTGGGAACTGTGCCACTGGAGAAGGGCCTTGGCCTGTGAACACCAAGAGAGAAATACAAATCTGTGTACACCCGGGACCAGGAGATGATTTAGAGCAGTCTCCCTGAATGGTGCTTTGCTGTCTGCCCCCCAGCATGCATGGACTCTGATTACGCTTGGTGCCTCCGTAAGGTAAATGAAATACGGATGCTGCTTTGAAAAACGGCAGATTCTTCAATTGGTGTTTTATGTTTATTGCTTTAGCGTCCAAATTTCATCTTAAGGGGAGGTGGGGGAAGAGTTGTTCCTTATATAGTGGGAGTAGTAATGGGAACTGAACTCTCGTAACTTGTAAAATAGCCCAAGCACCACAAACATTACGGAGCAGGAAGAGAAACAGGAATTACTTCTACTCAGCAGTTTGGACAGCTGATTTTCACATGCAGGTGTTTTCTGAGGGCTTCCAAACATAGGGCATCTGGAGAGTAATAGCTTGTAAATGTGCAGTTATAAAAGACCAGCTCTGAGAGCAGACCTGTGAGGCTGTTTTTGAAATGCAGTTCACCAAGAAAATTAATTTGTGGTAACTGCTAAGCTGAGGACAGATTGGGATCGCTGTGGCGGCTGCTGCTGAGATCAGTACATTTTGTTCTGGGCATACAGCAGGTTGATGCTAAATGGCAAATTACTGCAGCCGTTTGTATGCCACTTGTCTGTTTCTGTTCCCACTGCAGCTTACTTCTGGGACAGCAAATCTGGGAGAACAGCTGTAATTCATAGTGCCCTTGTACTTAGTTGGCCAAAAGCATACACTGGGTACTTCCACAATATGTATTAAAGCTTAGAACAATGTAGAAGACATTAGAGATGTTAGAAGATGTTAGAAATCACAACTTCTTAAAAATCCTGTACCGTACCGAGGCCAGCAAAGAACAATCCTTCACATCCACTACGAAGAGAGCCTTTTGCAAGTTGGTAAATGATCCCTTGAGTTCAGACTCGATGACTGATTTTTCCAAGGCTCCTGCTTAAAAAACAAGAACAGCACATTTCTGATCTCATAAACTGCAGTTCGTATCCCAGCTTTACACCCTTAATTGTTCCGGTATAAAATTCCTGGAAGTTCCCTTGGAAGTGACATCACATCAGTGGTACACATTCCCAAATGTTAAGTGACCTGCAGACAGCCCACCGTTACAGACACACAGGCAGGAACCACGGTGCAGCTTTGTAGCTCTCAGCTACCGTAAATATTCACCCAGCATGGAAAAAGGATGCTGCCTTGGCAGCATCTTCATCTCAGTGCATCGAATGTGATGCCAACACAGATGGAAGAGGACTCGTCCCAACCTAAATCCAGGGCAAAGTGTGGTACGTGCTCGTCTGAACAACCGATCAGCACTGACTTCTCTATCCACTGTTCAGTCTCTTTGAATTTCTCCAGGATCCTTTTCATCTCTAAACAGCGGGAGAAAGGGGAAGGAAAAGCTGTAAGGAAAGCAAACTTGTACAACCGTGATGCTCTTTGTGCATCTTCAAGGCTCATGCAGTCTGGGCTCAAGGCAGGGGGCTCGTGTGAGAGAGGGGCCGGGCTAGTGGGTCCCGCACTGGTGGAGACCAGAAGTCTGGCTTTCTTCCTAGCGGCTGGATCTTTTGACCATGTGAGGCTAAAGATGCAAGTGTTTTTGTGGTTGGGGAACAGCTGTCCATTCCGTTTCTCTCCTACTGATACCTTTCTCTCAAAACTTCTCCCTGCTTTGTTGGTAGAACTTGTTGCTTGTTTTCCTGCCAGCTCTTTCTCTTCAGAAGTTATGGTCCCAAATATTTAAAACTGAAAATCTCAAATCAGATCAGGCGTATATTGATACCATGTGTGTGTGAAGAGTGTGAGCTCATGTCCACGTGCTAAGGTTTTAACTCTAAATTGCCTTTGGCTGGTACAAATGGCATGCTACATATAAAGGGATGCTCCATACACATCTTGATGGATTTTCAAGCCCATGTAAAGTGTTGCTTATTGCAAGTGAGTCTGCTTTTTTTTTTTTTTTTTTTTTTTTTTTTTTTTTTTTTTTTTGAGGTGTGTGATCCAGGATATGTCCTTTCTGGACACCTGCTTACCTGCTGCACTGAGCTGTGGTATTAAATATTTCTTCCCAACTTGTTGCAGGAGGGGTGAGAGATTGTGAAAGAGGTAGAAAGTTCCTGAGGTCTGGGCTTGTCTACAAAAGTTATCGTCTTCCTTTAGCTTATTTAAGTATCTGCAGTAAGAAAAGAATTGGGGAGATGAGTTCAAGATCATGCAGAGATTACCTGTGGTACACTTATTTGGACACATCTGTTTCAAGCAGAGCAGACAGTATGGATTTTGTCTTCCACAAGCTTCTGGAGTTTTTGACAGCTGGGTCTACTCTTTGGTGGGCTGTAGCTTCCAGCAGAGGTGCCATCTGGCAAACAGTACTGCATTTCCTACTGCCGCACAGGTAGCCTTGAGTCTTGGACATCCAAGAAGACGTGTACCCTGGTCTCCCACTCCAGGAGGTCTGCTTTATAGACATGATCATTTGTGTGCAGGAAACCTTGATCTTCCCTTTCATCGCCCCAAGCTGGATGGCTCCAAGTCCTGCTCGACAAGACTACTGGGTGCTTCAAATGTTGTATGTTTCCCGTCAAGCCATGTGCGTTACCACAGGCTACGATCTGACGGCTACACCAAGATGGGAGTACAAGGCCAAGCTGAAGTCTTAGGGCCCAGCTGGCTGGGGTGTGAGTTAGAAGAAGCAATCCTTGGAAGTGGGGTCCCAAGACGTGCTTCTTTCAGACTGTCTGACGTAGCATTTAAAGGAGGTGAGCAGCATCGCTCCGGTCTGCCTTGTATTTTAAGGATTCTTTAGGACAGCAAGCGTAGGTGTTCATTTAGAGAGTTTTAGCCTGAGAGAACCAGCTCTCATCCATGGTGACGGGAGTGGAGAGATTTTGACCACCACCGTTTACAGAGCACACGTATCATTCCTGCATTACTGCTACAGGATAAAACCCGGGGTTAGACTCAGGTAGGGCTGCTTGTGACAGTGGACACAAGAGTGCCAGACCCTGGTATTCTCAGTGCAAACAAGAATTAGATGAGAACTCACCTCATTTTTCTGACATAGGTGGAGTGTGACCTGCAGAAAAGAGCAGCTCTTCTACACACTGCTTGATAAATCGCAGCCATAATCACCACCTGCAGGTAGCTGTCTGCCTAAAGAGAGAAGCACAGAACATAATGCAGTTGCCCTGCAAAGTTAAATTTTATTTGAAAGGTGCAATAACTCAATATTACCCGCCTAAAGAGCCTGCAGGATGCTGGCATTTGCTTTCTAAAATGACCACCTTGGTCTTAGTCTCACATATCAAGCCCAGTGTCAGGCAATTTTTAAGACAATCCCAAGCTAGCCCAGTTTGTTGCCATGTGTGAGTGTGCACAGAGGGTCTTGAAGTGCTGTAAGACTTGGTTAAGCATTCCTGCCCTAAATGCCTGTACCAGTGGGATAAAGAGCAGTGAAAGGAGCTGCTCTCTTGTTTGTTTCCTATGCAGTTGTAATGGCCTCCATCCAACTGAACATCCTATTGCAGCAAACAGTAGATCTGTGGGAAAGGCATCGATGCCAGAAGAGAAAGAAAGGCAAAATATCAGCTGTGGGAGAGAATTCCCAGAGCTAGACGGGAGGCAGCAGTCGCAGCTGAACTGGATCGTCTCCAACTGAGAATGCTTTTTGTGCTAAAGGATCCTACCGCATTCCCAGCTCAGGCAGTCACCGACTGCAGTCTGAACTCAGCTGCAGAAAATAGCCAGAACCTACTGCCATCTCTAGCGTTCATCCGAAACCAAAATGAACTGTGATTCACAATCCCTAGCAACTGTTTGGAATATTTCACTTCTCAACCACCGATCTCGAAGCCTTGTAAGGAGGACGTGACGTTTCCTTCGTTCTGCAGACTGAGACGCCAGTGCCAAAAGGGAGGCTGCGAGTCCTTCCTTTCAGAAAGGGTCCGTGACGCCTCCCGAGCTGGGTGGTGCCTGAGCAGAGGCTCCTGTCGTTATGGGGAGGCACTTTGTGCACCCCGTGGCGTGGAGGTGGAGATGCCAGGAGCCATGACGCAAGGTGACATCTCTTCCCAGCCAAGGGTGGTCGTCACCGAGGTGGTCCCTGGGGAGACAGGGAGAGCAGCATCCCCGCTCTGCCGGCAGCAGTAGGAACTCGTCACGCCGCCCCGTGACCAGGCAGGACACGTGTAAGGACCGCAGCTGTCACCGAGACGGTGTCTGAAGGAAGAAGCAGCCTAGCGCCGGGGTGCTTGCCTGCCCTGATTTCTCCTCCCCCACATCTCACACAGCCTGCTGTGCTGAGTCAAGGAGGCGTTCACAAGCAGCTCTGTACTTTGCTCTGGAATGAGTAGGGACAAGAGGAAAGCTTGCATGTGGAATACTGAACCGCAGCGTATGCACAGCTTTAACCCCTTCCTTCCTTGGAACCACGCTGCCGGCTTTTGGTTAGAATCATTGAAAACTCGGAGACGGTAAAAACTTGATCCGAGGAGGCCAGCCCAAACTTAGATTGATGCAAATCCCCTCTGTCTCGTACAGCCAGCGGGAGCTAGGTGTCAGCTGGTTGTATCCCTGAACTTTTTTCCCACTTACTGCGCTCCGTGCAGCACGCGTGCTGTCTTCAGGAAGCAGCTCTGAAAGTCCCCTGTTGACCTCAGTGCGAAGCGCTGCTCCTCCAGTAAACAAAGGAGCAGCCTTCTGACTGCTTTTGTCGCTCTTTCCCCAGCGGGAGCTCTGGGAAATGTAGTTCTGCGCAGGCTGCTCGGAAACTCCTGGTGGCTGGCTGGTGGCTGCTCTGGATTTTGACCAGCTCCTGGCGCTAGGGATGCTGCCTGCGGGCAAAGTCTCCCTGCTCCGCGGCTGTTTTATTCTATCAGAACAGAATTCTGCTGGGCTGTATTTTGCCAAGCAGAAGCTGTTATGAGAAGAGTGCTACTGCAGTAACGTGGGCTGTTCTGACAGAGCACGGGAGTTCGTTCATGTTAATTCTGCCCCTTTTTCTTCGTTTCTTTTTGCGAGTTTCTCTGTTTTTTGAATCAGTAGCGTAAGAGCATTGTTTAAAGTTAAGGGCCATATGTCCTCAAACAGGCAAATATGCCAAGAGCTGTGTATATACGTAAAGGATGGAGCTGCTCAGTGCTCAAGCACCCAGACCCACAGCTGCGTTTGCAAGTGGATAGCTCTGGTTAGAAAGTGTACTTTGCCAGGAGGGATGTCAGAATAGTGACAAATGGTTTTAGTGCTTTTAGAACTGAGCTGAACAAACAGATTCCTCTTGGGTACTGAAAACATTATTCTGGGCTGGACCCTACCTGCCTATATTTAGCAGAAAGAGGATTTTATAAACATGTAGATGTTTTCAGCACAGCCTTTTGCTCTTTGGTCAGGAATTGAGACATTCTAATGGAGAACTCACTGCTGTAATTTGAGAGCACAGCTTGTAAAAATAGTGAGCAGAATATGCAGGGAAACACCGCTCCGGTTACCAGCACTGCTTACGAGTTCGGGTTTAATTATGTCTGAGAGCTGTGTGTGTGCTTCCTGAAAGAAGCAGGCCCGATCGTATTAATCTGCTAGGCTAATTGGATGAATGGACAAAACACATCTTCCCTTAACAAGATAGAGGATTGAAGTGTAATCTGTAAGGGTTAAAACAAACAGATCTGTTGACCCTAACTGCCCTCAGAAATGTTGCAAAAAGGGCTGGGTTCAGAGGGAAGCAGCTGGAGGTGATACCTGGGGTCTCAGGACAGCCCCTCAGCCTTCTGCAGCCCTAAGCAGCAGGTCACTGGAAGCACACCTCTGCCCACACAGAGGCAGCGCAGGGCTGCAGCCTCTCGTCGCCACAGGCAGCTGTGAACTGTGCATCTCTTCTTTCTCCCCTGCAGATATCAGGCTCCATGCTAGAAGCAGTGCTGTGAGAGAAGTGAAGCCTGGCTGCAGAAACGCATCTCGACAGCTTCCTGCAGCTTACTAATTTGAGCTCTGGCAGGCCACCAGAGGAAGTGAATCCTTCCTCTGAGAGTCGCCTGATGCAAGAAGAGCAAACAAGGAACAGGCAAGGAGGCCACAGGCAGTGGGTGCAGATGCTTGTGCTCTCTTAGACAGGGGAGATTACAAAACAGGCGAATCTTTGCTGCTGTGTTGCTAAGATTTTTTTTTTAATGTAGGTTTGTAAAATACTTATTGGCTTGGCATTAGCAGTGGGTATAATATTTTCAAGCCAAAGAAGTGGCTGGAAAATGTAATTGTAGACTAATGGTGGTTACACAAGTAATCTTGCTTTTTTCTTGCTGCCTGTGTTGTGTCTTGCCAGCTGCCCCCAATAAGCAGAAATGAGCATCAGAATTGCTACCAGCTGACTCTTGCAGGGCAGCTGCTAATTGCTTTAAATATTTTTATAGCTAGCGAGCTCACACTGAAAACCTATGGTCAAGCCACAAGAAACTTCTTGGTAAAAGATATTTCTTTTTTAGGAAGAGGCCAGGGAAAGACAAACCACTTCTTTAGAGAGAAAGTTAAGGCGTAGTCTTTCCCTCTATCATTAAATTTTAGATGCAACCCAACCAAAACTGACTTTGCTCTGAAGTTAGACTTGTAGCCTGTATTACCTATAGGGACCCCTGCACTTTCTCATCCTCAGGGTGGGGTCCTGGCATGCAGGTCACCAAGGGATTACTGGAGAGCTGAAAAAGCTGCAGGGAGGATGAGCAGCATGATCCAAGATGCGGAATGCTGCTGAGGGAAGCGAGGTAGAGTCTAGCGCTTCAGCCTGTGCAAGGGGCAGACAGTGACTGTTGGCTGTCCCTTTCCGTGCAGGACCCTGGTTCTCGGATCTAACAAGTCCCAGGGAACCAGTGGAGGTGGTTTTCCATGCCCTGGCTTGCAAAGTTAAGGATGGTGTGCTCAAGAGGAGAAAGAGTTAACCGTGCTGAGGGTTAATAAATAGATGGCCCACCTGATGCAGTAATTGCTAAGCTGTTAAAAGTTAAAAATTCAAAGTTAACCTTTTACTTGAGGTTAAAAAACGGCTGGGGGCTGCGGCCGTGCTCAGCCAGCAGGGATAAGCGCCTGCTGCTGTATTTCTGCTCCGTCCGCATTCCTGACGGCACCTGAGCAGCGCAAAAGCTGCTGCTAGCGCCGGGGATGTCGCTCAGAGGAACGCCAGCGCCTCCACGCCCGTGGGGCTCTGCCAAATGCCCGCCAGCTGCCGCCAGATCTCTGTACCGTGGGCTCCTTGGAGAACAGGGCTTTCCTGCGCTTGGCCCGGTGCTTCCCGCTGGCTGCAGGAGCTGCGCTGCTGCTGCTGCTGGAGGGCGGCCAAGGCGAGGGGAAGGGCAGGCTCGGCCCGGAGGGACGCTCCCGCTGCCGTCCCGCGGGCAGCGGCTCGGCTGCGTGGG
>VXAV01003293.1:58857-128518 GCA_013399715.1 Alectura lathami
CGCGGCTGCGGGAGCGCCGGGGAGGTTTCGTGCCGCTGGGGTGGGCGGAAAGTTGCTCGGCGTGAGCGCCGGAGGAGCCGTGCCGGTCCTCGCGCGCTGTGTGCGCGTAGCCGCGGGCGCTGTGGGCGGTAATTAGCTCGTGAGGCTTATCTTGATTTCCCTCGGTAGCTTTGGGTCGGGATGAGGCAGTGTCACGTAAAACCCGCTCTGCATCTAACGTGGGCTGTGGTGCCCCTCAGCAGGTTTCTTGAGAGGGGGCCTGACTTAGGCAGAGGGCAAACCTCCAACGTGGAATCCTGAGGATGCTGTTGAATAAAGAGAGAAAATGGGGGCGTGGGATACGCTTGGAGCGAATTGGCTTCCAGTTCGCCTGAAGAGCTGGGTGGTTTTGGAGGAAAGATGCTTTAGGCTGACAGGGGAAAGGGTTCAGCTTGACACGCTTTCTCCGTAGAATTCGGTAAGAGGAGCTGTGCTCAGGTGCTGAAGCATTCACCTAATTCGAGCTGGTGAAAATTCAGTGCTCAAGCTTTTGGAAAGTGAAAGGAGCTCTCAGCCGCAAGAAGCAGGTTCTTCCTGTTAGGTGCAGCTTCTTCCAAGGAGAAGACTGTTCAGCTAAGGGTGCACACAGTGCTCTGGCAGGGGTGGAAAGAAAAGGTGACGGCTCCCCTGTGCGCTGCGGAAGCAGAGACCTGCCTTTGGCCTAGGAGATGTTCTCCACCTTACTGTCCTGCACCCGTTGCTCCTTTTGGGTCAGTGTTGGGTGTATTGAAGTGGCTTGAACCATTCTGCAAATCATTTCATTTTGACCTCGAGTACTATTGCACGGCTTCTTAACTAGGTGCTGACATAACCAATACAGATTTTTATTTTTTATTTTTTATTTTTTTCTCCTGGGACTCAAAGTAACAGGAGCGTGCCTAAATTTGGCCTTGCTAAGAATGTTAATTCTGCCGTTTAAGCAGTGGTTGTGGTACTGGTTGGCACATCTCTTCCAGTTGCTAATTCACGGAGCTGGTGACAAGCAGCCCCATTCCAGGCACCGTTGCCCTGTCGTATGCAGTTGCTGGTCTGTGCTCTTCGCAGGGACTGGTGCATCTGGTTAGCCAAACCAGCAGTGCATGGGCGGTGGTTTTACATAGCTCTGCCTCCACGTTGAGATTGGTACAGGTATAGAAAGCCCTCCTTTGTTTGTTTTTGAGGCTGGTTAACAGAGTAGAGATTGTAAATTAAGTCTGTGCTGAAACAGTGTCCTCGCTGTCATGTGTGCTGTGTGTTTTTGGGCAATGCTCTTGGGTTACTTCAGACTGAGTGGCTGCTCCCCCTGAGAGGAAGGGGCGTTTTGCTGCTGCAGAAGGTCCTGCATGGGCTCAAATTCAGCCACAAAGAGCTCTTACCTCTTACTGGTTTTCAGCTGCTGATCTCTGGGATTCTCCTGCTTTCTTTGTAATCGCTCTTAATGTCTGAAAACATTCTGTGCATCTCTGTAGACATTCTCTAATCCTGAGCAGAAGGATAAATAGAAGAAGAGCCTTCTGCTTGTTGTGTCTAATACGATAAGCGCTCTGCTGCATTTCCAGCGCTCTTTATCTTGGCTCGGAAAGTTAAAACAAACAGGCTCTCAGAGGGCTGTCTCCATTCAGTCCTACTGTGCAAGAAACCCAGCAGAAACTTGCCCCCATCCCCTGGTTACAAGCCCGTGTGCAAACAGCCCTGTTCCGCAGGCAGGCTTGTGAGTGCTGTCTTCAAGTTGGTAATAAATGAAACTTGAAGCACATCTCTGAAATTCGTTCCCCTCTCTTGCTAGCAAACAGCTTCTATCTTGCAGAACTTTGAAGAGATTGCCAGGGTCTTAGAGGTGCGGTATCTTGGCTGCTTTTTGTTCCTTCCAAGTAGAAGCAGGAACACTAAGACCTTTATGTGTGCCACCAACCAGCAAAAAGAGCCAAAACACTGCTGAGGGGAGTCAGCAGAAGACTTCTGGGAAGCAATGCTTCTGTAACAGCTTTGTCATTAAAAAGAAGCCGGGGACATGCCATGTTCCTTTGTTAGCAGCAATTCTGGAAAATCTTTTTTTTTCTCTAACAGCTGAGATCTTGCGTTTAAAAACTGACTTAAAACATCAAGTGTTACAGAACTTAGGGAACTGGAATCTAGTATTTTCCATACTGAGACTGAAATAACAGTGCCAGCCAGATGTCCATGGTACTAAGTACCCAAAAACTTTGGGATAGTTCTTTCATTTTGGGCAGCGTTTCCGGTCATGAGTCTCTAACTTGCGCCCTGTTTACAGAGTTGTTGAATGCAGAGGGCAGCTGGCTCTGCTGTGCTGCTGTCCTCCCCACCGACGCTTTTACACCAGGGTATGTCGTGCCTAGATAACAACGCTATCTGGGAATAATTCTGCACCACAGTCAACGTTCAGTTTGTTTTCTGTCTGTAGTTTCTTATTCTCTGGGTCCTGGTAGGCACCTGGGAGCCTGGAATTGGTGCTGAGGAGAGCTGTGTGTTAAGTACCGGAAGTCAAAGGCTTCCGTCACCAGCTAGCGTGGTTTTGGTTGCTCTGGGGTTTCATCGGCCTTAGTTTCACTTTCCCTTCTGCCTTCCTGGGCACTGTGCACCATTCGCTCTGGGGCGACTCTGGCAGCGCTGGTTCCACTTGCGGAGCAGAGATGAGCGCTGTGAGACCCACCTCGAAGCTCTGTCACGTGAAGTGGCGTTCGTTGTGTCCCTCCCGTTAGGGGAATCTGTGCTGCCCTTGGCAGTATTGCTGTTCTGCTGTGCTTGCATCTCCGTGTTTCTCCCTTGCTGTTTTTCTGCAGTCATTTTTTTCCGCTCAGTTGTGTTTTAGTGTTTCAGAGCTTAGCAAACATCCTTCTTGCAGACAGTCAGGGAGCTCCCGTGGTAAAGCTGTCAGCCGGACTCCCACTGAAATCAGGACGGCAGTCGCTCGTTCTGTACGTGGGCAGTAATTCCCACCTCCCCGAGATTCTCACATGCCATCTCTGCGTCTGCCTGAGGGACGCGGCTGGGGAGGAGAGCCAGACTGACAGCAATAACAGAGCGAGGGTTCTCATCTCCATCTACTGCGTGTCTCTGACAGGAAGAAATTAAGCCTACTTATTTGGCAGCTTGTGTGTTTCAGAGATTTCCAGCATCTTTCTTTACGGAGCTTTGTTTTCTTTGATTTGGGAACCTGCAGCGGTCCTTCCGCAGAAGTTTTGAAACCCATGCTACTTAGCAACTGCTGTTAGGGCAGTGAAAGCTTGGCTGGCCGCTGCCTCGGGCTCTGCTTCCAGCTCTGAATTCCAGCTGAGAGGGAAGTCATCTTGGGTGGCTGCGGATTGCTGCCGGAGCCTGAGACCTTGCAGAAGGCAGGGAAGCCAGAGCCTCAAAGTGAAAGAACAAATGGAAGTGGAAGTGCCCTCTGGATGTCATCCAGCCTAACCTTCTGCCTAGGGCTGGGTGAGCTTGGAGCTCAGGCTGCCTGCCCGCAGGCTTGTCCTGTTCGGTTTTGAAATCCCTCCAGCAATGGGAAGGGCGCTTTCTCTGGGCAGCCTCTTCAAGCGCTTAACTGCTGTCACTGTGACAAACTTCTTCTTTGTACCTGAATAGATTCTCCCTCGCTGCAATTTGCGACCACCACCACTCATTCGCGTGCAGTGTGTCTGTAAAGCCTACCGGGAAGGAATAGGGTTGGAGCAGCCTTCGCAGTCAGCCCGGTGCTGGAGCAGGCCGCAAAGCGGAGGAAAGAAGCGTTCCCAAAGCGTGCTGCGCAGCCAGCTTTAGGGAACCTTCTGCGGGGCGAGGTGGGAGTCTGGCATCCAGCGCTGTAGCTGGAGAGGAAACTTCTCAGCATCCTTTGGGTTTTTGGTTTTTTTGTTCGCTTGATTATGTTGTAGGAAAAGGGCTTCCTGTTGATCAATAGTAAAAAGTGATTTGTGTTTCACGGAGTGCAGTAAACAAATAGTTCGGTGAGTTCTGAGTACCGGTAGCAAATATTGTGTAGTACAACTTTGTGCTTTGTTATTGATCAACAGAAGCTTGGCTGCTGGGTGAGCAGGAGGCGCTCAGCTGTCTGCAGAGCAGGGCAGGCGTTGAGCAGTGCGTTCAGTAAGAGCGCGGGTACACGCGGTGTCCTTGTGCACGTGGATACAGCTTTTTGTTTTTTTTTCCCCTCTTGTGAAATGAGGCTTACATCAGTCACAGAGTAACAGAGTGAGCGGCTCTAGTTGTACAGGTGTTGCTGGGATCCCCGAGGTATGCTGAGGTATGGAGATCCGGATACCTGTTTGCTCTGTGTAGGGCTGCGTAGGTTTCCCAAATGGGTTGAACTTGTGCCGCTACCACAAACAACGGTTCTGCCCGCCTTGGCTGCCGCTTCCTGCCTCCAAGCTGCCCTGCTGTGCTGGCGTGGATGTCGCAGTTCTTCTACACGAGAGGACTAACCCTCCGAGGTATCCTAAGTTTTGTGGATTCCAAGAGAACGTGATTTGTTTTGAAGATTCCTTAGTGAGGAAATCTTTGTCTGGTGGTTCAGCATTGTGAAAGGCTGTGAGCGTGGCAGCTGTTGGCGCAGAAGGCACTGCCTGTGTGCCTGCTGGGGCTGCTCCAGGGCTGGGGGCTGGCTCTGAGGGCGGGCAGCTGGAGCCTGCAGGAGCCCTGCTGAGCAGGCTGCTGGTGGAGGGGCTTGTTTCTCCCTGTGCCACTGCCATCGTTTGATGAAAGGCGGCTGGTATTTTCACTGGGTGGATGAATTTGTTATTTGATAATTTAATTTTGTGTTGTTTTTCTTCAGCGTCTGGTCTTAGCTGTGCTTTGTGTGAAGCAGCTCTATCTGCAGTGTTTTTAGATGTCAAAAAGAAGGAGAATGCCTGTGAATACCCTGCCTCTAAGCTACTCTTTTGTCCCTTGCCGCAAACAACGAGCCTGCAAGCCTGCAGCGTGCTGTCAGTCGTCTGTGGGAGCTCTGGGCTCAGGCTTACTGAGGGCAGAACTTCCGCTGGAGTTCTGCTGTCTCAAGAACTGGTGGCAGCCCCCAGAGAAAAAGCGGTCTGTTCTGAGGGCAGAGAGTCAAATCCACGGTGGATGGGGATGCTTTACCTGCTTTGTTTCTTTTGTAGGCACGTGGTGAGGTGGCAGCTGTGAGCCGCAGCTATGGCGTCCAACAGGATCTGGTACGCTGTAGCCCTTGGACTTCTGCTGCCTGTTTCTTACGCCCATACAGACTTCTTCACCTCAATCGGTGAGATGTGCTTTGGTGTATGTGCTGCATGGCTGAGAGAATTTCTTACTGGCTGTCAAACTGGTTGGCAGTGATGTGTTAGTGGGGTGCAAGGCCTGAAGGGCCCAGGACCAAATCCACGTACTCGTTCTTAGGATCTGACTGACATCTTACCTTTGACACAAACATGCTCTGAATTCAGCCAGCCCAGTTAGCCTAACGACCAAGGCTAGGCTTCATTTTCGTTATGTATTCCCATAGGCACTGGATTTTTAACAGAAATTTGGTGTGGATTGTTGCACGTTTGTAGAAGCAAGCCCAACCACTGTTGGAGGCACCTGATACCCGTATGTCAGCGCACCCGCTTTTGTGTCCCTGTGCCATGTGACACAGTGGAAGGCGTGACCTGTGTCACTTCGTGGTGAACCTGTTCCGCTGCCTGCTTGCAGGAAATGAAGCAATTGTTAATTAATAACAGTCTGTTAGGGGTCTCACTGAAGTCGTGCAAGTCATTTGAAGAATGAAGCGTTGGGTTAGCGTTGCACATCAGAGATGAAGCCTTTGTATATTTAGCTTTGTCATTATTTGCTCTACAGTGTGTATGCTTGGATGAAAGCTTACTCTGTTCCAACCTACTTCCTTTTCCAAATGAATCCTAAATTAGTTCTAATAATAAATATGTGGTATTACGTTAATTTCCATGGCAACAAGCTTTTACCAGCATGAGATTGTGTCCTTCAAAAAAAGGAAGGGCAAGAAGCTTTACTCAAATACTCAAGTTCATTTAAATGAATGTGGAAGGACTTCGGGGAAGGGAGGGAGGAGGAAAGTAAAAGAGAGGAAGACTCCTCTGTTCTCAGTTCTCTTTTTTTTTTTGCTTCTCCTTGTTTAACCAAACCATTCATCTTTTTTTCTAGGTCATATGACAGACTTAATTAATACAGAAAAAGATCTGGTGGTGTCACTGAAAGATTACATCAAGGCAGAAGAAAGCAAGCTGGAACAGATCAAAAAGTAAGCAGCTTGTTTGAGAATGCTGATAGTTAATAATTTGAGTCCACTCTTCTGTAAAAAGTGCTTCCCAAGGCTCATTAAATTTGAGGAATTTTGCCTCTGAGGCAAAGATTAAACTAGAAGTTATTACTGGGGTTTTGTCTTAAATTATTATCTCCAAGCCGTGGATTTGTTTTATGCAGCTTTCTGACGATGAAATGTAATCAGCCTGCTTTCTGTAAATCTTCACTTCAGAGCTCCCGGTTGCACGTAGTTCCCAAGGGGGATGTAGTTCTCTGAATGATGATCTGCATACTGGAAACGCTGCTTTTAAAAATAACAGGAGACCTTACCAAGGGCGGTGCTAGGTTGCTCAGCTCTATAGGTGTGAGGACCAGAGCCCAGCGTCTCAGATTTTATCGGAGGTAGAAATAAAATGTTTGTATCATGGACCAGGATGGCTTCCTGGCTTTCAGAAATGTGTGTAAGACTGTCATGAGGATGAGTAAGCAGTTTTAGATAGATGCCTGAATTTTATTTTAGCCTTTGTGGCGTTCTGCCATTGAGGGCTGTCATTGAGGCCATGCAGACGGGATGACAAAAATGTGTAAATGCAGCTTATCATACAAGCCTCAGAGCTCTGTTTTTGTTACACTAGAGGTGGCTGCTGTCAGGGGGAAAAAAAGTCAAAATAACTGTCACAGGCAGAAGCAGCTGGAAAAAATGCCAGCATATTTTGAGTCTGTTGGGCTCTGTACTTTAGTTCAAGGATGTTGGTAGCTTGCGTTGACTTGATCTCAGTGAAAGCCGGCCGCGCACTGGAATGGGGAGGGCGGCTCACGCCTCATGGGTGGCTTGTGGGTGAGGTTTTTATGATGCAGAAACTACTCAAAAGAAACCTTGGCCTTGTTGTGGCTGATAACTGCAGCGACTTTCACCTAGTTGTTAAGCTCGGCAGCCACTGAGTGGGTTTGTACGCGTGCAGTGTGAAGGTGCCGCTTGTTGAAGCGCGTTTCTGCTGTGAACGGAGCGTGTCACTGACAGTGAGAGAGGTTTGTGGAGTCACAAGTGCAGCCCTGGAAACCTGATCTGGGCTCCTCATCTGCGAGCCTGGAGCTACGCGCGTTCTAGTGCAAGCTGACAACACGGAAGGCAGTCTTGTGGTGGGAGGGGGCGAGGGGCTAATCGTGGGTTTGAGAGTGTGCGGCTAGAAATAAAGCGCATTTAAAAAGAAATTATCAGAAATGTGGGCGAAGCTTTGTTCTTGATTAGTCTTGCATGAAAACTCCTAATGGATCTGCTGGCATACTGCATTTGGTGTTTGTAGGAAGGAGTTCATTCAGCAGCCTTCCAGCAAAGCAAAACAAAAGAAACACAAGTTTGAGATTTGGCCTGCAGCCAAAGAAGATTTTCTCAAAAGGAAAAAAAAAGAAAAAAAGAAAAAAAAGGCGCTTTTGTTCATTCCAGAAGAGCTTTATATATAGAAAATGCAAAAGCTTGCAATTTGTGTTGGAATTTTTATTAGCCAAGACTGTTGGGTGTCTTGAACTCGGTTTTATAGTGCATTGGCAGGCTTGTACAAGAAACTCTAACGGATGTGTATTCCCACTGTAGATGGGCAGAGAAATTAGATCAGCTGACAGACACTGCTACGAAAGACCCCGAGGGGTTTTTGGGACACCCTGTGAATGCATTCAAGCTGATGAAACGGCTGAACACGGAGTGGGGGGAGCTGGAGAGCCTGGTTCTGAAGGACATGTCCGATGGTGAGTGTGCCGGTGGTGGAAGCGGTGGTCGCCTTGTAACCGTACTTACGTGGCTGTCTGCCACAGGTGGTGCTTTGAAGTAGATTTGTAAGTTTGCCTTTGAGATGTCATCATAAAAAAAATGTAAAAAATAATTAAAAAAAAAATGAACCACCTCTTGGAAGGAGGATTGCGTGGAATGGTTACAAAAGCTATCTGTCTGTAACCTCCGTGTAGGGGCGTTCTTGTGTTGTACGTAACGTTGTTTGCCGCGTTAACACAGAAGTAGTTTCTGACTGAAACGCAAGGCACCCTGCTCTTTAGAAACAGACCTACAGATATTTTGGTGCTGTGCAGGGCTGGTGGCTCTTTCTGAGGTAGCACTGGCCCTTCATTAACTGTTAGCCTCCCCTGGAGTAGGGAATCATTTAACGCGTTGAGCTCATAGAGTCTTGGGACAAAAAGGGCCAAGTGTTTCCCTGTTTTTCCAGGCTTCATCTCCAACATGACCATCCAGCGGCAGTTTTTCCCAAACGACGAAGATCAGACTGGCGCGGCAAAAGCCCTCCTGCGGCTTCAAGACACGTATAACTTGGACACGGACACCCTCTCAAGGGGGAATCTTCCAGGTAGGGGTCACAGATGTTATCTGCAGCGACACTGACCTTGTGCTAAAATCCTTTCGCTATGTTCCATCTTGTTTAACTGTGTTGTGTGAAGGTACAGCAGGAAAACTTCCGAGTTAGCTAACAGTGCATGAAGTGTGGTGCAGTGTGGGTTGTTGAAAACAGGCTGAGGTAGGTGCAAGCTTTAATTTGCCACACCGCTTCCTTGTCAGAGGACTCTTCTCTGCTGCTTTTTCATCTCGTTTCCTCTGCTCCAAACCAGTGCTGTGCCAACTGGCAAAAAATCAACTTTGTACAGCCCATCTGTGTTTTTGCAAGCGCTCACTGTGGTCAGATGCCTAATAAAATTAAGGGTAATTGGCTTTACATGTTGTGATGTATACGCTTGCTTTTGGGCTTAGTTCAAGACGGTCTCAAAGAGCTACAGATTCATTCCACTACAATAAGTAGTTCATTATTTTTTTCCTAAAACCGCAAAAAATAGAAGACAAAGCACTTTAGAAGCAATAAGCTCTCCAAACTGTGCATAATGAAGTGTAGTTGTAGAACGCCGAAACTCTAGAGTACAAAAGAAAAATAGGTTGTTTTTTTGGCCTTTGGAGCTCCAGAGCGGAACATCCCACGTGGTCACTTGTTTGTCCTCTTTGTCTCCTCCTTTTCCCGGGGGATTTCCATTGCTAGGTGGCTGACTTTGGATCAGCGTTCTCTCGTGTTGCATTGCTTGCTAATTCTCTTTCCTGCGTTACAGGCTATGCTGTTTCCTCACAGTAATTATCAGCCGTATGTGGTGATTGCTGTCTTAAGCACTCCTTTATAAGCTGCCTTTCACATGTGGATGTTGCATCGCTTCTAAGTGCACCAGGGCATGGCCCTCAGCCTGTTCCTCTTTCCAGAGGATCTCCCTTTGCCTCCCTAAGAGCACTCCACCACCGCCGTACCAGTTCCCAAAGCTTTGCATCGCCTTAGAGCTGGTGGGTGGCTTCAGGCTCACAAACCTGCCATCGTTGGCTGTCCCAGTACTTAATTAGCGAGCAGAAACAAAGTTCTGCAGAGTGGTCCTTGTTGTGGGCTGTGTCTTGAGCTGTTCAGTCCCTTAAGGCATGTCTTCAGCAGAACTCCCCTGTCGGAACTCAACACTGGGAGCCACTGTTGGAAATTCAGAAAGTAGTAAGGTGTAACCAGGAATTCAGTAGCAGCTGTAAAACTGGCAGGTCCTAGAGGACAAGAAAAGATGCCAGCTGTGTCTTAGTTTCACTTTTTCTCAGATACTTTGTTTCCTTATTACAAGATGCAATTTGGTTTTTCAATGGGCCTTCATTTACAGCGGCAAAAATAGGAATCTGTAATTTGCTTTCTAGTGCTTTAATCTTTCAGAGGTCCCTTTGGATGTTCCTGAAATAGACTGACTTAAAAAATCTTGAGTAGCTGGGATTTTACTGACATTTTCTTTTTCCTCTACTAAGTTGTTGCTAACACAAGATGTGCTTCGGTAACATCTTGAAAGAAATAATGAAGTGTCCTTGAAAACAGATTTCTGAAACTTCTTCGGCCTACTATTGCTCTTGCTGAAAGTGCTTTGCGTTCTGAGGAAGGAGGGTTGCTTTTATTTTCCACAAGTTGTCTGCCAAGGGTTTACAGGCTGTAAGTGCTTCAGCTGAGTGTTGAACAAGCAGCCACCGCAGAAGGGAGGTGTTACAGACCGCAACAGGAACAGAAAAAAACGCTGCTCTGAAGAGCAGGGAGTAGCTGAGTGTGGCTCTGAAGAGTGATCCAGTACAGAATTAAGTGTCAACTCTTCTGTTTTGTTTCAAATGCAGGCGTAAAGCACAAATCCTTCTTAACAGCTGAAGATTGCTTTGAGCTGGGGAAGATTGCGTACACTGAGGCTGACTACTACCACACCGAGCTCTGGATGGAGCAAGCTCTCAAGCAGCTGGATGAGGGAGAAGTGTCCTCTGCAGATAAAGTCTACATCCTGGACTACCTAAGCTACGCCGTGTACCAGCAGGGGGATCTCAGCAAAGCAATGACGCTCACCAAACGCCTCCTCGAGCTGGGTGCGTTAAGACAAGACGCAGCCCTGCTACTGAGCGGGTGTTGGCCGAGGGTTTGTTCTGAGGAGGCTTGGTCTTACCGATTTTTCTGGCTTGTATACGTGCTCTTTAAATGGAAAACTACTGGTATTACCCTAACATGGTGATGAAGTTTTCGGTAAAATAAGAGGTGGATTACCACAAACCGTACTTTGCTGCCAGTGTAAACGGGTGATTGCATTCCAAATGGCAGCGTTAGTGTCATGGTTAAGGGTTGCTCCGTTCCACTGAAGTATTTTCTGACGGACTGTGTAAAGGATGCCTTGGTAGGTCTAGACCTAAACCCAATCCTGATATCAAAGGCTAGTGAGAGCCACTTGCTAGTGAACTGAAGGAATCTGTGCATGTTCAGTGATCGTCAGAAGCTCTCTGGCCAGAAATCTTGGTTCCCACCAGGGAAGCTGTTATGTCTGAAGCCAGTCATGCTGTCCCAGCCCTGCCCATCTCCGTGTCTCTCCCACTCTGGTCGGATTGGCTAGGGTGGCGAAACCCTGCGTGTTGTCCCACACGCTGAGGATCCTGGCCTCAGAGCATGCCACTTCTTCACTGTGAATGAGCTGAGCTTTGCTCTGACAGCTCCTTGTGTAATTTTCTGCTGATGAGTAAGGGCATGGGCATGCCGTAGGGGCATTGCTTCCAGCCTAGCTTGGAGTTTTCACTGTCCTGCGAGTGTTTGGGCCAGAACAGATGTTTATGATTTCTCCTTGAGAAGCAGTGGCGTGCATCTGTTCTTCTTTTTGCAGATAGCTTCTTCTGAATGCTGCTTTGCAAGCTGCAGACCTGCCAGTGATAATTGTCTGTATCTTTGTCCGTAGATCCTGAACATCAAAGAGCAAATGGGAACATGAAGTATTTTGAGTATATCATGGCCAAATACAAAGATGCCAATAAGTCCAGTACCGATGCAGAAGACCAGACAGAGAAGGAAACTGAGGTTAAGAAAAAGGATTACCTGCCTGAGAGAAGGAAGTACGAAATGCTGTGCCGTGGGGAGGGTCTCAAAATGGTAAAGTGGAGTAGACTGTTTTCATATGTATGAAACCAACCGTAACAAAGCAGTGTCCAGAATTTGTGTGTGGCGTGGAAGCAAGGAAGCTGTTGTAGCAGTTGGCTGAGCATGCAGAGCTCTGAGGGTTAGCGTGCACTGGATTTCTTCCCTGTTTCGTTCTGTCCAGTAGAAACAAAGTATTGCTGCTGACTAACTGGAATGCACAAAATAATTAACTGAATAAGGATGCTGGAAGTCTAGGTTTATGCGTGGTATTTAACAAAGGAGGTTTTTTGGGGGGACAGAATTATTTTTAATAGGGCTAACTGTGTAAGGTACTGCTTGTTGCGGTGTTAGAGTAACCGTGAAGTACTGATTTCTCAAAGCATCTCTTAAATTTGTAACATAGTACAGAAGTAGGGAAAGTGAACTGTTCCTGCCTCTTGTTCTCAAGACACCTTATGTTTATAGAGGTGTTGTGGAAGTTCTCTGATGATCTCCTTCCACCTTGCTTTTAGACTCCTCGGAGACAGAAAAGACTCTTCTGCCGCTACTACGACGGAAACAGGAATCCTCGGTACATTCTGGGCCCTGTCAAGCAGGAAGACGAGTGGGACAAACCTCGAATCGTCCGCTTCCTGGATATCATTTCCGATGAAGAGATCGAAACTGTGAAAGAACTCGCAAAGCCCAGGGTAAACGCCTTACGCTTCTTTGCCTTTCGGAATCAAAAATTCCGTTTGTAGCTCTGTGCGAGTGTGTGTGGCTCTGTCTCTTGAACGCAGACGTGTGTGCGGTGCGCTCACACGTTGTTCTCTCACTGTGTAGCTCGTGGTGACGCGCACCCTGTAGGAGACAGTGGGGAAGCTGGAAATCCTGTGCAGGTAAAAGCCAGGTGGCAGCAGTCAGGCTCTCCTGGCAGACACAGTTTCAGTGCACACAGTTTCAGATGAGGAGGAGGCCGCTGTACCACAGCAAGCAGACAAACTGCAGCTAGACTGTCTTGAGGCATCCCTGTACCAAATGAGCTACCTTTTTTTTTTTTTTTTTTTTTTTTTTTTTATTTTGTTTTTTTTTCNTTTTTTCAATTAAGTCTGTATTTGCCATGGTTGTCACATGAAGAAGAGAACCTTTTGTGGACAGGCAGGCATTCCTCTGGTCCTGGAATGCCACGTTGCTGTGCAGGCACTAATGAACGGTCCCTTCAGTATCAAACTGACTCCTTTCCCCTGGGCTCTGAAATTACCTTCACGTGAAAGAGCTTCCACAAGGCAGTGCTTATCAGTGCTACTCTGCTGCTTACGCACAATTCCAGCTCATCGGATCCTATTTCAGAAACCGAGTGCCAAGGTTCTCATTTCTGAGGGCTGAAGGAGCCAGGCCAAGTCAGCTGTCAGAGTGAATAGGAGTGTCCAAGATCAACAAAAAACCAAACGAGTTGCCATCTGTATCCAGCTGGCGTGACTCTGCGTCATGTACGCTGAAGATGTAGTTTGTGAGATTGATTTATTTTTCTATCAGTTACTTCTAAAATAAGATTTCAGCTTGTCTAAGTATAATTTTCCTGCTTTGTTTCTGTAGCCTAAATGGCTTTTTGTCCAGAGAGAGCTGAGCAAATGAAGATCGGGGCAGAAGTACGTTAAATGAAGGGCAAGCTGTTAGCTTCAAGTGCTGCTAAGTAAACCTGCTGTGGCTTGTGCATGGGCACGGTGGGCGCTAGGTAGCCTGAAGTGGGTTTTAAAGCTTCCTAAAGGCCGATGCATTGTGTTTCTGAAGTGGTGTTCAGAACCGTACGGGAGTGCGAGCCATTCTCTTCACGTTCCATAGAACACTTCCTGCCGGCAGCCTTGCTGCAGGTCTGAAAACCAGAGTCCCGGTTGTTTGCTGGTGGTTAAGGCCCTTTGCCCCTGCAAAAGCTCTGGCATTACATCTGTGGACTATGACTGTACCGTATCTTTACGACATAGAGGTCTTGGCACTGAAAATAAAGACTTGAATGTGTCAGTTTTAAACTTCAGGACCTGCCAAGATGTCTTCTCTATCAAATGTTCGGCTGTGGCAAAGACTTGCAGAGCGACACTTCAGCCATGCAGAAGCATCTTCATGCTATCAGTGTTCCACGTGCTTCCTACAGCCAAGGCCTTGCGGAGCTCGGTAACCAATGCAGCAGGAGGAGCGTGGTTTCTGAGACAGAAGGACCGTCTGCCCCGCTCCTGATGCCAGGGATGTATGAGAGTTCCTAGCACCTGGTCTTGTCAGTAGGGACAGAGAGGCTTTGATGTGCTTAGCTCACAACAGAAACATGGTACTGCTGTTTGGTGCGGGACTCGGTACGCCATGTTGTGCCTCGAGCCCACCGAGCTGCGGGACTTCGTCCAAAGCGTAGGCGCTGCGACGGAAGCTTTCCAGTTGGGAATGCCGGCGTGTCTGAGGGTACAGGAACAAAGGAACGCAACGTAAACGTGTCCGTAGCCTAAGCAAGTAGTTTTGTTAGCAGTCAGTGTTAAAGAAGTTCACTTGCAGTGCTGCTTTCCGTACAGGAACATTCAGAAGGTAGGCTTTTATTCGTCCGTCATTCGCACACGGCCTCAGCATTGCTTGGGTTCAGTTAACTGTGAAACTCACGCCTGGGACAGAGCAACAAAGGGCCAGTTGTACGCCAGCCGTAACACTGTGTCGCTTCCAGCAGTTGTTGCAGCATGCACAAAAGAAAGCTTCTAGTTTACTTCATTGAGACAGCTGCTCTTCTTGCTCCGGAATGGAAACATTGCATCCTGGAAAAGATGATCTTCTCTGAAAAAATATGAGTTTAAAAACAAACACAGAAATTCTTTTTAAGCTCTTTCAGTAAAATCGGAGACCTCCCCCATCTCCCCATCACAGCTTCATGATTTCTTTCCTCAATTCCATCAAAGAAAAACCACCGCAGAAGGTGACTGGGTGGTTTGGGTGGTTTGCGTAGAGGCTGGTGCGACCCTGCCCGTAGGCTTCTGGATGGTCGGATTGCTGTGGTGCCATGTCTGCGTTGTAATGCAACTGTTCTGATGGTTCGCTTCACAGCTGAGGCGAGCCACCATTTCAAACCCCATAACAGGAGCCTTGGAGACGGCACATTACAGAATTAGCAAAAGGTAAGAGAGCTCCATGCCAGATGTTTTGGGCCTGTAATGAGTACGCAGGGTCTGCTCATTACGGGGAAAAAGAAGTGGTCTACGAGGACAACTTTGGCTTCGAGGTCACCACTTTATCACATGCAGATCCTGTAACAGGCTGTTACTGCTGAGTTTCTCAGTCTTTTCCTTCAGCTAGAAGTTCTGGGGCTGTGTTTTCTTTTTTTCCTCAAAAACAAACGTGTTCTCACATGGTAATCTGTGCAAGAAGCAGGTCTCTAATTCACTGTACAAAACATCTGATGCTATAAAACCTTCAGTAGACCGCACGGGTTTTAATACTCCCTTTCCTGTTGCTGTTCTCACTAGCCAGAAATTGACCTCCCTCCCTCTGCAAAATCCAGCAGACCACTTGAAGTGCCTCAACGCGTGAGGAGACGCTTGAAGCCAGTGCAGCATGTGACAGCTGGTGGCACGCACAGCACGTGTCCGTCAGTCACAGGCATCGCTGCCCTTGCTCCTGCCTGGGCCCTGTTACCTCCTGTCGACACAGGCTGGCAGCAAGCAAGCTTGTTTTTTCACTGGGCTCCTGGTTCTGTCCAGACTGTCTGTGAAGTGCTGCAAGTCTTGAACTTAGTAGCAAATGTTTTCCAAAACTTGCTTCAGGAGAAAGCCTGCCTGGTTCTAAAAGGAACAGCGCCCCACCCCCCCGCTGTCAGTAGCAGTGGTTAAAGATGGGCTGCGTGTTCCATCTGCTGTAAGCCAAAATTCTCAGAGGAGTCAAACTTCTGCATGGAGAGGAACTGTCTGTGAAACTCAGCATCACAAATTACTTGCAGAAAGTCTCTAGTTTAAAGCAAAAGAGGAAAAAAAAAGAAAGGAGGAAAAAAAGTGAAAGGACAATCTAACCAAATTTTTCCAACCAATTTGTTTTGATTTGGACATGGCAGCTACAGCTTCTGTTGCCCTTCAAATATTGCTAATTTAAGAGCATTGCATACCATCCAGACCAATCGGAACCCTTTCAAACACCTGTGGCTTGGCAAAAAAGCAGCCTGCGAGGTGGGTAAGCCCTTGTCCTTTCTCTTTTTGTAGCTGAGCCGTGCTACTGTTCATGACCCCGAGACTGGGAAACTGACCACAGCACATTACAGAGTCTCTAAGAGGTAAGGGGAACGTCTTCCAAAGGTACACCCAGTCCGAGGAAGTCTGTTCTATGACTGTACTGCTTCGTCTCTAAACGTGGGGCACATGCGGAGTTTGTGTAACGTCTGCGTTAGTCTCTCTAGAAGAGAATGGCCCAAAGCAAGCTGAGCTGCCTCAGAACAAACCAAGTGGTTATCTGAAGTAAAGTGCTTCTAAACATTAGGCTTGCCTAGCATGCCTTGCCTGGTGCAGCTAACGGACTAAAATGCTGGCAGGGCGGGTTTCTGCTTGCACTAACAATGGAGGAGGCTGCACGTGTCGCTCGCCTGTACCACAGCTCGTCAGCACTGGCAGGTGCTGCTTGGAACCCCGCAGAGCTGAGCTGTAGTAGCTCATGGGAGTGGTGCGAGTCGAAGCTCGCTGGTAACTCCAAAGGATTTCTTTCGCATTAAATGATGGAAAGGAGTTGCTTTAATAGAAAACCAGTGTTCTTTCAGAACCTTTGAACAAAAAACAGCAACAGTCGGTTCATGTCCTGTCTTGGTTATCTGTGGCTGTGTATTTATACCAAAAAAAAAAAAAAAAAAAGCAAGCATATTTTCAAGTTTTTCAAGTCTTGGGATGTGTCCCCCTGTGACCCAGAGCTGTCTGGGGCATTTGCAGTGCAAGCATGCTGATCATCTGAGCACACCCGCAGGGCTTCTCTCAGACCGGACGCGCTAGTGCTAGGAGCTGGAGAAGGGGGCCGGTCACCAGCTGAAGTGGACTGGGACATAGTCAGCCCCTGTTGAAGCAAGGACTTCTGACTGACAGTTTGTCGTTGGTGGGAAGCATGGTCTGCTGGGACTGTTGCGGATGCCGTGGTCAGAGAAGAAACACGGCTCGACAGTGCCCATCGTTCAGAGCTAGCTCCCTCGGGGTGCCTGCAGCTGGCAGTGCAGCCAGGCCCTGCGTGGCACCACCTCCTCGCTGGCTTCGAGACGTGACAAAACAACCATCTGAAGGCTGTAATCTGGAGGCGGGCTGCACCTTGCCTGTGGGATCGAGTGTAGGGGCACACGTGGTGCATGAAGTGCTGCTAGCTCCTGGCTGTGCTGCAAGGAGCTGGACTAAAGTCTGGGGCCTAGCTGGCACCCAGTGAGCGAGACCCTGAGGCCTGTAAGGTTTGGTGCTCAAGAAGGTGTCGCTCTGGGCCTTCCTTCTAGTAGGGTGGTGTGTAGCATTACATGGAATGTACTGAGCTGTGTTCTGAAATTCCTTGTCAGAAACAGGAATTGGAATTGTAAACAGCAGCACAAGTAAATGGGGCTGTGGTAGTGAGGATGATTTAGGGGGGCTAGCAGTGGACTTGGGGTGGGAGAGTGGGGGATGACCTCACGCTTCCCCTCGCCTTTGCGCTGCTCTGTGCAGATGGGTCAGGCTGTGTATGCCTGGTGACAGAACGTGACCCTCAAAGTACAGCGGGAGATAAATGCTGCCCCTCTTCCCCCTGCCAAAAAAAAAAAAAAAAAGGGTCCTGCTTTAGGAGGCTGGCACTGTTAATTCCTAGATCTTTGAGCTCGTGCAGAACGGCTGGTAGCAGTGCCCTCCTGTTTGGGGCTGCTTGAGCTGGTTTGAATTCCAGATGAATCATTGCTCCTGAAAACCAAAAAATGCTTGCTTTATTTTTTTAATAGCTGACTGCTTTCCCCCGTCAAACATTCTTTCCTAGCAAATGCTCTTCTGAATTACCGCATTCCTCTCTCTGAGAGGACTACTGTTCGCTGTGCAGGACGTGGCAGGCTGTATAAAAGGGGGCACCTTGCCAGCGGGGCGAGGAGCACCGGCAGGCCGTGCTGCGTGCAGTACCAGCATAAATCCAGGCACTCTGACACTGCTTCCAAAGAAGCTTTTCTCTTCTTGCCTCTCAGCAGGCAGCCGGAGCTTGTAGCATATGATGAAGTTTCCAATTAAGAAATGCCAGCCTGTGCCGTATTCATTCCTTGTTACCTCTCTACTAATATCGCTTCACACACTAAGAACATTTTGGGAAGTTTTTAAACAGGAAGGACAGGAATTTTGAGTGACCAGCGACTGCTACAGACACAGGGCTGGAATGTTGTGGGGTGGTGCTGCTGTGGCTGGGACTGAGGACACGGCCTTTGTAGTGTCTGGTACGGGACTGAGCCGCGCAGTGCGCGTGTAAGCCCCTGTGTCACGACCGTGTTTTTCCAAAAACAGTATTTGTGTGTAGATCTTTGCTGTTCAATCTGTAAGAAGATACCTGACAGAGAATTACTGGCACGGCGTGTGAATGTCGTTGGGCTGGCTGTTTGTAATGAACATGGACGTTGTTGAAAGCCAGCTCTCGGTGAGAGGAAGGGAAAAAGAAACCCAGTAAACCCGTGGTGCCTGGGGGCCTTGCTGGGCACCCTGCGGCAGCAGGCACAGAGCCCTCCTGGTGCTGGGCGCTCGGTGCGGGGATCTGGTCTCCTGGTGCGTATGGGGTTAATGTGCTGCAGCTCCAGCTGCAGTTCCCTGGGCCCTCCACCTTTCAGAGACTTCCTTTGTACCCGTGGGCAGTTAACTTCATTTCTGAACCATGTGCAGTAGTTTTACTTCATGAAAGGACGCAGTATTTGCCCTGCTGGAGGCCTCGCAGCATTCACTGCGGTTCTAAATAACCAGTGTGGTACAAAAGCGTGCTTTTTCCTTATTTTCTTAAAGCCCGGGTGGTAGACTAGGCCGAGGCTAAGGCATAACCTGTGGGGCTTCTGTGGGGCGAGCAGTGCTGCTTTTTGTCTGGGGGGCGCTGCGCTGCGCTTTGTGCTTTCTCCTGAGCTCTAGCAAGGCTGCATCGTAACACTTTCTTTTACTAACAGTGTTCAAAACAGATGGATCTTTGTGTTTGTGCAAGTCTTTTAACATATAGCTCATTTTTTCTTTTAAAAAAAAAAAAATCCATTCTCGTAGAGATTCTGTAACCTGTGTCAGTGTCTTGTGTCACGTGTCATGCTACTGTTCCTCCCATGCAAAGTGTTTCGCTGGTTTCAGAATAGAAATGAGATTAAAGCAAACAAATCTTTGTTACAGACATTTGTGTTAGAAATACTGTGACCTGCTTGCCAGGTTGGCTCTGAGCACAGGTGTTTCTCCCAACAGCCTTGTGAAAGCAGCAGGAACTGCTGCTGAGCCCAAACAGCTGAGGCTCTGAAAGCACAGAGCTAGCAGCCTCCACCTGCCTGCAAAAAGGGGAAAAATGGGCCCAGCTCCTCAACAGCATCAGCGGCATTAGGCACCAGTGGTGGACTGCTGAGCTGAACAGAAGGGGACCAGGGAGGCAGTGAGCAAAAGAGACAGGGTAGAAGGAAGCTGGTATTTTTTCAAGAACAAAACGTTTCTCTTGTGAAGAGCTGCAGCGTGTGCGCTTGTTCCCATGTGACTGGGTGCGTTTGCAGCGGGTAGGGGCCCGGCAGGACGCGCAGAGCTGTGGTGACGCTGACCTTGCGCGCTGCCTGCCAGGCACTGCTGCTGGCACCTGGCTGCTGGGGGGTTACATGCTGCACAGGGCTGCGTGGGGGCAGCGGTTCCTGTGCAGAACTGCTCCTCTGCCTGCTCGTGCCTTTACCTGCTGACCGCTTGGCCAAGAATTTAAGGGCAGTACTTCTAACTGAAGAGGCCTGATTTACTGGCAGGCAGCAGACAAAGTGGAGGTGTCTTTGGAACTGTGAGGCTGACTCTGCACATGTAAAATACAGAGTTATACTTTTCCCCCCTTAAAAGTCACTATGTACCTAACACCAAATCTGCACTATGCTGCTTGGGTAGAAATGGTTCAAGAGGGAACGTGATGGAGAGTTTCACGTGTTATTTGTTTCCATAACGATGACTAGTAGCACCACGCAGGTAAGTAATGCGAGGGGACAGGACGCAGAGTGCTGCAGATGCTGACACGTGGAAGAGCCAGGTTTCACAAAGGCCCTGAGTACCCTAAAGTAACTTACCTCTTCCCTTCCCAAGTGCTGTGGCTCATATGCGAGCTAAATTAGCTGTTTGGACTGGGTGAGAGCGAGCAGAACTGCAGAGTGCCTGTTTCAGAGAAACAGCTCGAACCAAAGGTCCCTGTTTGGAAGCCTTGCTCCAGTCATGTGGTGGTCCCATGTGGGAAGGAAGGCCCTTAGTTTTAGAGCGTCCTCAAATCAGCGTCCTAGGTGTTCTCTCCAGAACACATGAAGTGCATGCAGCCCTTTGTAACGCCCTGGAAACGTTTCTGACCATCCTACCTAATTTTGGCAAGCTACAAAGAAAATAATCTCCAATTGGAAGCAATACCAAACATTGCATTCGTACTGCTAGCTTAGTGTCTGTTGCTACCATAGTTCACTGATTCGTTGTTGTTTTCATTCAGCGCTTGGCTGTCTGGGTACGAAAGCCCTGTGGTATCTCGCATCAACACAAGGATACAGGACCTCACAGGACTTGATGTCTCCACAGCAGAGGAGCTGCAGGTACACGACTCCCATCACCACACATGTCACGGTTTAGTGGCACTCCCCGTTGGGCAGCTGTGTGTGCAGATGGTGCTCGCTGTTCCGGAGGTGGTCTCAGCAGCTCCCTCAGTCCAGGGCCAGCTAATTTGGGGTCTGGTGGGATCCCATGGGAGGAGCAACTGCCTTCTTTACGGGGAGGTGGAAACAGCGCCTGCTGTAGTGTGAAACTGGCTTGCTGTCGCTGCAGGGAAATCAGAGCAAGTGAAGCTGCTGCTGGTTTTTGCAATGAACATGTAGCTCCTTTTTATTTATTCTAATGAAACTGAGCTTTGTGGCTGTAAAGGTGAGACTTCTGTTTGTGGGATAAAAGTTTTGCTTGAGGAAGCTGAAGGAAACGGGGAGGAAGCTGGCTGTTTAGATTTGCCATTCCATCCTTGGTCCTAGAAGGCCAACAGTGCTGTCTCTGTAACTTGAAACAGCGGCTGTTAGGGCAGGCTTGCTTAGAGCAGGCTGCAGTTGATGGTCACATTCTTGCCCTTTCTTGCTTGGATAAAGTGCAGCTTTACTAGATTGTGTGCTTCTCCTTCTGCTATAGGTAGCCAACTACGGCGTAGGAGGCCAGTATGAGCCTCACTTTGATTTCGGAAGGGTAAGTCCTGTTTTGTCTCCGCCTCTTTCTCCTTCACACGCACTGTGTTTCTCTTTTTCAGGTGGCAAATTATGGAGTGGGAGGACAGTATGAACCCCACTTTGACTTTGCACGGGCAAGTAAATAGATGGAGGAGGCTAGTCACCTGGTGAAGCCTGGGCCTCTTGGCTGTGGCACAACTTGTTCTTTAACATATATTAAATTTTGTAGCTCTTCAACTTTCCTAATCCGCGTTAGTGGAGAAGCCCTCTAAACCACCAGCTGAACTGAGAACCATTTCGGGCATTATGGAGCACAAGGTTTTTCCTCAAAGCCACATTTTAAAAAGAACTGTTCTTAAGGAGATGGCTGATGCTCCTTACAGAGCAAAGAGCACTAGCTTTGGTTTTAAAGCGACATTCACAAGTATCTTAGCTGGCCAAGGTCCTGGCACTGCAAAGCCACTTTGCTTCAAATCACTGAAGAACACGCAGCCAGACTGCGCAGGCGCTCAGTGTGTGCCCCGTGTTCCTGACACGCAGAAGCTGTGGCACCAGCTAACGGCCATCCACCCACTGAAGCTGCCACCCCACGTCTGCAGTGCGCCCAAGTTGAGGCAGACGTGGCTGCAGGGGTGGCAGCCTCATGCCCCTTCCTCTAAGGAAGGTTGTGTAGGCAGCGCAGGAAAACTTGCAGCGCAGCTTACTGTGCAGGCCTGCGATGCAGAGAGAGAGAGAGACCTCCTTTCCCCAGAGCTGGGACGTGGGCATCTGCCATGCTGCTGAAGGAACTCTGCCAGCAGAACTGCTCTGTTACTGTACTTGACATGCCGGTTGCTAACAGGCTGCTGAAACTGGAAGAGGCCTGCTGCGTCCTTCTCGCTGCAAAACCCTCGTCTTATTTGACTTGAATTCCCAGCATATTTCTCTTCCAGCTTAAATTTCAGACTGCTGGAAATAATTACGTAGAATTCAGTTGGTTATTTATTGGGCATACTTGTTTGTGATTTAACACTTTCAGATTAACCTTATGCTGTGAATCCAGGCCACCAACCGTTAATCAGAATCTCTGCTCTGTAAGCACATGCTCAAAAGCATTGCAAGTGATTTCACAGATCCCGGTGGGAAATGCTTGGGTTACTCTCTGAAGTAATGACTGATTGCTGACATCTTAGCACACGCAAACAGCGGGCACAGGAGGTGGGCTCTGGACATCAAAAAAAAATGAGGTGTGACCAAAGCTAGTCTCGCAGCCCCCCAGTGTCGGGGTTTGGCCCTGTAAATCAAGCGATCCCTCCCGAGCGTGGCGCTGGGCTGGCATTGCCACAGCTGCACAACGCACGCTCCCGTGCGTCCAGGCACGCACGTACCTTCCTGCTGCCGAAAGCTTCAGAAGCGGCTGCTCCAGAGGCTCTGCAGCTGGGAGATGGTAGGACGCTGCTCCACGAGGCACGCCACAGCACGTGCCTGCCAGGGAGGAGCGCAGGGTGTGCGAGGGTGGCTGGGGGCCGAGGGCAGAGCCGTGCCAGGGGAGCAGGGCTGGCAGATGCCCCTGCTTGAGTGGTGTAACGTGGGGCTGGAGAGCTGTCCCCACTGAGGAGTGACTGTGATTAAATAATTAACTGCATGAAGGGGATCCTTATACTCGTTTTCAGACTGTCCTTGAAGGAGAGGGATGAATTAATTAATTTTTCTGCATGAGTCTGTCTGCTGCTGGCTCTGCAGCTGTATGTTGTTGGTTCCTCTCAATAATCACAATGAAACGCTTATTAAACCTGCCTGCTTTTGTTCACAGAAAGACGAGCCAGATGCTTTTAAGGAACTGGGAACAGGCAACAGAATTGCTACGTGGTTGTTTTACGTAAGTGATGTATTTCTGCCGTGTGCTATGGCCAGCAGTGTCTATCGCTGCATGTTCTGTACAGCTGAATGACAGCGGTAGGTTGGTTTTTTTGCAACTGAAGGCAGACAGTGCCTTAGGAGTAACACGTAGGGGGGATCTTACCCATAAGTAATGGTTCTTACCCATGTGCTTAAGGGTTTTTTTTTTTTTCCCTCAGAGGGCAGTAGCAGCTTCAAACCTTGGACTGAGTGTTGATTTTTATATCTGCATCAGCACTGAGAGGCAGCTCAGTGCCGTAACATCGGAGCACGCAGCGCTCAGGGAGAGGCTGCTGTTGCACTTTGAAGCGGGGGGGTTCAGGGCTGTGCATCACACAGCCCCTGCTTGCTAACTGTGAGGTGGATGTGGAGTTGTTCAATAACCTCATTTCATTTTACTGAAATGGGACATCTGGGGAATGTGCTGGCTTGCAGCTTACCTGTGCTTTTTCCCACCTTTCCAGATGAGCGATGTGTCAGCAGGGGGAGCTACTGTCTTTCCTGAAGTAGGAGCAAGTGTTTGGCCTAAAAAGGTAGGAGCGGTTTGGTACCCAGTGTGACTACTCTCTCCAGCTGCACAGAAATGTGACGGACGTGTATTTGAACTTACTTCTGAAGGGAGTTTTAAAATGAGTTTGTATGGAAGAGATCAGGGCAGTGGCTGGGGTCTACCTACAGGTGAAGGTGCCGAAGCAGTGCTGAAGCAGAGCCTTCAGTTTCAAGAGAACCTTTGAAATCCCAAGGCACCGTTACCTTGCTGCTAGAACGCTGGTGTCAGGTGGGGCGAAACACTGAGGGTTTCCTCTGCCCTTCCCAGGGAACAGCCGTGTTCTGGTACAACCTCTTCCCAAGCGGAGAAGGAGATTACAGCACGCGGCACGCGGCTTGCCCCGTACTAGTTGGAAACAAGTGGGGTAAGTGTGCCCGAGGCTGTTCTCGCTGCTCCTTGCCTGGAGCTCTGGATGGGTCTAGGGGTGCTTTGGCTCTCTTTTTCCTTCGACTTCCTGGTGGAATAAAAAGCAGACAGCTGTTAGGTCTTCTTTAAAGGAACCCAGATACCCGTGTCTCATCTCTCTCTCTCTACATACAGTATTGTTGTATAATATCGGACATGCATGTAAGTGCATCTAAACTAAAATTACTACTGTTTCTACCTTCAGTGGTCACAGTTTGGCAGCTGTTGGAAGGTCTTTTCTCTCTCTGTTTTATTAGACGGACTTCACAGCTGTGTGTGTTAAAATACTTACGGAAACCAAGAAAATCCAGCTCGTAGCTGAAAGCTGGCCAGTCCGAGTACAGGTAGCTCAGGCAGTGATCAAATACCTCCGTGTCTTTGCAGTATCCAATAAATGGCTCCACGAGCGGGGACAGGAGTTCCGGAGGCCGTGCACTTTATCGGAGTTGGAATGAAGCAGCCTCCTCCTTCTTCTCCTCTGCATTCAGATGGTGTCAAATGCACACATCTCCTACAGTTTACAACTGACTAACACTCCACTACAGGTTCAGTCTTCAGCTACACCAGTGTTTCATCTGTGGACAAAACAAACTTGCTTTAGTTCCTTCTAAAATATCCCCTTAAGGTTTTATAAAGAGATTATATGGATTTTTAAGGTTTATGAGTGTTACAGGAAAAAAAAAAAAGACAAAATACAGATCAGGGCCACAGCTGCCAGTGGCATTGCGTGGTGTTGCTTCACCATAGCCCCCCTGGCCAGCAGGGAAGGGCAGCGATTGCTCCTGCAGGGTCCTCGCAGCTGCCAGCCTGCTGCCAGCAGGATCAGCGCTGCTGGTTCGAGGGGAGGGCTGCTTTCGGGGGAAGGCGGAATTAAAGCAGTTCATGTTCCTCGACTTCCAGGCATGTGACTCCTTGCTTTTCTAGAGTGCGTGACCACTACTGTTGAAAACTGGGGCATGGTTTGTGTTTTGCTGGGGAGCAGGTTAGCAGCAGCTCTTTCTGCCTGTTTTCCTGCTTCCACCAAAGCCCAGATTTCCGAACAGCCTTCCTTCCTCCTTAGCCTCTCTGGAGAATTTGGCCCTTAGCCTTGGAAGTGTGAGCCAGCAGTTGTGTGCGCATAGATGAAATGCTTTAGCAGTGTTCTGTCAGACACACAGGATCACAGAATGGCTTGGGTTGGAAGGGACCTCAGCGATCGTGCCTGCATCAGAGCAGCCTGACAACAATTATGGCCCATCTCCTCTCTTTTTTTTTTTCCCTCTATTGTGTGTCCACATGGAAAGAAACAAATGCTGCTTTTATTCTGTCTTAGTAGCAAACGCTTACATCTGTTCCTTGGGCGGCGGGGACAGGGATGTTTCCATCTTCAGTAACAGAAGAAATTGTGCCTTAGGACACTGGAATTTCAAATTGGTTATGAGACTTCAGGCGCTGGGGTAGCAGTTGTCACAGAGCCCTCTCCACCCTTGTCGTCCCAGCCCTCAGGTTTTTGTGAGAGAGGGATGGCCTATTTATAATCCTAGATCTTTTCAGACGCCGCTTATTTTGCAGATATTTTCGCTGCGGTGGGTGCCGAGCGCAGCCTGCAGCAGTGACGCCTTTAGCTAGGGTGCTGCCTGCTCTCCGTGCTCGGGGGTTGCTCACCTTGCCCAGCTGGCTTCTGATCACACCGCACCCACGCCAGCAGTCCCCAGGTCAGTGGTGCCTGTGCTGAAGAGCTCATTCACGGTGACTTTCAGGGACATCTTCCTTACGCTGAGATGACGTGGAAACCTCTGAGGGAGATGAGACTGTGGCTGCGGCCGCTGCTGGACCTTTGTTGTGCTCCTGGGATCCCTGCAGGAAGAGTAGCTGCCGTCCCCGCTGCCCCCAGCACAGAAGGAGCCGAGCAGGGCAGGGAGAGGCTGCAGGAGGTCCCTTTTCCTCAGCTGTCTCCCTTCAGCAGCAGGCTCAATGCTCCAGTAGCGTGAGGGCAAGAATCAGGGTGAGCTGCACCAGACTCTACCTAAACAGTCTGATTTTCTGGATGATGATGGTTTTACTGATCTAGGGCTCAAGCCTGAAGTCCTTACCAAGGAAAAAATTCCAATTTTAGTTTATTGGGTTTTCTGCCTCAATACAATCATGAAAATTGAGCCAAAAGGTAGAAGAAGCCAACAGTTAACATGCGAGAAATACCTCTAGAGTACAGATAATGCAGTTTATGGTACTACAATTTGAGAAACTGCATACTTATGGAAGACACTTTAAAATCTTTGCTGGAAAACGTGTTGCTAAATTTCTACTGAGCCTGCTAGCAGTGGGACCCACATAACTGTCTGTCCTTAGCCCTGCACCTTCTTGCATTTTGCTTGTGTTTTGGAAAGATGTGAAGCAAAGCCCGTCCAGCACTTACTTAGAGCAGTCAGAAGCAGCTCCACCACTTGCTCAAAATGGCCGGAGCAGTTCTGACAGAGAACGGCTCACCAAAGAAACCGGAGCGTGTCACTGGTCCCTGAGTTGTGATAATAAACAAAAAATACATCAGTTTTACTTACTTTTCTCCTTTGTACACGGTGTCAGTGCAGCCATCTCTGCTCCCGTCCATGGTTCTTTCCTTCCCGTCTTGTTCCCTTCCTTAAGCTCCAGAAGAAGGTAACCGTGGCTGCAGGTGAGCCCTGCCGCTTTCCTGCAAGGAACAGAGGGCAGTGCACAACGTGGTGGCAGGAGTCTTGTGCTGGGGCAGTAGTTTTTCTCTCCCTAGCTCGGAGGCATCTGTCGCTGCTGTTGGACAGCCAGCTCTGTGCAGTTAACGAGCACAAAAAGAAAGAACAGTGTGGTGCCACCAGCAACGCGTTTGGAAAACAGCATCTGGTTTTGCTGTTACGGAACAGCTGGTTTTTCCTCAAGCGAGCAGAGGAGTTACTTGGCGTACTAAAATAATGAAAAGCTAAAAATTCTAGAATTTAGGTACGGTAAAATAGAAATAGTGAATAAAAGGTGGCAGCAACTGTTCTGGGTGCTGCTGCATTGCAAGAAGCAGGGGGCTCTTACATGCTGTGTGGAAAAAGGAGGGCTGAAGTGATGAGAGGTCACTGTTCCATTCGGTCAAGCAAGGTTTGTTTTCCATCTCTGAGCAACGCCAGAAGCTGAACGCAGCCCCGAAGAACGCGTCGTGCGACGTCCAGGGCCTTTGCTGAACAGCTCCTGCCCTCCGCTGCCATCAGGTGTCTCTGGGGTTGACGTGCGCTGTAAGCACGGCCTCTTTCTTTAAGAGGCAGAGCGTAGGGAGTGACGATGGTGTAGCGCAGGACCTCTGCTCAAGGCCTTGCAGCTCTTCAGAGAACAAACATGGTTTGTCTCTTGACAGTGGAAAATTTCCCTTGGTTTAAAAGGAGAATTCCCCAAAACTCCAACTCAGGTCTGCTGAGGCACGTCAGACTGAAACGTTCCAGATGATCAGAAAAGGAAGTGCAAGCTCGTTCCTCCAGCTGCGGCCCTCTGAACTTCATCCGTCTCTGCTGCAGCAGTGCTCGTGCAGCTCGTGCTAAGGGTGTGCGCGATGGCACGGCGGAGGTGTTCCTGCTGCCTTACCCCTTCGTGTCTCAAAGGGCTTTTGGACCGAGAGCGTGGCTCCTGTGTGAACGTAGTTTTGTACTGAAGAGGATTGAAAACTGTCTGGCTCGGTGACTGACAGTTGAGAAACTGCCTTACTGTTACATTTTTTGTAATAAAAGTTTTAATGTAAAAATAAAAATGGGCTTAAAATAAAAGCCACTGCCATTAGCAGTGAAAAATCCTCCACTCACACTCGTCATATGTGGCTGTTGTGACTCTGATCATGCAGATTTCTGTCACCGTGTGTGCTTCCTGGAAGCAGAGCTCGTTTGTTCCACTTTGTAGTCGAGGCGGGCAGGTGTGGCAGATGCTCCTATCACAAATTACGGTGAAACACATGCTCAGGCCCAAACTTTGCGTCTCAGTCGGAAACACACAGCGCTAACGGACTGCAAAGAGGATGGCTGGAAGCACCTCGTGTGCCAAACCCAAGAAAAGGAGCTGGACTGCGCTGAGGGAGGAGCATGGCTCAGCCCTTGGTCTCGGTCTCAGTGTCAGAAGCTGCTGCGGGGTTTCACAGCAGGCGATGAAATTAATTGGGCTCCTGGGTCAGCATTAAAACTGGCCCAGCAAGGGTATGCTTCTTGGAGACCCTTTTTTCGGGGAGAAGAAACACCTGCATTTCCTGAGCTCTCCAGGTCAAACAACCAGTTAGGTTCTGGGGAGGGGAAGGCAGATCAGGCTTGTCCTGCGACACAGCACGCGGGGAGGCAGAGCACTCACGTGCGGGGCGTTCCGGCTGAGTTCTGCCATAGGCCCCTGCAGTTCAAACTACATTTCACTTTTTTAGAGCAGTGGAGCTTGTACCTAAATTTGCTCTCTTCAGGAACCTGGGGAAAATAAATAAATAAAAATCAATCAATAAATACAGCACAGCAAGCCCTACTCCTTCTGCCTGTGGAGAGGGGAGCCCTGCACTGCTGGTCGAGCGCCTGGCTGGCGGCTAGGGGACTGCCCTCCCTTCACACAGATCTGCCGGCCTCAGGAGAGGAAGCACTTTTCTGGGGGGAACCTTCAACCACCCACCCCTTCCTCCTCCAGCCCCTGGACTTGACCTGCTCCTTGGAGGGGCTCGGGCATTTCATCATCCAGCTGTGTTTCTTGTTCCGATAACCAGTGACTCATCTGGCTCCCAAACCAGGCTGTGAAACAACCAGAGACTAACCAGGAACTTTAACCACAAGCTGCTTATTCCTCTGCTTCAGGTCATGCTCGAAGGCCAGCAACTCACCCCAAAAGGGTGCAGTCCCTCTGTCCTCCCTCACACCCCCAGCAGAAAACGAAGGGAAGGCCCCTGGCAAAGTGCAGCCGCGAGTCTCTGCCTCCAGCAGCCAGTCCCAAAGGGAAGTGCAAAGGGGGCTGCAGGGGGCCGGGCCCACCCCGCAGCTCTGCCCCCCGGGGACAGCAGCGGGCTGCCAGCAGTCCCACAGGGCCCTTAGGAGGGAGTGACTCATCCCCGCCCGCGGGCTGCTCCGTATTTCAGCATTACCGAGTCAGAAATGAATGCACCGGGTTAGGAGCTGCCTGTCCTGAGGTCAAGACAAGGTCCAGAACCCAGCTGTCAAGGGTTCGCCTCTGCAGCTAACAGCGTCCCCACCTCTCATTTTTAGAGAGAAGAGCTGCCAGGGGGAGGAGAGGGGTGTCTGCAGCCGCAGCACGGCAGGACAGCCTGCAGGCACGGCCTGCGCACCTCTGTCCTCAGAGGCGCTCGCTGCTGCAGCTGCTGAGCCCGAGCAGCACCTCCCTGAGGCGGCTCAGGGTGGGGAGGCGTTGTGCGGCGTTTGTTGCTTGCCCTCAGTCCTACATTTGTCCTGGCCTTTAGATCCTGAGGTCTGGGTGCAACCTAGCTCTTTGCAGCTGGACTGCAAACGTCCCAGAAGGCCGGGCTGTGCGGGCTGTGCGGAGCGGTGGAAGACAGCCAGAGGAAGGAAAGAGGGTGGCTTGCCCCCAGGGCAGGGCAAAGCAGCCGCCACATTTTGGGGAAGCGGTTCAAGGCTGCTTTTTTACTCACAGGCTTTCGCTTTGGGACAAGTGACAAACCAGCAGGGAAGTTCCTGACTCCTCTTTTCCCCCCAGCCCCATCCAGCTTTCCTAACCAGTTCTGATGGATTTTGCAATCGGCCCTGGCTGCACGCTCACTGCCCAGAGCCACCCCCTCCAGGCTGCACGTCCTGCGCAGCGCAGCACGCACAGCTCATGCAACAGGCGCTGTGTTTTGCATCCCCAGCAGTCCTGCCAGCAATTTTCCCTTGCTTGTCCACATTTGGCAGCACGTGGATCAGTCCCCAGTGACTAAGAGGTGACAGAGAAAGCCGTGTTCTGGAACTGCTCCAGAGCAACCCTAAAAGGCTCTGCTTAAGAGCATGGCACCACGCACAGCCAACCCGGGGCTCTGCTCACTGTTTCCGAGTTATTTCTGAATAGCTATTTTTCTCTTTTTGACATTAAGTTCTGCCAGACTGCTCTTGGGGGGTGGGCAGCACTCGGGACCTCCTGCACAGCTCCTGCGTCCCCTCATCCCACCCCTCCTGGGGGGCACTGAGCGTGCAAGCAGTCAGCAGGGGGCACCAGAACAGATGCAAGAGGGCAGCAGCCGGCTCCAGCTCCACGCCTTCACGGAAGGGACCGGCCAGCCCGTCTGCCCTTCTTCCCCCACTTACCTGCCTGAGAAGCCCCGAGTCAGCCGCAGTCCCTCCTTATCCCACACCTGGAGCACAGCGCGCAGGGCAGCATGCAGAAAGGTGCAGGCAGTCGGGCGCTGTGGTGGTAACAATGCTGAGTCTCCTGCAAAACAATAAAACGTCAGAATGTGCACTTACATTTGCCACGCATTTGAAAAACCCACAGCCCAGCTCCCCCCGCCCTCTAGAGAGCCCCTGACACTGCAGCACCCAAACAGAAACAACCGCTGGAGCTGGCCCTTGGGCGTCCGCAGAGGAGGGCAGGCTGCAGAGAGGCTGTTTCTGAGAGGTACTCATCCAAAAAGCTTCCCGAGTGCAGCTGGAACCCTCCTGTGCCATTTCTCTTCCCTGTTCTTTATCAGTGCTCCGTGTTGTCTTTTGCTGTCGGTTTGTTTGGCTGCTTTCTTTTAATGAGTAACTTTGAAAGCCCCACTGGCCGCGTGGGCCCCACAGGTCCTGGCAGGCCCATCCCACCCCAGAGCCAGGAGCTGCTGCTGCCCCGCATGAGCCCGTTCCCCACTTGGGTTTCGGTGCCAGCCCAAGCAGCTGCCACTTCCCACAGCAGCTGAAGCCCCAGTGCCGCAGGAGCTGAGCCGGTTCCAGTGGGGTTGTGCAAAAGCAAACCCTGGTGTTCCTCTGTGAGACAGACTCGGTCCAAAGCCCTGCGGTGCACTTTGCGCTCTGATTGCCGTGACCTCACCCCAGCTCCCTTGGCAGCGTTTAAAGTCCAGGGCAGAGGGGTGTTCACCTGCCTCCTCCGCTCAGCAGCTCGCTCCCACTCCTCCCTGCCCGCACGTCTGCGTGCTCGAGGGCTCCGGGGCCTGGATCCGGACAGCAGCATGCGGCTGCTGTTAGAGGCAGCGGTTCTGTGCCTGACCCTGCGCCTGGGGCAGGGCACCGAGGAGGCAACGCAGGAGAACACCGTCCACCAAACCTCCTCCATGGAGTCGTTCTTTCCAGAGTGGGGCATCGGGGCCATCCGGGACAGCTTCGAAACGGTGAACGGCTACTTCGACTCCTTCTTGGAACTGCTTGGGGGGAAAAACGGCGTTTGTCAGTACAGATGTCGCTACGGTAAGTGAGGAGCGTCCCCACCCTGGCGACAGGGGGAAGAACGCTGTGCCCGGGGCTGCTGACGGCTTCGGCAGACGCTGTCCATCTTGGGGAAGGTAGGAGGGCGATCAGTGAAAGCCTGGCCAGACATTTCGCCCCGTGCTCTATGCCCGTGACACAGATGCTCTGTTAATTTCCTAACCTGACGCTGAAGAGGCCCCCAGAGCCGTTGGCCTCGCTTCCCCACCCAGCTCTTCCTGCCTCTCTGCCCCTGCACTTTCTTTCTCCTCTTCTGTGGACACTCGCAGCTCTCCCTCCCCAAGAGCACAGCCATCTGCATCTGCGACCCAGCCCCTGCCCTGCTGGGCACAGAAGGGTCGCTGCCGTGAGTCATGGCTTCTCTGCTGCCGCCAGCGCAGGGAAACCTCACCCTCATCCTTCCCTCTAGCCAAGGCCTGGTCTGGTGCCATGGGACACGAGGAGGGGATGCAGGCTGTGCAGAGAAGGCACACAGGTCAGCAGGCTGCCCAGCTACGAAGCTGGCTGGGGAGGACGAGCAGCCGGCGCACGCCCGACTCAGGAGGGGCTGGCAGCGTTGCTGGCGGCCGTAATCTCAGCAACCTTCGGAGCGGGGCTATTCAGCAGCCGCAGGTTGGCTAATAGCATGAGCTGGAGGAGGGGAGATAACGGGGAGGTAAACAAAACCCATGTCACCACGGAGGAACTTTAGTACTCAAGGCGGAATGAGGCAGCTGCTGCTCACCTTGGACTTTGAGAGATTTACCAAAAAGGAAGAGTTTGGTTTGGTGTGGGGCAGGACGAAGGGGTGGCATCTCAGAGACAGCAGGATGCCAGCCTGTTCGGGAACGGCAGGGACCTTGCCCTGTTGCCAGCCCAATAACTGTCTTTGCAATGAGAACCCGGTCCTCTGTCACCTGCCCAGCTGTCCCTTTCCTCCGAGCTTCATCCCACATCCCCAGTGACTGCCTGGGCAACATGTTTGGGAGCACCAGGGGGAGTTTTGCAACCTCTCTCCTTGCCTGAGCGCAGCTGCTCACAGACACAGACCCCATGCTTTGGAGAGACCACAGTGGCCCAGTTAAGAGAGCATCCTGCTTCTTATCAGAGGGATGCTTTACCTTGAAAGGAAAACCAAAACCAAAACCAAAACCTAGCACTTCTTTAGCCCTGCTCTCGTCCTCTACCGAACAACTCATTTATCACTGACTGAAGGAGGACGCCCTTAACCTCCAAGGGTCTTGCTGGACCCTTCCAGGACCACTTGTCCGTGCTGGTCTCTAGTGCAGACGTTGCAAACGACAAGCAGGGGGGATGCAGGGGTGATCTCAAACCAGTGAGACTAAACGCCTGTGCGCAGAAGGATGGATGCCAACCATCTGTACTGCCTTGCTGCTGAATCAGGGCCTGATTGCTCTTTCTCCAGCCAAGAAACAAAACTGGTGCATTCCACTCCTTCATTCCAGACGAGAGGTACTGATAATTGCTTATTTGGCCATAAAAAAGGTCAGGACTCACCTGTAATTGTCACATCCATCTTCAGCTGAGCACAAGGCACTTGGCTGCTCTGGCTGCTAGGCTCTCCTCCCGATTTATCGGCACCTGGTGAGCTCTGAAAACAAACAACTTGATGGATTACCGCCTGAAATCAGGACACTACGGTTATACAAGTGTTTGCTGGAAGATACCTCCTCCTCCTTACGAAATCCCTCTGGGCATCTCAGAGGGAACAGCAGCTGGAACTGGGAGCAAATCCCTTGTGGGGTGGGCAGGCAATAAACGAGGAGAGCCCGGAGCTGGTGCTCCTGCAGAACAGGGAACGCCTGTGACTGGTGTCCTGCTTTTGTTTTTGTTTTCCTCTTGGCTACACAACAGGATGTAGGAGAGAGGTTAACTGCGGTGTCCTGGACTTTATCTAGCTGAGAAAGAGTTCAGAAAGGTGCACCTCACAAATGATTAAGCTCTGCTTTTCAGGGAGGAGGAGGCGGGTTTCCTACAAGGCTCACCTTGCAGGCAGCTCTGCTCATTCTGCACTTCTCAGCAGAGATTTTTTCTCCAGCCACCTTTGGAAGCCATTGTGATAGCTGCACCTAGCTGCATCTGGAGCAGGAACCAGATCTGACCTATTCCAACGGGACAAAAAGGTAGAAACACAAGAGCAACTGCTGCACTGAGAAACACCTTCCCACACGAACGCAGCCGCCTGCTGGGAATGTCAGCTGGGGTGCGCTGCCTTGGCGTGCAGACACCCCAATCCTTGGAGCAGACTGCGTTTGTGCAGGGTTGGAGAAAATTGCCTGTTGGGCCAGCACTTTGGTGCGGTATTTGTCGCAAGGCTGTTGTATAAACAAAGCTGCTCCAGCCACTTTTAATGTAGAAGGTGCTGGGAACATTCCTGCACACGACCTCCTGGGGCATTGTGCGTGAGGTCCCCCAAGAGCCTGGCAGAGTTATGGCTACATTAACCACGGTAGTTTAGGTACCTTGACAGAAAAAAAGGGGAAAAGCGTCTCAAATGGTTGCCAGTGCTGACAAGAAGCAAGCAGTGGAAATGGAGCTTAAAAGAACCTGGCCCTGCCTGAAGGACCAAATTAGATCTATTTTAGATCTATACACATGCTCTAACAGTGCTCAGAGAAGCAGAAACTTCACAACAGAGGCGGTGGACGTGTAGAAGGCTCAACTCGGACATGTTTTTGCTGGAACATTCAGACAGGTTGCAGAGCTTTCCCAAGGCAAGGTTCAAAGGCCTTGTTTCAACACCTCATTCTGCACGCGAGGTCTCCCCTGTACAAACTCAGCTGGGACAGAAGCAGAGCCGGCACTGGACACGCACCCAGGTACAGAGGAGCCCAGCCCCGCACAGGCTGGTCCCCGCGACACTGGAAGAGGGCAGTCCCCACCCTTCCAGGGGAGCACCCTCTCCCCGCTCTTACTGCCTTGAGTACACAACCATCAGCAGCGCTCCAGCGGCCGTGCTGCAGGAGGTGGGAGCCGAGCCAGGCTGCCGAGCCCCGAGGGGACCGAGCTGAGAGCAGGGGCAGCCGGCTGCAGGGCCCGTCCTTCGCTCCTTGCACCTCCCGGAGAAGAATGAAGTGTTTGGGGACGCAGAACAGAGGGGAGCTGCCCGACCCTGCTTGCTTTTTGGTACAACTCTCGGGAAGATCAGCTTTCCTAACGTTTTTCCTCTCTTTCTCAGGGAAGGCTCCGATGCCACGACCTCACTACAAACCCCAAGAACCGAACGGCTGCAGCTCCTATTTTCTGGGGCTCAAGGTACCCCAAAGCGTATGTACTGCCAACACTCGCCACTCCTAAATAGTGCAATTCTCTAATCGCAGTCAGCAGCTCGCGATGTGGGGGAGGGAAAACGCTTAGCGGTGCTACGTGCTGCCTGTGTGATGGCTTCTCCTCCCAGCTGAAGCCAGAGCTCTGGAAAAGGGAGGGAGTATCACTTGGGTTGTGTCAGGGGACGAGCTATCTGCCGGGGCCTGCCAGAAGACATGGCTGCCTGCCTATGGCAGGCAAGGCAAATGCGCACAGCCTCGTTTACTGTCAGTCAGGGAGGAACTAAACCTCAGCTGCTAGCGGAAACGAAAGGGCAGCCACGCAGACAGGAGTTAGGCTCATGAAGGACCGGCCTGGTGCTCTGTTTGTTTCAGTAGGTACCGAAGGCTTCCTGAGCAGACTAGCGTTACAAGAAGAAAAGGGCTGGCCAAGCAGAGCATCAGTGCGGAGAAATGTATTTCTATCAGTCCTCTGCCCCTGCGACAGGAAGCACACTCAACACCGGGCAGCCCAGAGCCTACGCTGATTGTGCACGAACGCAGTGCACAGACAGCAGGATCTGAACGCACTGTCCTCACCTGGCCCTTCGTCCCCTCTCGCTATTTTAAAGGCAGCTAATGAAATCGCACTGGAATCCCCAGGAAGAGCGCTGCCAGGAGGTGCTAAGAGCAGGAGTTACTGTTCAGCTGGCGCGTTACTGCTGCCCATGAAGCCTGCAGCGATTAGGCACCCCCCTGCTCTGAAAAGCCCTCCCGTTAAAGCCCATTCTCCATATTAGATTAGCTCCTTAAATTACATTTCATTGCAAACCTTGTGGGCTTTCCTGCGGTACCACCTCCTTATGCGGGCAGTCATGAGCACTGAGAGTGTGCAAGGAAGAAAAAACACATCTCCTAAATATCACATGGGGAGGGCTGAAAGAGGGGGACTTCAGAACAAGCTAAGGAATCCAGGCTCTCCAGGAGACAGGCCCACCAGCCCCACAGTTACTAGCTAAGCTTGCAGCTTACCTCCAAGCGAGCAGAGCCACCCGACGTCCGAGCCACGTTTGTCCTTGGTCTCACGAGTGCTTCTGTAAGAAATAAAGCACTGACAGCACTTGCAGCTGATTTACTAGGCCAAGAAGCAGGCTGTGGGAAAAGGAGGGAAGAGGAGTGGGGGCTTTGCCATACTTCTAGCTTGGGTGCAGGAGCCAGCTGGACACTGTCAAATCTCAGCCAGCTGCAGCTGTTAGCGCCCCAGGCCAGCACGCAGCCGAGGGGTGCTCCTTTTCTTTCTTTCCCCAGCTAGATTTGGGCATCCCTGCCATGACCAAGTGCTGCAACCAGCTGGACATCTGTTACGACACCTGCGGGGCCAACAAATACCGCTGCGATGCCAAGTTCCGCTGGTGCCTCCACTCCATCTGCTCTGACCTCAAGCGCAGCCTCGGGTTTGTCTCCAAGGTGGAAGGTAGGCTCCCGCGGCTCGCATCCGCAGTGCGGGGAACAAGCGGCGGCAGGGATGGGAGGGTGCGTGCAACCTCCTCGTCTAAGGAAGCAGCAGGCAGCGGCACGTCTGTCCTGCTGCATCACAGCTGGGTCAGAGCTGACTGAGAAGACACGGTCCCGAGATCTGGCCACGCACACTCCTACGCTGCAGGCGCTTTTCGGTGAAGGCTGCATTCAGCATCCTGCAAAGATGGCACGTGACAGTGCAAGCTCTGCACTGTGTGAGGGGGGACCGCCTGCCCTGCCACTGCCAGAGGTCAGCAAAAGTCAGGCTGAGACGCAAAGAGACAGAGCCAAAGGCAAGGCCTTCCCCGATCCACTGTGCCTGCAGCAGTCAGTGCTTCTGCCAGTAGGCAAACCCTAAAGACCTGACATTAACCTATTTGCGACAGGCAGTTCGAGGGCTGTTTCAGGGGAAGGAAGGGGGCTGTTAGTCAGGCACGCTGTTGCAACCACAGCAGGATGCTTCGCGCTGGCATTGTAACTCCCGAAAAACAGCAAAGACTATTTCGCAGTGGCTATATATGAGGAGAGAGAGCCAGACCGTGCTGTAGAGATCTTCTGGGGAATCTGCTTGGTACACAGCGCTGTTTGTAGGGCCCCAAATGATCCTTCAATCAGAAAAGCCTGAGAGAGGCGCAGGAGGCTGGCCGGGAGGGAAGCTGGTGCCACCTCAGGTAGAAAAGAGGCACCAGTTCAGCTGAAGGGAACTCCTGGATTTATAAAAACGCAGCACCCAGAGAGGAAAAGCCCACGTTTCCAACTGCAAATCCCACACAGCTCGGGCTGGGTGCTTCCAGCCAGCCCTCAGACACCCCCGAGCGCCTGTTCCTTACGTGCCTGTTCTCTTCCTCCTCCACAGCTTGCGAGTCCATCGCAGACACGGTGTTCAACGCCGTCTGGACCCTGGGCTGCCGGCCCTTCATGAACAGCCAACGGAGCGCCTGCATTTGCAGTGAGGAAGAGCGAGACGAACTGTGAAGAAGAGCAGACCCCCCTGGCCTCCACGAGCCTGCTGCCAAGCGGCCCCTCTCAGAAACGGCACTTCAGCACAGTGACTTCTATCAGCCCCCTGGCCGAGCACGGGACGGGGGGACCTGGGCCAAACAACACCCATCGGCTACAGCTTTTGGGCAGCCGGCTGCGGACGGGGAGGCAGCCTGTGGAAACGGCAGGGATGCCTGCTGCCCACCACAGCTGCAGCTCAACAGCCCTTGCCCTTTCCGAGCCTATCAGCCTGAGCGACCTGGTGCCGATTTTCTCTGCAGTCTGCAGCCCCTGAAAGCCCCAGTCCCTGGCCACACTATTTACATCTTTCCACCTCTGCTGACTGAAGGAGAGGGGTAATTTACTCCCAGTATGATGCTCACACCCACCCCTGACACCTTCTGTCCTATCATTACACACCCTGACCACCCTGCTTATTTAACCACTCGGTGGATGCTGAAACATGTAAAACATCCAGGGATTCGGTAAGCATGAGAAGGACTTAACGTGTCTGCGACGTGTTCGCATCTGGGCAGAAGGGGATCAAGGCCCGCCACGTCTGAGATGTGAAAAGCAGAAATCCACAGCACCCACACACCTACAGCACTCTCCCACAAGTCTCAGGAGAGGAAGCTGCTTTTCTTTTCCAGTGACATCCAGACTGTATCTGTTTATTTTCCTCTTCTATCTTTAAGCAAGCTTTTCCCTTCTGATCCCTTTTAACGCAAAATGGCTGGGCATCCACCTCCATAACTTTTGCACAAAGGAAACAGGAGGCTCACAGTTGCCTTGGACGAGATTTACAAAATCCTGGAGGCTTATCTGTCAGATGGCAGGGCTTATTTGCTACCTCGGTGGGGCAGAGACGCTGCCAGCTGAAGAGTGATCAGCCGTCTAGACAGCACTCTTTTTAAACTGTGGTTAATACTTCCATCTGCTATCAGGAGCTTTTACTGCGTGCAAAATTAGAATTTAAAGCGGTAGATGGAATTTCATCTACATATAACATTTGCAGACAGCTTTCATCTGTGTTTCTTGTTGAAAGGAAGTTGCTATTGGGTGTGCGTGCCATGCCACATAAATACTTCAGCATCTTCTGCAAACATATTTATGGTTATGTTCTTCCATCTGTCACAGGAATGTTAAGACTACAGAAGGGTAATCTAACAGGAACAGAAAGAGTCTGTTCTTGTTACTTTTCTTCTAGTTTGCGTTTAAATGGATGCACGGAGCTAATAAATTATTTAAGCCCTGTACTCCTGTTCTTGCCGGTCATCTTTGCATTACCCTGAACGTCGATGAGGTTCATCTGGCCCCAAACAGGCTGCAAAAACAAGAGCCCAGTGGTATGAAGACAGGCAACAGAAAGTGGCGGCACGAGGTGCACTGAGATATTTCCATAAAGGCGGACCTTATTCTGCACTCACCAGTTGCGACGACATCCCTTCCTAGCTGCGCTAATGCCCCTGGAGAGCGAACGCTGCGCTGCCAAGCTTCGTCGCAGTGTGTGTCCATCAGAGCGTGGGCTGGACACGCTGCCTATTGGCTAGGGACAGGAAGGAAACATTCCTCATTCCAGACACTTCCCAAACCTGGCGCTTCATTGGTGAAACCGTGCCTGTTCCCACTTCTAACTGTTAGCACACTCTTACGATTAAATGACACGATTTTAAAATACATCTTGCATAAGTTCAGCAGCCCGATATCAGATTAAAGCTGGGGCCAGCAACTGATGACAGGTAACGATATATGTACGCTGGAGAAATCCAAGGGTTCTGAGCAGAATTTCCCTGGCCACATAGTGACACTTTGGAGACATCACCACCATAAATCACAACTTCTCATTGCTTTCAGACTGCCGTTCACACCAGAACAATACAGACTGCTGTTTCTGGGGCAGCTACTGAAGAAGCACATTTTTCACTACAAACTGTGGCAATCTGAAAAATCCCACAAGCAGCTCAACAAGGAAGCTTTCAAAACTTAAGTGGTGGCAGTGACTACCCAACAACCCTGCACAGGACAGAAACAGCACATGAACTACAGTCAAACTTCCGCGGCTGAACTACTGACTGCTACCATGCCGCTCCTGCTCCTCAGCGGTGTACAGCCTCTGGAACCACGGGACTCTTCAGGTCAGCACCCAAAGCTTGGGTCACCTTGCTCTGAACAGGACAAAGACACCGTGCTCACCCAGTGGCTTCCTGCTGGCCTTGTTTTGGCAGGACTACTTGCAGCTCTTGCTGATGTTCGGTCAGCGTGCCCTCTGCCAGCAGCAGGGCCTCGAACAGCAATCTCTGCGTTCCCACTGAGGACACAAAGGCAGAGGGCGGATGGCAGGTACCAGGTGCCTCCTCCTGGCTGTCTGCCATTCTGATTTTCATTTTAGATCCCAGGAGAGAGCGGGGCTGTGCCAGCCAGAACGCTAGCCCCATGTGTCAGGCAGCACTGATGCAGCCTGGACTGGGAACCATGGTCGGCAGCGCTGGTGGCACCCTCGGGAGCAGGGAGCGGTGCCCTTCGCACGCTCGGCGCGCCGTGTTTCCACTCGGTGGTGTGGCTGATTAAATTGAACAGAAAAACAAATTCCCTGGCTCTCGCGTGAGTTTGGCCTTTGATTTCATGTCCAGGATGTAAAGCTGACAAAGAAGACAGATGGAAGCAAAAGGTAAACTGGGGAGAGATAAAAGACTTTGAAAAATGGTTTTGTTCTCTGCCTAGCAGCCATCCCTCCACGTCAGGGGAGAAATGGCCACCGGGCAGAGGCAGACAGCAGAGCTACTATCCTGCCTGCAGGACAGACCAAACACCTTCCCACAGTGCCCCATTCACACGGCCACACAGACCATGCTTCCTCCCCACTACTCCCGCAGATGATTTAACTAAAAAGCTGCTCTGTATGGATTTGTCAGGGAGAACCAAATAACGCGCACAGTAACTAAACCAAGCAAGGCAATGAATCTCCCCCTCCGCCACTCCCCACATCCCTCTCACGCTAGCAGACAACACCAGTTGCCTCTCCAGAAGGCACCAGCTAATTAATTTCATTTCCCAGCTCTTGTTTTAGCAAAACAAGTACATTCAGCGGGGGCTGCCTGAACAAAGACATGACAGCAGGAAATTGCCAGTGTGGTCCCACTGCAGGAGTGAATCAGCAGAACCAGGAGAGCACGGCAGTGCAAGCAGGGGGCTTTTTCATTTCTTTTTCTTTCACGTATGGTCAGATAAAACAAGGAAAATGTTTTTCTGCTTAAACTTATTTTCACTGGGAAATTATCATTTACTCTACCTAGGACACATGCGGGCACACACACATTCCCAAATCAGAAAGGCAGCCATGAAGCCGTTTAGAAAAATCACGAAGCTCGCAGCCCATCAAACACCCATTCATCACTGAAATGTCAGTCACACCAGAAGAAATAAATCCGAGCGATGGAATATTGCTGAGGTGATTTGTGACTCCCTTCCAAATGGTCCCTTCACACAGACTCCCCATCCATCTCAGAGCAGCAACAAATTTCGGCCTTGGCAGCAATTTGGCTGCCTCCAACTGCAGCAGAAAATCAGTAATGGGGGGGGACTTCCAGCACACCTCTGAACCCGCACACGGCAGAGCTGCACGCTGTGAAACTTCTGGCAGCAAACCTGACGACCACACAGCGGTGGAGAGGGTCCTCCCTCGCCCTCCAGCCCTGCCTCTCCCGCTTCGTCCTTCGCTGCGCCTCCTCCCTTCCACCCCGCACTTCTAAGCCGACGCCACATAGCGCTCCTGCTGCTGAGTGATGCCCAGAGGACCCAGAGCTGATCGCATCCTTTTTGTCTTCTTCGAAAGGAGTTCGGTGCCCCAAAGGGCTTCCTGACAAGCGTCACGTCGCCACCGTCACCGGTAATTGCGTCTCCAGCCACTTCTCACCCACCAGGAGACGGTGAATGCGCAAAGTCACTCCAACAACGCCGCAATGTCTCCTGCCACCAGGCTCACTGGGGACAGCCCTGCCCAGGAGCCATCCACATCACGGATGGACAGCAGTCGCGTGCATCGTGCGCTGCTCAAACCCCTCTGCCAGAGCCCCAGCCTCTCCTGTCCAGGGTAGCGCATCGCAACCTTCAAACACAGACTTGGTAGCAGCACACCTGGGGCGGGTGTGTACAGATGTTTAATGATTTGTTCCTTATAACCAAGGTGCTACAGCACTTGCAAAAGACACCGCATTGTTTAGGGGGATGGGGAGAAAAGAGAAAGAAAAATAATGATACACTAAATACAGGAAGAAACTTTTAAACAGCATGCAGTTATCAAAAGACCATAAAAAAAGTTATTAAATATGTGTTACTATTTAAAAGTAACCTTCCAATGTGCCTGTGATAGACCTGAGCTCTAGCCGCCTGTAATGACAGCTGTTTAGTAGCTCCAAGAAACTTGCACATTATGGGATATATATTTTTATACATGTTCTTATTAACGGTCACACAAAATCACAGCACATCCGAAAGCTTCAGCATCATTCACAGAACTGCAAAGCAAACGTTCCGCTACAACACTGTTTTCACTGTCTGGTGAAAGAAGGGCTTGAAAAACGTGTTTAGTCCAGGACGAACAGCCCTGTGGAGCCTGTGGGTGGATGTGGGGAAAGGCAAAGCTGGGTAACGCTTCAAGATTGCCGAGCAACAGGGTCCCTGCAACCAACAGAAACGGAGGGAAAACCACCGCCCTGCAGTCCGGCTGCCTCGTGTGCCAAACCTACAACGCAGTCACCACACGGCTAGGGAAACAAGTCCCGAGGCTCCAGCGGGGCTTTGCCAAACACCGCTTATTTCTCAAGCAGCCAAGGAAGAAGGCAGCGATAAGGAGGGTCGGTCTGAGGCGCAGATGCTGTCCCCGGGGTCGGCTGTTAGTCGTCGAAGTCGATCCGGATGGGGCCGCCTGTCAGGACGTGGTTTGCCACGTGTCCAGCCTCCTCCTCCTCCTCCTCGGTCGCAGCCCACCTGCGCACCCGCCGCCGGCAGCCCTGGGCGCAGCGGGAGCTCTCGTCCAGCGCCCCGCACACGAGGATGCGGCAGTGCAAGAACACTTCCTGGAGAGACAGCAGGCGTGAAGGTTACGTGGTGCAGCCCCTTCCGCGCCCCCAGCAGCGAGCTCCTCAGCCGCATCCTCAGCCAAGCTGGCTGCTCCACCAGCTTCCTGTGTGCCTAGGAGAGGGCGCCTGCTCCAGAGTGCCCCGCTGAGATCTCCTCGGAGCATGGTGCCTGCTCTTAGCCAAGGGCTAGACGGGGAGTACGAAGGCGTGAAATGAAGGGATGAAAAAGCCAGGAGTAAGTGTGGAAGAGCTTGCATGGCCCAGTAAGAGCTGCATGGTAGGAAGCTGGCAAAGAACACATGGAGCTTCACAAGGAGATGGACTGATAGAAACGTGCAAGAGAATTTGACAAGAGCCGGGAAGACGTAAGGGTCTCCCTGAGAGGCAAGTGTTGATGAGGGGCTCAGACTGGTGGCTGGGGGGAGAAGGAGAGCCCAAAGGGCAGGGAGACAGCTGCCCTTTCTTTCTTTCTGCACTGTCAAGGCAGACAGTGAGAGGATTTCTGCTCCCTGTTCTCTACCGGACAAGGACAGTAAGCAAGATCCCCGCAAGCCATGATCAGGGAAGCAAGCGCTTGTGAACGTTTGGTTAATGGTGAGGTTTGAAGCAAAATCCATTGCGCAGGAGGATGCGCATGGAGGCAGCAGTGTCCACCAGACAGCCAAGCAAAACCTGTGAATTTTGGAAGATCTCATCCTTTTTAACTGCACCGAGGTTCTGCAGGGGCTGGAGAGGCATCTTTACGCCTTTTGGGGCAAGCAGCATTGGTTGAGCATAGCAACAGTGACTGAAAGACCACATTTCTTGTAGCACAGAAAAGCGAAGCTATTTGCATTAGGAAGACAGCATTCTCCTTTTGCTGTCCTGTGGCTACAGAGCTTCTGCCACAAACTGCCATCAGCCTGGGCAGCCTGGTTTCACACTGAGTTAAACAGTATCTGGAAACCTGAAGGGCATCTGTTTAAAAAATTTGAAGAGATCCAGAGCCACAAATCATCTGTTTCAAAGACAGGACAGTGCACACGGTGGCTAACTCCCCAGGTTTCTGTCTGGTACTGGAAACACAAACACTTTCCTCTCCCAGCATACGAAAAACCCCAAAGACTAGAATGGCAACAACAATTTTAGCCTGCTATGCCATTGATGTTCTTAGTTTAATTTAGTATTTAGTTAAAGTTTTCTTGCTTCTGTTACTCTCTTTTGAAGTACCTGTATCAGCTCCGGAAAGAAACAGCAGCTGGAACAGGCACAGTGGTATGTGCCTTGGGCCAGCCATTCCTCCTCCTGGTGCTCTAATCCAGCCAATTCTGTGCTGAGACTCCTCTCCCAGATCAGGGCTGATGCAATGTCTGAGAGGTGGGGTTTGTGCTTACCTTGTTGTCCTTGCCCACAAACTTGAACACGGGAACCTGGAAATGCTTGGCAAGATGGTCCTTGGACGTGTACTGTTTCACCGAATCATCAGAAACGCAGCTGGGGAAAGCAGAGGGATAGGCTTTAATGGGTTTTCCAGAAATGGAAAAAGAGAGACAAAAAAAACATCCCAGCCTATTTAACCAAAGAAAGGAAAGGAAGGCTTGGCACTCTCAGGCTAAGCTGCCATTCCTGTTACTTCCTCTTTGGCCACAGGAGAAAATTCGGGAATGATGGGGAAAAACAACAGCCATGATAATAGCATCTCCAGACAAAGAACAGCTCAGCAGCAGAGAGCTGGCAGGACGTGGTCCGGTCCCCTTGGCTGAGGGACCGCCAGAGAGCTGCAGTCAAGCCTGTCCTCATTTCACCTTCCAGTGCAACAGTCTGCAGTGATCAACAGAACGGGGACAAACGCAGAACGTACGACGTACTTTCTGCATGCACATATATCCGCACATAAATCATGCTTAAAATCAAGAAGCCTGTAGCCATGCTACTAAAGTATTGCAGATATCAAACAGAAACCCAGATCTATCTTGCTTTCCACCATTTATATTTTTCTTCCTGCTGGGCTTGGTTGGGTGGCTCAACTAACTACAGCTAAGATTCATTATTTCCGTTTCTCCATCACTAGCAGTAAATTATGGCTGTGTAAAGGGTCACGCAACAGCAAACCAACAGCCCTCCTAAGTCACAGGGTCAAGTCCCCTGGCACTGCGTGGGGCCATACCATGTTCTGCCCTCACAGGAAAGCCTCAGATCCTGCTTTCTGCCTTGCGAAGGTGAGAAGGGGCAGAGGAGCACAGGTTTGGAAGGAAAATGGGCGAGCCTGGTGAGGCTAAGGGGAAAATAATTCCTTCCTGTACATAAGGTGCTTGCGTTAGGGGAGCAGAGCAAGGCTGTGCCTTGGGGGCTGTGCTCTGACCCTCTTACTGGGGGGCTGCAGGATAGAGAGGAGTGCTTGGGGACCACAGTAACGTGGGGCAGCCCGAGGCACAGCAGGGCGAGCACTGCGGCAGCACCACCTTAACCATGTCAAGCGCAGATCAGTCGCAGCCTCTGACCACATCAGGTGACACAGGACTGCCTCCTGTGACATGGCAACTGGTCAATGCCTTTTAATTACTTTCGTTTTGAGAAGGGGGAAAGGCAAGAGCAGAAGCAGGAGAGCTGCTCTGGGGCTGGCTGGGCTCTGCAGTGTATTACAGAGCCCGTGGGGAGGGATTCTGGGAACATCCTGACATCCAGCGTGGTCACAGCAGCACAGGCAGAGGGGCTGAGGGGGTCCCACCTCCTGCCAGCTGCAGGTGAGAGGGAATTAATAGGGAAGAAAGCAGGAGAGGGAGTTTTCCCATCCCTCAGTCTAAGGCATATCTCCTCACATTTAAACAGCATTTCCCTCCGGAAGTCTCAGCTGCAGTTAACTCCTGCAGATCTGACCCTGCACAGTCGAACTGACTTAAAAATCTTGTCTTTATTGCCTTGGGATTTTGGGGCTGGCTTGATGGAAGGAAACAAGGTTACGGCAGAACTGTTTGGAGCACAGATAAATCAGCAGCGCATTCAGCTAATTTTACTCTATAATTGCTGCAAGCACAGTGAGAGACAAAGAGCTTCACTCAGCTCCATAGCACACCATCAGCCTTCAGTCTGTGAGCGGTGCCATTCAAACACGGCACAGCACAGGGCGGCTGGAGACAGCCAGAGAGCTGAGCAGGCTGCGGGAGTTCCAGCCAGCCTGCTCCTGCCCATCTTTCCCTTCGGTGAAGTTTTAATGCCCTCTGCAGGATAACAGTACCATAGGGGCTGCTGGTGCCTTCCCCACCAGGAGGCAAAGGCCTTTACAAGAAACATCCTGGCTTCTCACTGTGTAAACCCCCAAGCCAGGGCCATGATAAATTTTGGAGATCACGTTTTCTGCATTCTCCCTTCTCTGTTCAGCTCAGGTTTTGGCCACTGTTTTAAGTGCTCATCGTTTGCACTTTTGGTGGGAAATGAAGGAGTGTTCAGAGCCTTGAGTTCGTGAGGGTCCACAGGGACAGCCAGGGAGCTGATAAATCAATCCTCCCGTCACAAATCCACTCAAACCCCAGAAATGCCACACACTGAAGGACCACAGCCTGGGCTGGAGGGACAGAAAGTAACACTGAAACCTTTGTGAGAGAGAAATGAAAACAGTATCTTTGTGTGCTGTACCCTGCAGCACCCTTTTGCTACAAGACAATGGCACAGGACTTGTAAGCACCAGCTGTGAGGGTGGACAGTTCAGCCTGGCAGCTGAGGAAATCATTGTTGTCCTTATTAGACAGCCTGGCACAGAACCCGGGACTTACACAAGCCCATTCCCTTAACTGATGGGCTCTGACACTTGAGTATGTCTCTGGCTGGATGTTCCTGCCTAGAGGAGCGCTGACTTGCTTCCCAACTGTGATCTCTCCCCTGTGTTGTCTGGTTAAGCTGCCAGGCACTGCTGGATGCAAACACTCCCTGCATAGCAACGTGGCATCATGGCACTGTCACGTTAGCACCCAAACAACTCCCCAGCAACAAGGGTTACCTTAGGAGCCACAACCTCTGACATGTGAGCCATCCCAAGAAGGCCTGCCAGTGAACCCAGAGATCCACCCTGAGCTTTTTACTAGCTCGTCCTGGAAAGATCACTAACCCCAAACATCCTAAAACATTACAAACAAATGGAGGGAGCAGTGATTGGCAGGCATTAGAGAGACAGCAAAGTAAGGGGAGCTCTTGGAGCTCCAGCCAGGAAGACTTCTGGCACATGCCTTAAGAAAACCATTAGGGGAAAATAGAAACTTCCTCCAGCTGCTGAGGCAGCTGCGTGGCAGGTGACTGCTAAGAACACTGCAGACACGCTGCTGTGGAGAAGTGACAGCATTTCCTGTGTCACACAGGCAATGCGACTCAGCCCGACTGCCACTTTCTGCCTAAGAGCCAGCAAGGGAGGGAACAGTGAACTCACCCATCTTGAATCAGGTAGTACTTCAGGATCTCATCGATTTTGGAGGTGGGAGTGGCAAAGCAGCTCTCTACCAGTGTCTCCAGTCCACTGACGTGCACCAAGGGCTCAATCCCAAAGTACAGAGAGTCCCGCAGCTTGAGGGTGGGAGGAGCGCCCCTGTAGGGTTCGTCAAAGTCTTTATCTTTGAAGATCTCGAGGGTGAAGGGGAAGATGCCCTGGTTGCGACTCATTATTTCCAAGGGTGAGTTCTTGAGGTTGGGCACGTAACCTTCAGAGATGGTGTACCGCCGCGGGAACTCACAGGTCACCGGGATCAGCAGCTTGCTGGTGCGGACGATGATGTCCCCGTTGCTCCCTGGAGTCTGCTTTGGCAAGCCGGTCACCAGGTTGGTGGCAATGATTTTGTCATTTATGACCTGCAGCAGAGAAAGGGATTTAAAGAAAGGGGAGATCACTGAGAAGGGCCTTCCTGAGTTCAGACCAGCAGCTGAATTCACCTTGATGCAGGAAACTTAAACTAGCCACTGAAAGTACTGCGTGTGAATTCGTACGCTGCAACCAGAGCGATGCTCATCCTCCTGAAACAGCTCGCAGTGCAGCCTCCAAAACTTAACCTAGGTTCAGATACTGCCTCAACAGGAGGCTGGAAAATGACACCACTGGTCTTTCTGCACTAGGATGATGGTGAACCCACCTCTGTGAAGTGCTAGGTGAGCTTGTACCCATGCCACTGGATAAGAGATGGAATGAGCTCTCCCCACTTTGGGTGCTACCCCAGGTGTAGTCTGAGGCCAGCTGCATGGCAGCACCAGAAGCAGCCCCTATGCCACAGATAATTCAACTTTATCCCCTAAACAGGCTGTCAGCCAAGTCCCCAGACGTGAGAGATGCCAAGTGGCCAGACAGCAATGGGTATACATACGTCTACAACAGTGCCACAGGACTTCAAGGAGAAGTGGATGTTGACGTGAGTGCCGTTGGATACTCCTTTGCAGGAAGTGTTGATGAGGGAAAGGTCCAGGCCTCCAACCAGGTCCTTTGGGATGCTCACCTCGATGGAGCTGGACTTGCACAGCACTGGAACTACAAGAGAAGTCCCCACAGTGAGTCTGCACTACAAACATACCAGGGAGCTGGGTAAGGCCTATACCAATTATTACTGAGGGGGAACGTATGTTGCATTTATGATCATCTTCCTGTAGGGATCCAGCTACCCGTGTTAAACTCCCACCTATGCATGACACACCTCCTGAGCCACCACTGCCCCAAGCTCTCCTAGTGCAGCGATGCCACAAAAGACGACAATGGTGACAGCTTCAGCAGCAGCTTAGCTCTGCTGTATCCCCAGCTATACCTGATGCTCAGCACAGGTCTGATTGATTATCCCTAGCACTGCTATGTTCTGGGAAAAGCCTTTCCCAGAGCCAGGTAGCAAATCCACAACACCTCAAGCAAAGCCATTTCTAAGACCCTTTATCAGGTTTTGCATCAAGTACAGAACATGTCAGAACAAGGCAGCGTGATTCTGTATAGATGACAATGGAAGCATCGCAAAGTGCTCAAATCAGAACCAAGATTTTCACGAGCAGCACACCCAGCTCTGACAAACGCGATTAGCTATTCCAATTCATTCCAACCCACATCTAATTTTCATAGAAGAATTCCAAGTGAACCTTTTTTTTTTCCAATGAAATTCTATTACATAAAAAGTGGGAGAAAGTGTAGAGACTGGACAAAATGCTGCAACATATTCCTTGGGTGTGTACGCATCTATTCAGTTATGTATTGGACAAACGTTCTGTCTCTTGTATTCTGGTTCCTTCTCAGCCAGAAAAACCAACCCCCTCCAGAATTACCATTTAGAACGTTTTAAAATCACATGACAAAACCTTTTGCGAATACGCTAGTTCCCCCCGCTTCTCCCTAAAATTAATTATACTCCCAATCGTTGGCATTCATGTGACCTGCCTTTCCCCATTCTGATCAAGTTTATATCATCTGGGCTTATGGATCTGGAATACAAGGAACACTGCTAAAACCTGCCTTCTACCCCCTCTTTAAAAAGTCTCCTGTCCCAGCTAAGGTATATTTGTAACAGCTACTATGTAACCGCAGGGACATTTTTTTTTTAAAATGTTCATCATTTCCAAGGTGATATGCTAAAATGTATGCAGTGTGCCCAAAGCAATACGCGCTCCTAATGACATTGCTGGGTTAGAGTGGAAAATTAATGAGCTAAGAATTACCTTAACTTTTCCTCCACTGACAGCAGAAGGCAAGAGGGAATAACTGAGCAAGTCAAATGGCAAAGCTCGCAAGGAGACAAAGGGACTTTGAGAACACAGTGCAACGCAGACTGCAGGAAGACTACCCTTTGGAGAACCAAACAGCTCTGTGCGGATTTAGAGCTTCTCTGTTGTAGGGACTCCTTGATGAACAGAAACACGCAGTGCTTTTATAAAGGTGTGCTTCTGGGCAGGAGGGTTTGCCTCCCAGCTGCAATTCTCCAACACTCAGGACTAAATTCCACACTCTCTCTGTTTCTGTCTTTGAGTGGCACTAAAGGGAAGCAAAGTGAGACAGCTGTGCCATTTAACCTCTGCTCTGGCACTGCAGGAGGCATCCATGTGCACCACGCCACCTGTGCACAGAAATGAATGAAAAAAAGCGTGTATGGCTACTGCTTTCAGCAATCTACTTTTGATTCAAGCTCACTCACCACTGCTTAGCAAAACACGCTGTGAAACTCTCAGAATAACTGGTAATGTAATTCAAGCCACATTAGGCACTGCACACAGAAGAGTAATCAATACTGAGACCCGAGCTTCGGCTCGACCAGTTTAGCAGTTGTGGTGCAAGCAGGCAGACTGCTTGCATCAACATGGTCCAGCTCTGAGCAGGCCTGATTCCTTCCTCTGCGCTTTTCTCTCTTGATGCCAGGTGCACCCCTGCCCTCGGCTCAGCCCAGCCTGCGAGGCTCCCCAGAGCCTCACCCAGACCTTGCCAGACCAGCATTTCAGTTCTCACCCCCCCACACAGCGCAGCACCTGAGTGATGCAAAGCCTCTTCGTTATGCGCTTTAACCTCTCCTTTGTGTCAACGCCTGTAAGGTACCTTGACCACGGCAGGTAGCTTCTGTGACACAGCTGCCAGCAGCTGGCACCTTGTTCCTTGCCCAGCCTGCAGCTCCATCCTTGGCCTTTCAAAGGGGTTATCACTGTGTGCAGGCTCTCTGGTGCTGGGGAGCCCTGAACCACTATACAAACACAAGTAAGTACACCATCGTCCCCCGTGGAATGCACAAAAGGCTTGGATGTGGGAAGGGGGCAAAAGCATCTCACAATCACATTTCAGAAAGAGGCGGGGTACGAGGCGGTCTACAGAATTCCAAGTGGTACGGCTGGCTGGTATCCATGTGGGAAAATTTCAGCCCAGGCTGTGATTTCTGTGGAAGAAGATTAATATTTGTTTTCAACGTACAGGCAGCGCAGGGGAGGGCTGATAAGGTGCAGATATAATAGCTCCAGGCAACTGTGCCTGCCCTGCACTGCTAATTGCATCACTATAAACCTGATTAGATGCCATAAAAAAATTGTGTGGTACCGCTCCAGATACATCCTGTCATATTTCCTCAAAATTGCAGACCACTGGATGGGGACATAAATTCATGAAATGCAAAAGAACAAGCAATCTCGCTTTATGAGTTGTCGTATTCTGAGCCCCAGCCTGGCACCCGGCGGTGCTGCTCTTCTCATTAGCAGCCTCCAAAGAAGGAGAAATGCTGGCTGGAAAATGCGTGGCCTTCTAACCCTGCTGGGGTTGCCTCAGGGAGCCAAGACTGAAGAACATTGCTCTTTCCTGGCCTTTATCCATCAATCATACCTTCAATCAACAGCAGTCACAGCTCCTGAAAATCCCCACTGCCTCCTCCCCACCCGCTCTGCTGGAGCAGTAAGCAGCACTGAACCCCAAGCGTGCAGTGTTCGCCCTGTGAACAGGAGGGCAGAGGACTGGATGGACTCAAGGTGTGAAAAGGAAACTCAGGTTACAGAGCACCAAAACAGGAGCATCCAGGCAACAGAGGGCAATGCAGCCCTGCTGCAGGCAGCCACGAGCCTTAGCTTTGCCTGCAGGGTAGGCACACAGGATCTCTGCAGATGCAGCGCTTTCTTACAGGCTCCTGGCATCCCTTTTTCTGCTGCATGAGCACTTCCAAGCACTGGGATGATTAAAGGGGGGGAGAGAAGGGGATGAAGGAGCTGCCACCAACTGCATGTCGCTCCCAAAGGAGTGAGGCTGGGATGAGGCACTCCAGAAGGGCAACCAACCTGCCCCAACAGCAAGACCTTGTCCTTTTTCAGGGATGTCCCTTGTCATTCCTCATGCATCTTCCAACCTAGGAGACCTACAGCCAAACACGTGGTTTCGAACTGTGTGTCCCTGCAGCAGAGGATCAAAGCAGACCTCTGTAAGACTCCCAGGCTGCTCGTTGCTTTCAGCACTGCAGGGGGGCAGATAGCTGCAAGGATTCCAAGACCCAGAAGAATCCTGGATCATAAGAAATCATTGTGTGAGCAGTGCGTGTACTTCAGATGCAAGGTCTTCCAAAGACAATGCTGCTCTTGCCTCTGTGCAGCAGAAGCAATGGTCAATTTTCAGATGCTGTCTTGGCCAGCTTTCCGTGGGACAGCAGAAAAACCTACCCAGTGTCCTCCTGCAAGATATGGGAATGCTCACTGTAGTGGCTACAGAGAAATTTAACTTGGGCAAGAAGTGCCTTTCTCTTTAACCTTGTTCTTGGAAGTGGCTGAACTGCATTAGCAGGGAACACAGGCTGTCAGGGAGATCCTTTGCTGGGTCTCTGATCTGTCGACCTACCTTGGCAAGTGTGGTTGTCTTCTGACAGAACAAGTCCCCTTGGACATTCACACTGGTATGTGTCTTCCACTTCAATACAGGTATGGCTGCAGCCTCCGTTGTTATTGTGACAGCCTTCGATTTCTGCAAAAGAAAGGGAAATCAGTGCACCCCGCTCCTCAGGCAGCTGTGCAGGCCCCAGCAAATACTCCTGGCTACGGCCAGCACAGAGCTTGAAGGCGGCAACACAGTGAATTTGCTTCCAACAAAATGCAACAGAAACTTTATTTTCAATTGTCCAGTTTCCTGTGTTTGCCATTTCATCACAAAGTTAACAAGGGATTCTGCGGCAAAGCTCACCAAATTAGATCACAGAATGACCAAGTTCATGGTGTAAGATTGGATCCACCGCTAAATTTCTCCTGTCTAAAGTGCAGAGGAGAGAGCTCAGCCCAGCTAACTGTGGGGATTTCTCATGTCTTCTCTTACACTGATGCTGTTTAGGTGAGACTATTCTTTGAGGACCTGAATTTTCATGTAAAACATATTCCCAGCCACTACAGCTGCAAAAAAGAGCCTGAAAAGGTCATCCAAGTATACTCTGAAGGTTTGAAAATGTAAAGCACGTAAGATCATTTTCAGTTGTTGATGGTTTTCTATTATAAACAAAATTAGAAAGAAAATAGCAGGACAGTGTGCAGTTGTTCTAAATAACCCTCAGTGCCTGGTTGCTGGTTTTGTTTTATTTATTTTTTAACCCTTTGGGATGAATACTGTTAGATGTTCTCAGCAAAAGAGAAATAAATATAACATATAGAAACTACAAAGACAAAATGTTTCTCAGTAAGCCTGCCATCCGAAGTAACTGTAAGGTTTTAACCGAAATGTAAAGAAAACAAAGGAGAACCCATACCCAATCCTACACATTGCATAGACAACAACAGCCTGAACTCTCCGCAAGCCAAAACAGCAGGCACATCATTATGAAGGAAATACTGAGATACTCTTAACCCTGCTCAGTCTCACCAGCTCATGTCATCAAGCTAAATCTCTTGCATTCATTCTTATCAGCAACAGCTGTGAGGTGGCTGAAGTAAATCACATCCTCTAATGGCTCGCAAGGCTGAGGGCACATCTTTAGAAATAAAACTCACTAACAAGATTGTAAAAATCCCCTGCAGCAACGTTAAACTCGTGAAAAGCACCATCCTTTGTACAGAAGGGGAAATTAAACGATACATCAAACACGCTAAAATCCAGCTTCGGAAACAGCAAAAAGCAAACGAGTTCCCAAGCACAGACTTGTTCCAGCCCTGCCAGAAGTGTGCAGTGCTCAAGAATAAAAGGTTGGGTAGCACGGCCAGCTTGTGTGGCTGAATGTGGTAGGGACACAGCCCACAGATCACTTCTGGCCCCAGACACTTTATTAGTTCAGGAGCGCTCTGCACAGCAGCCTGCCTCAGGGAAGTGTCGTTGTCTGGATGACTGATGTTTTACTAACAGAGCTTGGAGGGGGGATTTTCACAGCAGTGAAATGAAAGGTGGTTTGCTATCAAAGGGAGAAAAAGGGACAGAAAATGCAGCTTGGAGCTACCTGTCAGTGTACCACAAAGATGGGTGGCATCCAGCCCAAAAATACAATGGCAACCCCTCTCTCTTTCTCTGCATCGTGGATGTCTGCCACACAGCAGCTAATATAAGGCTGCATGCAGGCTGCAGATGTATTCAGTTCTGGCAGTTAGGGGGCTTGAAAGTGAGGCACTTTGGTAGCTATCAGTCTTGTCTGAAGACCTACAGTGTGTGAACACGCAGGAGGAGCAGCTTTGCCTGTGAGGGGCCACCATGTTTTTTACAGCTGACTACAGAAAACATCAGGCAGCAGTCATTTTTTGCTGGGTTTTCATACTTCTGCCCAAATATGTTTGTACATTGCTAGTGACAACAGCCCAAAACAATATTTCGGTTTTTAACTCCCTGCCAAGCCACCAGTCTAAACTTTTCAAGGATTTTCTACATTGCTGTGCTATCTCTGGGAGGTAGATGCAGCAGTTGTTGTGGGCTCTGCCATGAGCCCACAACAAACAAACAGTTCAAATGCAGCCCCAATTTTAACTCTAGCTTCTGCTCACAGACCCGCTCCCTCTCTCTTTAGTCTCTGCTCTAGGAGGCTAAGAAATGCTCCAGTCTTATGTCATGACGCTAAATCAGACTCTGCACACCTATCCTGCCAACCTCCAGAGCCAAATTCCCATCCCTCCTGCTTGGTTTGGACAACCAATCCCCCAGATCCGCTGCTGCCTTTCCCTCCATGGAGATGGATGCAAGCAAATCCTAACAGAAATGAACAAGGCAGGGAGAACAGCCAGGAGGCTCCTCTCTGCTTCATTAGAAGGCTCTCTCAGTACTAACACCACTGGCAAGCACAGGAGTGATATGAGTGATGTGCCATCCCAGCTGCAAGGAGCCGAGGCAGAACTAGCACTGCAAGGGAAAGGGAATGATCTGATGATTTACACTGTTTCCAGCAGGCAGCGTTAGCTGAAGCCTCACCTTCACAGGTCTTCCCGTCACTTCCCAGCGTGCGCCCGATCCCACACTCACAGCGGTAGGAGTTCTTCAGGTTAACGCAAGATTCGCTGCAGCCTCCGTTGTCCTGCTCGCATTCGTTTTCATCTGCAAAAAACAAACTGTCGTAGCGTGCCCCCTGGTTCGCCAGCCTGGCAAAAAGGGGCTGCTGTGTGGGAGTGCTGGCTGGACTGCGGGCTGGCTTTCCCAGTCTCATGATGTGCATTGGGGCAGTCCTGCTAAGCATTTGAGGCTGCTGACTGCTGACAGGAGCAGCGTTTTGTTGTGCTGTGTCTAGCTCAGGAACAAAGCAGACCTGTGGGGAAAGACTGCACACACGCAGCAGCCATTTCAGAGTAAAGATGGACACAGTCCCACTGGGAAACTTCCAGACTGGTTCCATATCCTGAGGGAGCTCATGTTTTCATTTATCTTCTCATCCTAAACTATTCCCCACCTCACTCACAGTAAAACGGCACAAACGTGACTTCACGACATGGTAAAACTAGCTGAATACCAGAGTCTGTCAAAAAGGAATCCTATCTATTTTTGTATCACACCTGCTACTGCTACATGTGGCTAATTATCCTACAGCAATTTTAAACGATTCATCCTTTATTTCAGAATAAAGACAAGAATAAAAAACAACTGTAAACATATAAACAAAGCTGAAAACAAAGCAAAACATATAATGAACTCCATGGAGTTTCCCCAAGAAAAATTATGTCATGAGAAATTTCAGCATTTTGGCTTCTTGCCCTGGCTCTGGCTGCTCCCTACCCTGCACAGCTCCTGCAGAACAGAAATGTGAAGTCACAACAGTGAGACCTGACCTGGGTGTTGGTGTCCCACCAGCCACCACAACTGTTTGCTACCCAGGTACACTGTACCAAAGATGAACTGAACCAAAGTTTGGTTCTGAGCTACTCCCTCTAGGGATTCAGCCCTCCCTGCTCTGCTCCCCTGCAGCCCTCTGCAGGGCTGTGGCATCCACCTTTCCAGTCCAGACAAAAGAGCGGTGCTTCACTTAGGTGGCATCCCACACTTTCAGGAGTGGACTCTAGATGAGGGTTGCAAAATAACAGGCCCCGACTGAGTCTTTTATAACCAAAAACAATCTACCCATGAACAGAACCCATGCCACGTTTCTGTGCTGGCTGTGTCGTACTCCAGATTAGAGCCCCGCAGAGTGCTCGTATTTATCGACAGGAAAAGCACACAAGATGCTTCTGAATCTCTTGGTAGAGCTGTGAAAACTACTTTTCTCTGTTTTAAAGGTTGAAGTTCCTCTATAACCTTACAGAGGAAGGTGAGGAAGCTGCAATCACTGCTACTGCTGAGCCACAAAACTGATGATTTCTCTCAGGTGGGCCAGAATGCTGAGGTTATCAATCAAGGCTCACATGGGGTTTCACCGAAACAGCTTAGAAGCGACCATTTACTAGCTGTCAGAAGCCTAAAATCAAGAAAAAAGAAAAATCCCATTTTAAAAGACAGGCCAGAGATGAGCTTTCTCTGGTAAAAGTGGTTCTGCACAGAGCATCTGCAGCTTGCAGCTGGTGGTGTTGTCTCCTTCCCCGAGTGACATGAGTATTTTTAGCCAAAGAAATGGCTGGTACCCAGCCTTGGGAGGGAGGAAGCACATCCAGGAGAGCCACAGATGCTTAACTTTCTGCAGTTGTGACAGGCTCCACAGTTTCCCTCCTAAAAATAGAACTAAACTTGCTTAAAAGCAGAGGGTGAAGAGGGAAAGGGCTACCGACAGAGAGATGCTGTTAGGAGGTCCTAGAGCTTGGCTCAGTCAAGGGCTGTACCCAGCAAAATTCACCTTTTTGGTCCTTCAAACTCTGCTGCAACACACAGCACATCTGTCCCTGCTGTTCCACACCAGCGCTGCTGGGACACATGCTGGGTTGGGAAACAACTGATTTTAATCTGGATGGATCCAGGTACCCAGGAGGTCAAAGGCCATGCACAGAGCTAGTAGATCCATGACAAAATCTAAGAGCTAACCTTAACCTCTAAGCAAGTCTTCAAATGGAAATATAAATTGGGATCAGCAGTTCTGCTCTGGGATTCAAAGCATACAATGTAGTGAAGAGAAGTCAGCCTAGCAAAGGGAGCTTCACAGACTCGAGCTGCTCAGCATTACTGCAGCATCTGCAGCTCCCAGCGAGCTGGGAAAGGAAGCACATTCTCCATGTAGGAAAGCCTAACACCATTTCTTTGGTTCCTCTGGACTGCGTTCAAAGCAGATGTGACTGTGCAATTAGTCTGTGCAACAGAAAGTCATTAGAAGGAAGACTGAGCCATATGACAAGAGGCTGCAGGAAGGTAAACCTGTGTGATTATTACAGAGGAGATGTCATGCCATCTGCTTATCGTGAGGAGACGCAGCAGAGCTGAAATCCTGCCCTGCCTGGCCGCCGAGGGATGAAGGCATCTACAGTGTGTGCAGACAGGCTCTGGACTCAGGACTCCTGCGTGCCTCCCTGCCACAGGAAATCCTTTCCTGTGAGCCTGCCACACATTTATTGAGCGCTGGTGCGTGTCAAGGGCACTTGTCCCTGGAGGTCTTGCAGAGAAGCAGCTGATAGATGCCTTTAATTAGCTGTGAGAGCTAAGTCTGTCACCCAGCTGCAGAGAGGTGGAGGAGCTTTAGCAAAACTGTTCTGCAGAAAGTGTGCACAAGCGTAAGCCTGCAGCAGGGGCAGGCTGCTCTTTCCACAGACTGTAACAGCTGCGGCCCCTACCCTGATGCCCACAGACAAGAGGAGTGTGAAGAAAAACCACCCATGCCTGCTTTGTCAGCTAGAGTCCGTATGGAAAAAACTCATCTGCCACGCAGCCTCCTGGACCAACCCTGCTCTCAACTTCTCCACCAAATCAAGTCTCAAAGACTAAGATGAGATACGCCTTCCTCTAAATGCTAGCGCCCCATGTTCTTCCTAAGCCCTCCCAGCCCAAATGCCCTCCTCCACATGAATAACCACAGCTGTCCTCTCCTCAGGAGGTGATGGAACTCCCTCACATTCCTGAAGGGCACCTTCCCCACTCTGCCCTCACTAACAGCCCTCCAGCTCCATCCCCCTGGCCATGCTGGTCTCTGTCAGAGCAGCCACCAAATGCCAGCCCCTGAACGTCACCTTGTCATGCTGCCCAAATCCCCGAGGCTGTGCTGCAACCTCCAATCCACAATCCTTTCACTTTTCTCAAATCCCAGGCCCTGGACAATGCCCCACAAGGGCAGTATGTATGGTAAAGCTTAGTATGTATCCCTGTACCAGCCAAGAGTCTTTTCTTGGAGGAAAAAGGCATTCAGCAGAGTGTCTGAGAGGAAATCTCTAATGACAGAGTGCACAGCCCCTTCTGAATACCAATGAGGCTGTACACCATGATCTTGCAAACAGACTCTGCTACTGAAAGCTGCTGCCCTCAGCACGGGCAACCTGCTGCTGGACCATGAAGAAAGCAAATCTAGCCTCTCTAACTGCACAGCACCAGGGGCACAGAAGGAATTCAGTCATGGGATGTTGCATCTCACCCCGTCGGGAGAGATCAGGAACCATTTACTGAATCAAAGATTCAGGCAGCAAGGGGAAAACTCATCTCAGCAAAGTTATTCTTTTTATGTTGCTTTTCAAGACTATGGACTGAGATGTGAGCAATAAAAAAGGGGAGGGAAACGTCAGTAACTGATGCAACTTGTTTCTGCACTTACCAAGGCATGTCTGTCCATCAGGTCCTAGTGTTGTCCCCGGGGAACACGTGCAGTCATTGGTGTCCAGGCAAGAGCCCTGGCAATCCACCACATCGCAGATGTCATAAAAATCTAGGGCACAACAAGAGCGTTGTCAACACAAACCACTGAGCGTACACAGAAAATACCGTATTTGTACTGCCAGCTTTGCAGCCTTTGGCCAGCCCGTCAGCCACAGACCCAGCCCACAACAAGAAAGCTGAACTGCTGAAGCTGATCAGAAACAATCTAGTTTAATTACTGTAAGTCAGAGGTGCAAATTTTGGCTTTGGCGGCGTGCCGACACAAACCACAGGGCCCACAGTGAGCACTAAATCACTGCAGCCAGGTCAGCTACGGAAGATTTCTGCAGGCTGAACAAAGGCTAGAATTCACGTACATAAAACAGTCTAATCAGCGTCACGTAGAGGCACTGTGTCACCTGACAAGATCCTGGGTGAGGAAAGGAGAATCCAGTCAGGCTCTCTCAGGCAAATGGATGCTCGCTGCCTTTCCTCCACCACAGGGACACACAGTATCAAAAAAGCAGCCTCTGCAGTTACTTACGCCCACAGTAGGCGTGGAAACACACGCTGGGCTTGGTCAAGTGGTAGACATAGTACCCGCCCGGGCAGGCCTTGACGTCAATCGTGGTGTTCCAGAGGCAGCAGTTCCCGTTGAAGCTGGCGCAGGCCTGGCGCGAGACGATGCCGTCTGACTCTCGTGGGTGGCTGCCGTTCAGCCAGATGGGAGCGTGGGTCCCACAGTGGTTCTCGGGGATGCAGAAGGTAGGCATGGCGTCGCCGGCCATGCCAGTGAAGCGGTACCACTCCCCGTCGATCTGGTTATCGCACGTGGGCTGGCCGTGGGAGCCGTTGATCTGATGGTCTGTGTTCCTCCAGGGCTCGTTCAGGCTGATGTAGGCAGAGCAGGGGTCCAGGGCTGAGACACGCAGCAAGACACAAGAGAGAACATCCAGCAGCTATCAGATTGAGTTGTTGACTCATAATTGCAAGGGATGCAAAATAATTTATTTTCCCATTGCTAACTTAACAGAATCACTGTGACAGATAGAGGGATCCCTGGGGTGAGACAGCAGTACCAGCTAACTACCTGCCTCGTGGAAAATCCTGACAGCTTGGCTTAGATGTCTTTGAAGAAGTGAACTAACAGAGCTCTGACAACGTTATGCAACAGCCTGACTTGTTCTTTAGCTGCTGTAGAGTATGACAGGAAGAAATATATATAAGCAAACCTGAGGCCCGGGGACTGATTTTGCCACAGGTAGCGCGTCCTGGGAGCACTGCATCAAACCCAGGACGTCCGCCCATGGGTTAAGTGCCAGCTGAGCCCCTGCAAGCCCCTCCTGAAGTCACCAGTGACTCCCCCACGTGCCTTGGAGAAGAGGACCAGAATTCAAATGGGTCATGCAGCCTCTCTAAAAATCCACCTGTAGCTCATTTCAGCCCTTGCAGTCGTCATAAGCACAGTCAGAGACCACCCTGCAAAGCACCAGTTAAAACGTGAACTGCAAGGTATGTGACAGGATCACTACATTTAAGATGTACAGAGAGAAAATACTCTATTTCAGTTATTAGACTCATATAATCACAAGCAATCTTTAAGCATAATTTATCAGCTCCTACTCACTCCACCAGCTGCTATCCCAGGTCCCAGTGGAGTTGATCCGCAGCCCAGCAGACTGTCTCTAGCCAAGAGAGGTGAGGCAGACAAAGTGGCCCTGCTCCATTTACCTGGACTTTCATTCTGCCTTGTCTCTCGTATAGCTGTACACATTTATACCAAGCTGAGTTTAAAGAGCTGTAACTCAACTTTGCACACTCTGTAAAATGCCGCAGTGGGGTAAGAGCAGTTCCCTGTATTTAAAGATCCACTTAGATGTACCCTGGTCCTCCCCCTCTGCCAAATGCTCCCCACCTTCATGATTTACAGTATCTACCGCAATTTTGGCTGGTGATATTGCCTCCCTGCATCAGACTTAGCCTCCCTATATCTTTTTATTACCTTAAAATCTAGAGGGCATGAAGGTCTGAACAAAGAATGTTTGACTCTACACAGTCACATTCCTTACAAGCTCACAAACGTTCTTCATCTCCACAAGAGATGAGCTGTTTGTGAGGGCAAAATATAAACACGTGGATCTCCTGGCACATATGTGTCTGTTCACACCAGGAGGAGCATGTTCCTCTTTAGAGGCCTTTCTGAACCTTCCACAAACAATTACAACAGAAGAATAGCACAGGGAGAAAACAAAATGAAGCATTAAAGTGTTCATTACATTTTCAGTCTTCTCCTAATTAACCCTGATTTGGCAGCTTCCTCACTAAAAGGCCAGGGGTTTCTTTTCCACGTACATTTAACACCTGATTAAGCATCACTTACGGTTACTAGCTATTCCCTAATAAGCAAAATGAATGCTAATACTGCCTTGAGCAAGGAGAATTTATTACCATTTGCTAGAGTTAGACTAATCAAACCAATCACTCTGATTAAACGTCTCTCAGACTAGAAGGCACTGTACTTCCCACACCACATTTCAAGTTCTAAAATGGTTCTCTCATTTTGTTCGAACAACACTGTGATGCAGTTTGTGGGGAGCCTCTCACAAATATTTCTCTTGAATCCTTAGAAGAATTTTAGAATCCTTAAGCCATCCATGGCCACAGACACATTTTGTTTGGCCTCTAACGCAGTATAAGACTAGAGCAGCTGCCGTAGCCACAAGAGTGCTGCAGAGCTGCAAGCTGGCACAGGGAGAGCAGGCCTGGGTTACAAAGGGATTTCTCCCGTGGTAATTCACAAGACACACATAGGAGCAGATTCACTCCTTCCACAAGCAGCCCTTAGCTCTCTGCAAGAGCAGAAGGGGGACTGCAGCAGGACTCTGATGGGATTCATCAGGCAATTCTTCATGAGCTCTCTCTCTTCCCTGCCTCTCCTTACACACAGGCAGCAGCAGCACTGTTCAGTCCCACCCTCCAAAAGCTTGCTTGACTTCTCAAGAGAGGACAAGATGGGTCCTGCCTTTTCTTTGCACACAGCTGGAAATAGCCTCCTGCGGGCTTCCCTCAGCGTAATGCGCTCGGTTTCCACAACGTGATTTGGTATGGCCTCAGGGTGAGTCACTGACTAAGATTAAAAGATTTTTGTGTTAAAAGCCAAACGAGGCGAAGCAAGGAATGCCCTGTCAGCTTCCCAGCTGGGCAGCACCAATGATAAGCACACTCTCATTAGCTTCCATACAGTATAATTAACTTTATGAAATATCCCTTGTAGATAGACTCTGCAAACACTCACCCAAGGAGATCATGTTGTCTCCCAAACAGACAGGAGATAATTTAAAGACAGAATTTACTGAGATGAAGATGAAATGGCTCAGAGGGAGCTGGAAGCAGGCATGCCAGGGGAATGAAACAGCACACCCTACCATCTTTCATTTATCTGAGAGGTTCAGTCAGGAGCAAAGGGGAGGCAGACATGCAGAAAAAGCAGACTTTGCTCTTTAGAGCACTGCACACCATCACAGCCACCCTAAGACTGCCAAGGCTGCCCCAGGCCAACCTCCCTGCAGCCACCAAGCACTCTTTGACAGCAGAGATTAATGAAAACTAATTTGAGTTGTTAAGAAGAAACTCCACAAAAACGTAGATCAAACCAATCAACCCCTCATCCACTCTCCCCAGAGGCTGAAAGCACTGGTTTGCACAAGACATACAAGTGTCTCCAGACCCCTCCATTTTTCATTTTTCTTGGCTCAATTTTATTCATTTTGCGTGGCCAGAATAACTCAGTCTGACAAGCATCAGCTATCAAGCAAAGCTTTTCCATTTGTAACCCTGATGATATCATCGGCTCTCTAGCTGATGTGCTAACGTACATACCAGATGACAAATTAGGTTCTAGCAAGCACTCATAAGTCCGTCATTCTGCAGAGATCAGTCCTGTGTGCATTGTGGAACTGGAGGTCTCTGCTCTGGCACAAATAAGCAATGAAATGAGAAGCACTGCATCGTGACTCCAAATTCAGGCAAGGTTTGCCAGGGAACAGGGTGAAAAAGTAGCTTAATAGCTGCTTGTGGAGTCTTTCCTCCTAAAGGAGAAGAAAATCCCACAATGCCTGGCAGTGAAGATTCTCCCAGTATGGAAGACTTCACTCTCCGCAACAAAGATCTTCCCAACTGGAGGAGATCTCACGTCACCTTCAGAGAAAAAAAGATCCCTCTCACATCTCCCAGTCTGTCACCTAAGAATACCAATGTCCAGCACAGACCTTAAGGATGGTGAACAGAATAAGCCTGAAGGCAATGCCTCTCCACTCACCCATTGAAGACACCGGCTGCAGCTGGACAACGAAGCAGAGGCAGAAGAACAAGTACTGGAACATCCCACTCAACCAAGGAACAGTTACCACCAGAGTAACAGAGCCCTGAAAGCCCCTGCACACACTGCGGCTCTCGCAGCCTTCCCCTCGGCAGAGCTTCTGCCCCAAGCAGAAAAGCAGCTGAGATAGCTCTCCTGGAAGTTTATCAGAGGAAGAAGCTGAAGGGATGTGGGGTACAGCTCCAGCCTTGACCTCCAAAGAGCAGCTCTGCTCCTTACTGACAATGTAAGAGATGTATTTATTGATCGATCTTGTTTTTTGGACTCAACTCGCTATTGTTTTCTTGCCTGGCTGCCCCACAGTGACACCTCTGCTATCTTATCTGGAGAGAATTCTAAGCAGGGGACACCCGGACATCCCGAAGGGATGGAAAAGAAGAACAGATGGGTGCTTGTTGTTATCTCTGCTCCTTCCCCGAGTCGTACGACTTCATGGCTGCCCCTCAGTCAAAAAACGCCAGCTAGAGAGCTTTAACTGCAGGAAATAGTGGCCAAAGGAGGAGAACCGAGCCTCCTGAGCAGGGATTGCAAATGAGTTCTGGGACCTGGGTGACAATGGGAACATCAGTCATAGCGAGGGCCTGGTGTCTCACAGGGAAATAAGCTGTTCCTATGCTAGAAAAAAAGCTCCACTTCTGGTCACAATAACCCAACCATTGCAGCAAGATTATCAAGCAAGGCAAAGACATCCTTCTGCAGCAGTCTTATGCTTTGTCTTAAAAAATAACAACCACAACAAATAGCAAGAGACCCAAGGGTACTGAATTAACTTCAGTCTAACACTGAGTAATGGAGAACCTCTGCCTTACCAGTTCAAACACAGCTAGGTCGAACTGCAGTCACAACCACAGGTTCTGTGCATCTGTGAGACGACTGTGCTACTCCTCAGCCTCCTGAAACCTCTCTCCTGCTAAAGCAAAGCAAGCACCACAATTGCCTATGGTACACACAAAGGACAAGGGGAAGGAGCACAACGGGTTCTTTCCTCTCCTCCCACTGAGCTGTAGCGCCTACTATAGAGAACAGATTAAAACTGTGCATTAACACGTATGTACATACGCGCACCTCTGTGCATGCAGGTCCCTGCTTTACGAACAGTGGTTGTACAGTTCCCCAAGGAAATCACCTGGAAGCAGAAAGCTCGCCATCCACAAAGAGCAAAGCCAAGCCTGCAGTTATTGCACGATCAAGCCATTTTCCCAGTCCCTTATTCCCCACATTTCTGCAGTGGGCTGGTGTAAGGGAGACCATCAAGGCTGATGTGCTTGCTTCATACCTCAGTAGGAAAAAATTGGCTTTGTTCTTTTCACCTGGAGTTTGCATGAAATAAGGAATCAGGTGTTTGACTGCTCTGTGGAGATAAAGGACCTACACTGTATGCTACAGAAAGTTCTCAGTGGTCTCCCTCTGTCTGTCTGTTTCCCTTGGCAGGGAAGCGCAGCACGCTCCACCCCAGCAGTGCAGTCTTCTTCAGTAGTGAATGACTCCAGCAAACAACAAAGGCAGCTGCCATTGCTCCCCACCACCACCACAATCTTTGTGACTCTATTGCGCTGACAGCACCAGAAAAGATTTTTCAACAACAGGAAAGGAGAACAAATTCCCTACGCAAAGCTAGTAAGGCAGAGATAACCCTCACAAGGTGATTATGTGAATTCCCAGAAAAGAAACTAAAAGTGAACACAGAATAATGCAGCGAGCCACAGGATGTTATATTTTGCCATTTTCATTCAGAGGTTGACTTGTACTGAAGTTCCTAGGTAAATAAAACCGACAGGTTTGAATTGAATTTTCTGTTTGTGTTAGAGGTATGCGTATTTCTCTCTGAACCATTTTATTACCGATGCTGTTATTCTCTAAGTGGTACATTAGGTCTGACACTAGCAGTATTTTGACAGTTATATGTAATTGACAACTGGCAATTAACGTAAGGAAATAAATTGCACCGCAGCAGGTTTGAGCACCAAAGGCCTCACAAATGGTTCCTTTGATCTCAAAGGGATTTTAGCCAGAGATGGCCCAGCATTCCCAGAGATGACACTATCCCAAATCTCTCTGTAGTTCAAAGAAACAGTACAAAGCTCAAGAAGATTCAGCACACTGCCTCTAAACATCTTTGGAATTCACAAGAGAAAAAGACTGAGCCCTTCTGGAAGAAGCACCAGGGGGGCAACTCTTTGATCAGCGTTTTCTTTTTGCTTTGCAAGTTGCTTCAGGTGACGCAACACCCTGGATCCCCCTCAGAGTAACAGCGTTTTGTATTGGAGTAGGACACTGAAAATCTCTGACTCAGGAGGCTAGACCAACTATTCTTGAGGAGAAAAAAGTCTGCTGCAAATGGACCCTCCAAGAAAGGAAAGAACAAGTTTGGAGGAGTACTCTAGGGCCTACACTTTCCAGGCAGACCTGACAAATCTGTTCCTTCTGACCTCTGTTTCCCCACACCAAAGATGAGGGTGCCTGACTTCCCAAGCAGCAACAAGGACTAGGATCAAATCTTAAAAGCATTCATCAGTAGAGGTTTAAAGGTACAAAGAGGAAAGGTGTTACTAAAATACAGGGCTGGGATTTTATTGGTTCCAAAGAGCTCCCAAACTGGCTGCTAGGTTTAGGTATGCCTGTCCTTAGTGCTGAAGTTGGGAGGTGGCGACCACGCTTCTTGGCTCTCCCAGATAGGTAGGGCTTTGCTGACCTCACACAAGGAACTCAAACTCCCCAAAGAGGGAGCTGGGCTGGGAAGTCGTGTGCTGTATGAAACAGACAAACGAATCAAAGCACTTCAGCGTTTGCTGAGGCTGGCTTTGTGTCAGACATCGCCGTTTGATGGAAGGGAGGCGTGTCAAGAAGAGCTCTTGGAGCAGGAGCAGCTTCTGCAGCCTGGCCAGGAGAGGCAGGCGGAAGAGCTAATCAGCCCTTCCTGCCACCGAGAGCAAGAAGAGCCCAACACACGTGACAGGACCCCTGCCTGCAACTGATCTGAGGATGTATGTTCACAATAAGCCTTGACAGGCTGCTGAGATGGATTGCAGGAATGTCAAGGACATGGAGATAGCCCCTGTCTCTGTAAACAATTTGTCCCAGGACACAGTGCCAATGGGAAGGGCTGCTGCGAGCAGGGAGTGATCACAAGTTTGGTGAAGTACAGGCAAACTCAACACACGTACAGCACAAAGACCACATTAAAATGAGAAGAGTACACAACTCCCAGCCACTAACAGAAGTTATTTCCTTTCTCTTTCTGAGCCCGCTGGTGCTGAACTTGATGTTTAAGCTTTTTTCCAGAGGTCCTACAGTACCCAGTGTTTTTTCCATGACTCAATTTGCAGATGGACAGACAGCAAACCCACAGCTACAGAACTCATCAGTGGCAGAAAGGGGAGCAGAACCCATTTTTACATGTTCACAGAGCCACGCTGACACACTTTCACACCAGCTTCTCCAGTACTCCAGGGCTTTGATACACTGCAGGTTTAGTTTCCATGCCTGTGTTTTACTCCTCATGCCGTAATGTCAATACAGAAAAAAAAAGAAAAACTATTTTAAGACGAATAGTGGAACAGGTTAAAGAAAAAAATTCTTCCTTACGTGAAAACAAAATAGTCATACAATGTGGCAGAGGAGAGCAGTTTGCATTTACAATTCCACACAAAACCACACAGAGTAGATCAAACAAACTGCTCCACCAGCTCAGAAAGGTCAGGCAGCTTGGCCAGCCTTACTTTACTGGTGCAGTGCAAACATCTGACACCAACCAACGTCCAAGTGTAAGAAGCTGCAGCAAGGCTGCAGCAAGGTGATTGTCATTGTGACTACCTACCAGGTGGAAGAATTATAGGGGCAAAGAGAAAGGGTTTCTTCTGTGGTCTTAAAGAAAAAGAGGCCATGGACACCTCCCTTGGAGCCTTGCAGCTATGACAGAAGGGAACCTCAAAATTTTTCCAGATAATTCTAAACTTGACGTGTTTATTTCCAAGTTTCATTGCAGAAATGGAAAGATAGGCTAAATACATGAACAACAAAACTGGTAGAAAAAAAAAGGCATCTGAACACCGCAGTGGATGCTGCTGTTTATCCTTCACGGAGCGTTAAGAACAAAATGTTGCTTTAAGGTTGAGGCAGCACTGCCTGCTCGTAAAATTGTGCCAGTTGGACAGGGATCTATCACCTGCCTTTTAAGCACTAAACAACTACTGCAAAACACTTTGTTGATGTTGGTATACAGCAGCGTAAGGGAGAACAAACATAATCCCATTGAATGTTAGGATTCAGTGGCAATGAAAGCAGAAACATTGAGATTTGAGGTCTGTGGTTTCACCTACTCCCAGCAGAGACCATGTATGCAGCAGTGTCCAGAGGAGAGAGACAGCAAAGCTTCCAGGGGTACGGACTGACAAGACCCCCAGGACAGCCCATACACTTCAGGATACAATCACAGAATCTTTTTTTACTCCTCCTTTCCCCATATCACCTGCAGAACAAAGTATGTGCAGGAACAATTTGGTTATAGCATTTTCTTGCTTTCAAAATCGAGATTTTGGTGCTAGATGTCCAAGCCTTCAGTTCTTCTGGATGCCAAAGGATGAGTTCTTATGCAATTATTCTGAGCAGTTTGTCTGTATGTGGTAGCAGGCTAAGGGCTGCTTAGAGGAAAAGGGTTTGTCAGTGCTGCTGAACTACATTTCAGCAGTGATTAAAGGCAGGTCATCACTACCAACAGCCTCCACTCCCTCATCTATGACTTTCAGAGTACACGAGAGACTTGGCTGTTGGAAAACTTGCCAATCCTGAATTTTTACAGTCAGACATGATAAAAATCTTCTGGCATTGAATTCTCACACAATCTCATCCTAACGTTCCATAAAGCCAGGATTAAGTACACAGTCTGCTGATTCCTAAAGTTAATGAATAAAAGAGTAATCAGACCACAGCCACATTGAAGGGCTCAGGAAGGAAGGAATAAAAGGTCCAAACTTCAACTTTCCTCTGAACCAACACCTGAACACACTATGCTACCACCACTTGGTACGTTTTAGGTTGCTGGGTGCTACACGCTCATATATTCTCATTCTGCAACATGCCATGTGTCTCCAGATGCTGTCAGCCTCCTCAGGGAGCGGCTATGCTGGTCAAACAAAGGCAGACCTTTGTTAGGCCAAACATATCTACTTCTACCTCACCACCTCGACTGCTCCTGAGATCCCTGTGTTAGGCAGCTAGGAATGGCAGCAAGATCTCCATCCGAGCTTCTTCAGGAAAGCTAGTATCTGCACCACCACGGCCTCAGTGATGTTAAGGTCAGGAAGAAGCCACCTAAATGAAAAGAAATGGAGGAAACTCAGGAGGCGGCTGCCACACGTAAGATAGCTGGGAAAGTGACGTTATTCAAAAGAACCAATTCAAAAATTGAATAGTTATTTATTGTTCCAGAAGTACATTGCTCTTTTATACATATTTCATAAATGATACAGGATTTTACATGTTTTCAGTTTTTTTTTTTTGTGTGTGTGTGTTTTGTTTTTAAGAAGGACTTTTCTCCATGCTCCCTCCCTCATCCCAAACACACACCATGGATTCAGCTACAGGATTGTGTTCAATTTTTCCCCTTTAAAACTCATCACACAAACAAGATATAACATAAAAAATAATCACACAATGTAATTAAATTGAAAGACAGAGGAAAAGGGGTAGGGAGAAAAAAAACTAGAAACATGCACCCATTCAGTCCAACATGCCACTGAGTGAGAAGAGGCAGCAATCCCAGCTGGATTTCCACATCTGCAAGGCACCTGGCATCAACTTAATTCTGATTTCTGTTTTCATTGTTTTTTTTTTTAAACATGGTTCTCAAAAAAAACAAAAACAGAAGCCTTTTTTCCATGACACAGTGAGGAAACAGTAGTGAAATTAAAAAAAAAAGCAGCCAGCTTTTCTGCATGTAAAGCTGAGTGCACATCTCCCAACTCCATCCTGTCTCCACAACATTTATCAGCAGGATGCTGAAGAGAGACTGACCCGCTTTGAAGGAAGAAGTGTTTTATCTGCTTAGAAATCAGCCAGCCTTGGCTAGAAGAGAGGGCAATGAGTTCGCTTTCCTTCCTCCATTTCTTTTAGCTAAGAACGACAGATGTCATTAGCCACTCCTAAGAAATCGCGACCTGTGGGTGTAAAGTTCATTTAAAGCTCCTTAAGCAGGGGAAAGTGCTGGAGAACTGAAGCAGTTCTGTGTCTTGCACTGTAAGGGCCATGGGCTTTCAAAAACCTTCTGGGCAAGGAAAATGCTTTGACTACATGGGACTTTTCATCCCATTACACAGTCAAGTATTAAGCTTAATTGTTCCACATTCCAGAACTGTTCAGTTAAGCAGGAGTCACGATTCTGAGACAGTTTCATAATCCTTTAAGCCTTCATAATTGCATAGTCCAGGTGGCTATCAGATTTGGTGTAGGAAGGAGAGGAATCTCCACTCCCTTAAGACTGAATATAAAAACTGTCATGCCATGCTGCCATTGATTTCTAGAAGGAGCTCAAGGGCATTGGGACACAAAGTTTATATAGTTATTACAGAATAACCCAAAATATCAAATGTCCAGAAGAGAACTTGTTCCTTCTCTCACTCGGCTACAATCAGTCTGTGCTACAAATAAGCAAAGGAGGAAGTCAGTGGAGCACATGGGGTGGGGCTGGGGAAGGGAAGCTCACGGTTTTCCAGTAGAAAGCAGTCTTGTAGTGACTTTATAAAAGAGACCAGGTCTGATCAGAAGTGTGCGTGTTAATGGCGGTGGAGTGCAAGTTCTGATCACCAGCCATAGCTCCAGGTGGCTTGGATTCTTTGTTCTTTTTTTTCCCTTTTATTTTTCATTGAGAGAGAAAGAGAGAACTGAATCAGGTGAAGGAAAATTTAAAAAGCTAAGCAGGCTGCTGGTGTCTTATCAAGAGGCAGACCCTGCAGAGCTGGAAGAAGACACCCCTATCCCAGCATTACATTCTTCTCACGAACCCCCCCAATCCTGTATTTGTACACAATTACCATTCACACAGTTTTAAATATGACTATTTGCCAAGCCCTTTTCAGAACCAACATTCCACAATGCCCCATCTTCAAATGTAAGAGATTTCCCCATACAGTCCTTTCTCTTGATTAAAAGGTAAAAAACCCTCCACCCCCACACCACCTCCCAGCTTCCACCTGCAATGCTTTAATTAAAAAGGCAAGAGCTATGAACAGGTTTTTGGCCGGGGTTCAGAGCTTCTTTGCTGATCAGTCCTTTTCATCAATTTGCTGGATGGGCAGGTGAACCTGCAGTGGATCTCGAAGCCTCTTAAGGTCCAATTCTGCCTAAAAGTAAAACAAACATTATGAAGAACAGGCTCCCATACACCTTCCCCAACCCCACGTCCCTTTCCAGAATGAAAAGGGTTTCTGTATTTCCTCATTTTTCCTGCCTGGAAGGGAGGAAAACAAAGTCGCACGCTCAGATTTGGAAAAACCTTTCCCAGCACCCAAAGACACTTGCACTGTATTTCTCTGAACTTGCTCAAACACGCAGCCACTTAAAAAGGAATGTGGTAGGAAAAATTCATCCCCATAAACTCATCAGAACTTTTCCTTTTTTTTTTTTTTTAAAGGTTATATTAATGGGAATGACCAAGGCAATC
>VXAV01003293.1:128562-149999 GCA_013399715.1 Alectura lathami
AAGAGTTATATTAATGGGAATGACCAAGGCTATCAATAGTGAACAGCATAAGAAAACTAGAAGTCTTTCACACAGCCTTGCCCTGATCTTTCTCTGCTCTTCACACACAGCTCCTTCTCCAAGGCAGGGGGATAACACATCTTGCCCTGGATACCCTACACTGTCATTTCCAGGGCCTGGAAATAAACAAAGTGACACAGAATAGCGAAAAGGAGAATGCGGTAGCTCTGTTTTTTCTGCTCATGCCTTCTTTTAGGCAGAACGGCTCTCAAAAATGAGGAGAGGTATCCCTGCTCAACTCCTCTGTTGATCAGATCCCGCACTGTGGACACCCTGCCATGAGGATCTTCTCCTGTCATACAAGATATTTGCCATCACCTCTAACATTGCAGCTTTCTTGAACATTATTTTCCAGGTCTGTAACCCAGTGCACTGAAGTGTATGTCCAGGACACACAAGCTGAACGGATGCAAGTCTTCATTCCTCACTAAATCCATCTGGTGTGTAGGAGCTGAGAAGAAAGGAACTCTTGAATTAGGCTCCTCTGAGGCATGAAGTGCCCGAAGCGACTCAAGATTTGCTAGCAGTCTCTAAAAGACCCTTACAGACACAGGCAACTGTTCCACGTTGATTTACACACCCAGCAGTTCTATTCCTGGGCACACCAAAGCCAATGCAGTGATTGCACTTGGGCTGTGACAAGAAAATGGGCTGACAACCTACAAGACATCCCTTGTTTGAGGTGCATCTATTAACAGCAGATGAAGAACTAGCAAGCAGTAATTTGCCTTATTCCTGGAAAAGCTCTCGTTACCTGAGCAATTGCATCCTTGAGTTGATTGTATTTCTCTAGATCAAATCGTGTCTTTTTGGCTCCTTTATGGAAAAAAAATAAGTACTGTCTGTCTCTGGCATCTGGATAAACATACTCCTAAAACAAAAACAAAAAAAAAGAGAAGGTGGGAGTAAAGCACAACAGCACAGGATGCTATTAGCACAATATGTACCAGATACATTGCGGAAGTTTTTGATGGTTAAGACACAAGGCCAGACAGCACTGACAAAGCTCTCAGCCAGCAAGGTGGGGGACCCCAGCTGGCAGCCAGACTCCCACCCAGTTACTTGCCTGCCCCTTCCAGCAGGAGCAGGGAGAGAATCTGAAGGGCAAAAGGCAAGAAGAACTTGAGGGTCAGGAAAAAGTTTAATAAAGGGAAAAAATAAAAAAAAAAAAAAGAAAGAAGTGATGCAAAAAGGGGGCAGTAAGATAAAAGAGAATGCCTTGACGCTGTGCAAATGCTGCTCAGCAATAGCTAAAGCAGTGGTGCACCCTCAGTTCTTGGTCACAAATCCAAAACACACCATATGAGCTGCTCTGAACAAAATCAGCTCCATCCCAGCCAGACCCAGCAGCCAGCCATTTGTTTCTCCACTAGTATGTTACACCCCAGTGCTGAGTTACCACCACCACGCTCCTGAGTGTGTGTGCCTTTCTGTATAGAGAACAAAATCTAACAACTTCAGGACTGCAACGGTGACTGTTTGCACAGAGAAAGGGAGAAAAAGCAGTAAACACCAGAATAAGCCTTTGTCAAATGGCCCTTACTCTTCTTTTCTGAATTTCTTAAGCAGCTAACTAAAACCTTAGTTGCTCAGAAGTTCATCTCACAGCCAGCCTACACAGACAAGAACAGGAGTCCAACAGCTTTTGCCAGGGATACTCTATTGCAAAAAGTCACAACTTTTCAGAGCACAGAACTCAGAGCAGCAGAGCTGTTAACACCAAATCCCACATAGCCTCTGCACAGCACAGGTCTGTCTGCAGAAATTAGCTTTCCCTTGCACTGCCAGTGCATCACACAGCCTCCATCTGGTATGCACGCAATGATCAGGCTGTCGGGGAGGAAAAAAGTTGCTTTCAGAGCCAAGCCATTTCTGAAACAATGGGATTTCAAGTCTGGCAGAAAAGGCAATAGTTGATACAGATGACAATGTTTTAGCACCCTGAGTTCAGATGGGGCAGAAGTTACAATTGTACTCAACAAAATATTATGACAGGTGCATGCAGCTCCTCGGCCCCTGAAAGGACAAGGCTACCAGAGTCCTGGGTCACTGTGCTGGAATACCCACAGGACCTATTCCGGTGGTCTTGTGGTCTCAGGCAGTGTCAGGGACTGAGCCCTTTCTCCCTCATTATTTAGATGGGAGTCACCACCACCAGCAAATCCCACACTAACGCCCTGGATAGCAAACAGTAACTGAAGTGGCTCCAGCAGGGTAAAGAAGAGGCAAAGCAACTTCTAGGAACATTTTGCTATTTTTCTAGGGAGCAGAGCTCTAATCAAATCTCCCATTGAAGCATCAACATCAGCACAACATCAGAGGCCTACCTGGCGAGTCATTACGAAATAAGCATACATTGCCATGGCACTACCATAGGTGATGAAATAGGTGACTGGTTCCATAATGTCCCAAGAATATTCCCACCAGGTGAGGCGGGCCAGAATCCCAAACTGCGTGGCCATGTAGGCCAGCCCTCCCCACAGCACCAAGGTTGTCCTCTTCTCTGCTTTCCTGCTGAGCTCCAGCCTTACCTGCAGGGAAAAGAAGCACATGCTTTGTATTCTCAAGAAAACATATTGATATTGTCAATACCATTCAGAGTTACACATTGTATCTATATTTAAAGCTAAGTTGTTTAAGACAGAGTTGAGTCTAGGTAACACAGACAACTCTAGATTTCTTTTCCATCAGTATCTTGCCATCATCCATATTTTACTGAGCACACTTTGGATACTTCACAAAGGAGCTTCTTCCTCTATGTTTTGAAAATACATGACAAATTCTCCTTCAGTGATTTTAGAACTATTTGAAACATGTCAGGGCTTAATTAAAACAGAAATAAACCAAGCTGCATTTAGAGGATAAGCAAAATACAACGAGAAGCTTCTCACTTTTTCTAGCGGTGCTAGCTGCTCCTTCAGCTCCTCTAGTCGCCCTATCAGCTCCTTCTCTTTGTTCAGCTGGTGCTCCTCAATGCACAAGGCAGTGTACAACTGCTGAACCAATGTCTTGACATCATTCAGCGTGGTTGCGTTTTCATGGCTTAAGAGCTCTAGGAAAGAAAGAGACTGCTTTGTATGTGTTTATCCACAGGACTCCTGACACACTCCTCAGAAGCTGCTAGTACTCCACACAGGAAACACTTCAAACAATCTTCTCAACACAAAAGCCTTTGGAAGAGCTCCAGCACTCTAAGATGATGCAATGTCTTCAAAAGAAAACCAGGCTTTATTTCAGGGTATTCCTGAAGTTTGATAAGAACAGGAAAAAGATGCATGCTAGTGGTTTGCCAGATATCAACAGCTGCTTTTGATCCATAGTTATGTGCAAGAAGCTGTCTAGAAACAGCCAGAATTCAGACTACAGGCCAGCAGCAACCGTACTCGCTGAAGATGGCAGCCACCGATCGTTGGTCAGCAGCCCCAGAACAATGCAGTCATAATTATTTCAAGTACTGATGCCAAGAATTGTCTCCCAACACTCAGTGGACAGCCACCTGCTGAGCTGCCTACAGGGCAATGGAATTTTCCCTCACTAAGCTTAAATTGAGACAGTAACAAGGCCACTAACTGAAACAGACTGCAATCCTGCACTTCAGCGTAAGAAGGATTCCTAGACGAAAACAACTTACTCAGGAGCTGTGACTAGTGGCATTGTATTAGGAACTCCTTACGGAAAAACTAAGCTTGAAGCAAAAAAAAAAACCTCAACATTAGCCAAAAAAATAATTTTTGTAGCATCGTTGGGCTTGAACCTTAGGTTGTCTTAAATACAATTTTATTGACACAGAGAACACAGAACTAACAGAAAATGTGCCGCAACTTGCATTCTGGGAAAGGCAGACTTGGCCTGTAACTCTCAAAGGAGCAGCAAATGGAAGAGTTCGGACTCACAACAGCTAGGCTTTAACGCTAACATACCAAGAGAAAGAAATGGCTCAGCTGTCTGTGCCAGGATAAACGGTACACAACCTGCATCAACACATCCTCAGCATTTAAGGTTACTGTGTCCTGACATTCACACTTCAATATACACGGGGTGATTCTGTAAAGATGAGAAAGCAGTAGCTGAAAAGTTTAACAGAACTGATCTCAGTGCCTATTTACAAGCACATTCATTTTAAGACAAGCTAACTATAGAAGTCTCCCTGACACACAAATCAGAGGCAGCAGTTTCATGTAACCTAGGTGATCCCAAAGCTCACCTGCCAGTACATGGTAGCTTTATCATACAAACAAGCTAACTAAAACTACACCAGCTCCTTGACACAGACTTGGCTCTCTCCACCAAGAGAAGAGTGGCACATAGGAGCTGCCTTACCCCAGGACTGCAGTTTCTCCTTGTTTGCATTCTTATTTAGTTGTACTGAAAGTTACAGCCCAGCCCAGCTAGGCAAACAGCTGGAAGAAATGTCCTGTTCAAATCCCCACTGTGCCTGATGAAGCCTTCAGAGTGTGAGAACACTGCATTCAGGATAGCGTGCACAGGGCTGAGAGAGCAGAGAGCAACAGTTCTTGTGTGGTTCCACAACCAAGCTAGACATCCAGTACTCATGGAGAGCTCTCTTAGGGTGCTTCTAACGAGACTGGAGCAAAAATCTCAAGCAGAGGTCAGTCTAATCCACAGACAGGGAAGAAGCAGCATCTCACCCAATGCTGCACTCCAGATTTGAGTCTTCTGCATGCTAAAGACATGTGGCTGCACACAGATCCCCAAGTCACCTGAAGATTTAGTTATATTTTTACAGAGTATTTCTATATTGTGAACGACAGCACACCAGAATTGATTCTCCATTTCCAACATTCCAAGTACCACACTGTAGAAAAAAAGTCTTCACTGTCATGTGAGAGAATGATTCTTCCTAATCAGATAATGTAAGTTGCAGGCTAATTCTCATTCTATGTTCAACTACCTCAGAGTAAGTTAAAACTATTAAATTACTTTTCCCTGCATTTCTTCATTTATTTCCCTTATGGGGAATACTTGCCTTGAACAGAATGAATGTTTGCTTTTCATCTTCACTCTGTGACTACTTGGATATAGCTCGATTAGACTGCAAGGGGTGGATTAGAAACTGCAAGGTTTCCTTCAGGAAAAACACTTCATGTTCTTGAACACATTAGTAAAACATGCTGCAATTTAACATGCAACAGACCACCGAAATCACTGTACAATGTTTACAAGAACCAGGCCGCTTTACCTCTCTTTGGTGGCCTAACATGATATGTGACATCATTAATGATCAGCTTGAAGTCATCCAGTAGAAGCAAGTCAATACCTGTGGAGGAGGCAACACGTGTGCCATCTGTAAGGAAAACAGACAACTCATTATTAGAATGGGAACCTAAACCCGCTGCAGCTACACAAGCTGTAATGCTACCCCACATCTCGCTGCTGGACTCCCACGTTCTCCTGCAGACAACACTCATTGCCAAGCCAGACACACAGGCTGGGAGATCTTGCACAACAAACCCTCACTGAGCTGTGATGCAGCTGCTTTTCTAAATTTGTGATTTTTTGGGTCATTCAATGAAAGGCAATTCTCTGTATCCCCACAGCTTCAATATTTTACCAGTTTTGTCAATACAACCCACTTAAGGGACCTCCACCTCTCCCCACTGCCATTAGAGATGATTATTTCCATCTCTGATACAGGAAAGTTTTGACATCACTAACCTAGCAAACCCCTCTCTCAGGCCAAGACTTTCAAGGAAATAGACACTTTGGTAGCACTCTCATAGGACATCCTAATGATGTTCCAGAGCTTTGGTGGCTGATGCACAGTAATTGAACAAAACACAGCAAAATAAACCATTCAGTGAAATATGATTGTTTTCATAGCTAAATAAGGTAACTCTTTGCCTCGTAACACCTTCCACACCCAATTCCCTACAAACTGATTAGATTTGTACTAATTGCATAGGCAACCTGCATCTTCAGATCGAACAGTGGGAAACGCACCTGAGGTGCAGACATCAGTTCTAACAGAGGTCAACTGAAAACGGGCCTTCAGACAAAAACGCCTACAGCAGCTGCTTACATACTCACCAGTATCTTGAACACAGGCTGATGCTTTTTTCACTTCTTTGTAACCTAACAACGTGCATTCTGAAAATAAACCTCATGTTATCAGCTTGCCTCAAGCAGCAATTCCTCGACTATGCTGGCGCACATTTGCAGCGCTCCAGCACAGGCTGCTGCTACGCTCACTCAGTGTTTCGAAGTCATTCATACTACAAATGGACACGCCACAAAGAAAGCTACTTCAACATGAGAGAATCTTTGAGGCTGAAGATAAGCTTTAAGATGAAAATATCTGGCAAGCAAGGAAATCAGTTAGTTTGTAAACAGCAGTACCTGGTGAGTAGATTGCAACCCGATCAATTCCCCGGTCCTCTGCCTGCAGCTGTTGTAAGAACACGCCCACCGAGTCTGAGATGGGTTTGAGTGTGAACTGGCAGCGTTCACGCCGGGATGGAAGGTTCACAGAAATCACAGGTAACCCGTTTTGGTAGACCACTGTCACTTCTACAGAGAAGATGAGAGTAAAAAGTTATCCTTAAAAACAAGCACCTCCTCATTGTAGTTCTGTATTTGTTTTACAGAGACAAGGCAACCATGGTTAGGAGCTGAACAAACAAAGTTTTTAGTTCATCATCTGTTGATAAATATGTCCTTCAAAGACAAAAAGCAATCAAAAAGGCCCGAGGGACATCACGGGTTTCCACTCCATTTAACTTGGCAGTATCTGTTACACTTTCAGAGCTTTGCAGAGAAGTAAAAAGATATTTACTCTAAGCGCAATCACCCTTATGCTAAAGGAAACACAATGTCTGAAGGAAGCTGCACAGCAGCACAGTCTGTTTTGGTTAGGTTCTGAGAACCAAAGTATTCTGGACCACGGAAGACAAAGCATTGCAGAATTTATCAGGATCTACGGCCCAAAAGCCAAAGGCAGATGGCGTGTACCGGGAAACATCAAGGAAGGGCCTACACTTCAAACCCTTTTATTCTCGTTAAGTTCTGGTTTCCTGCTCTTTGTCCTGAGGCAACAAATATTTAAGAGAGCTGTCAGGAGCTCTCTTAAGGAGCACTCTGGAACAGCACTTTGAGTTTAAGTTTCAAGGTCATTTCATCTAAAATTTGTGGGATCAATACGCTACGTACTTCGGATGACAGACATTACTTCTTCGGTGCAGGTAACGCAGTATTTCCCATTTCTCTAGTGCTGTCAGAAGCTTCTTCAAAAGTGTTCTGAAGAATTTCAGTGCACCTTACTAGTATTTATTGTGGTGACCCGTACAAACTGTGAGCTAGTTATTTTACTCCCAGAAAGACAACCCACTCTGCGTGCTCCGGGATATCCATACATAGAAAAGCTATGAGTTTATACCCCCTAATCCCTCTTCTAAGTCACGAACAGTCACAACCTCCTTAAATGCAGCAGTTGCTAAGATATAGCAAGCACACCTAACATGATTCACGCTGAATTGTTGCGTGTTTTTCTTATGCAAAAGCACACTGTCATCTTTGTTGCCCAGAGCATTTGCTGTGTCTCCAGGATTATGCAGTCACACCCACCCACTCTGCACCTGGCCCAGTATTTCCACCTGCTGTAGCTCTGGTCAGCTACACAAACCCCACCATCAACGCTCATCTGAGTCCTGTACTGACAACCCCAGTGTATTCACGCAACTAATATCAAAACTAGTTGGTCAAACCCCAAGTGTAAGCTTTTCGCCTCTTCCAGGGGACTACTGTCCAGTGCTGACAGAGATGTCCTCATGTCATCTCTGAAGTCTAGGTAGAAGTGGCCAGATATAGACATCTAAAATGACTGAGGCATCTCAAGAGGCCACAGTACTTGGGAAAGCATAAATGCCTGTTCTCAAGACACAGACACAGCTGACAGGATTTCACTAGCATTAGTTTCAATTCTTAAAACTCACAGTCAGGTATTTACTGAAAAAATAAAGCAGTACCAGTTTATTTGGACAGATAGACAGAATTTCAAGCTCCATATCAGCAGCTGTTGTGACACCAGCTATCAGATTTTGCAGTCTTTGACTCAAGTATTTGAGCAAGAGGCTGGTAAGAAAGAGATTAGCATTAACTACACTTGTGATTTTTCTACTTAACATAAGCTCAGAAGGAACCATCAACACAATTAGAAACTTAACACAGCCACTTAGGCATTGAATTCATTGGTTCTGTGAGCAGCACATACAACACTAACAGCTTATATAACTACAAGCCTGCTGTAGAGAACTCAACTGACACGGAAAACAATTCACAATGCTACCTTGATCACGCAGGCAGTGAACAAACTTACTGCAGAACAGGAGAGGTAAGACCACCTGCATCAAACCAACTCTTTTCTGTTTATCCTGTTGGCACAAGACACCAACCCCGCTCTGTATGAAGCACACACAGCACCAGTCTGGTCCCATTTTAACCCTGCTCAGACCAGTTGGAGAGCACAGCGATAAACACAACAGGCCAGACCATACCAGCAACCACCATCACTGGCAGTGTGCACAGAACCTTAGCTCCAGCTTAAGGGAAGCATTAAAGACCAGACAGTTTCCTTCAGAGGACAGGCTCAGTAAGTCCAGCACCAAGCTGTTTCATGTTTTCCTTAGAAGAAGCTTGTAGAAGTCATTCTCCAGCTTAATTCACTGGCAGGAAAGTCTATAATTCCAGTTTGATCCTCTCATCGCCTCCCACACAAGTTATGTCTGGTCAGACTTTTACTGCATTGGAGAGGGAAGAGCTCATAAGTAAAAAAAAAAAAAAAAAAAAAAAAAAAAAAGCAAAAACCTGAAGGACTTGTCAAACAGAGCTGCATTAAAAATAATTAATGAGCAATACAGCTGTCTGTCTTGCTCCCTTCTGCTCTGACAGCCCTATGCACAGCCTGCAAGAAGAAAACTACAACAAAGCATTTTATACAATATTTACACATAAATGTTAATATAATTAGTGAGATGCCAAAAAGCTTCATCTACTTAGCTGTAGTTTAGAGGTAACACTTAGCCTAATCATCACTGATCGAGTTTTAAGCCACTATTTAAATGCACACAATTGTACACAAGCACTTATTTCCACAGACAGCCTGGCCAGGAGCACTGCTAAATAAGATCATGGAGGGTTTTAAAAGCTTTACACACTATATTAAGAATAAGCTTGCTTTGAGGTATGAATTCTATCTGTGCATCAGAGTTTGGAATCAACCATATGTGCTCCAAAAACAGGTCTTGAGAATTTTACAGAACAAGCTACAATAACTAAGAAATCAGCGCTGAACATTTACTGCTGGGAAATGCAAAGTTACTGGGAAAAAAAATAAGAGAAACACTCAAGCATAACACACAGAGGTATATCAAACCAGGCAAGTAGCTACACACACTTAGGTTATTCTCTCAGCCTTGTGTTTGCCCTCCACACTTCCACCTGTTTAAGCCTGCCAGCTGAATTATTCTGAGCACTCAACAGCAGCCCTGCCCCCTTGTTTTTTGCACACAGCCACCATCCTGGCAGGGGAAGCAGTTGTGGCTGAACCCTTTATTTTGTTAGCTTTCAGGCTTTATTAACAAGCCTTAATGGGAAGAGGATCCACTGACTGTGTCACTGAGCGTAAGCGCTCTAGTCTCTGAGCGCAGCATGCAGATGTTCAGCAGGCAGCGCTCTCAAAGCTGTTTGTTTCCTGTTTGCATTTTGCATACTGAGATTCTTTTGTTCCACCTACCTCAGCAGTGCGTTCCTTGCTTTATGTTATGACAACCTTATCAAAAGAAGCTTAATGCTTGAGCTGTCCCAGAATTTAAATAAAGGAACAAAATCGCCGTGGCTTCACCACTTACTCACTGCAGCAAACACAGTGCTTTCAGCCGCTCAAGTAGCTGGTATGAATTGCACTTCCATCGCACAAAAAGTTAACAAGGCATGCGGTATCCTGAAAAGGAAGCATCACATTGCCCTCATGGCTACATTGGGAAGAGCCTGGCAGAAAATTTTGGACAGTTAAATGCAGTTACATCCTCCTTTGGAAAGCCTGTCCTGTTCTGTAAGGGCAATTATTAGAAAGGTTGACTGTTTCCTTGATTCTTCTTGATTCTGTTCTGTCACTTCCACGGTTCAAAACTGGATTACCTCCTACCCAGCAAAGCCTCATCCAGAAAAGGGGTCAAGGAGTATGACTTAAGCTAGAAGCGAGCCAAGAGTTCCCGTGTCACTCACCATCAGAGGGCACTACTGTACTGCAATAGACCACTCTCACACTCCGCCAAGGAGACAGCTTCTGATGCACCTAGAAAACACAAGCACAGCAAAAGGACAAACGTTCAGGCGGGCTGTCTGGCAGAATCACACCCCACTACCACCTCCCGGCTCCCTCCCGCCACCCTTTACCCTAATGCCTGTGCTAGGCATTTCCTCCCAGCTGCCACAGACCAAGAGCGCTGGAGAGGACAGCCCCTGCTCTGCCATCTGTCACCCAGCAGGGCTCTCCCCCCTCGGCCAGGTTCACCTCTACACAGCTCACTCTCAACACTGAGTGGAAAGCAAGAAGGCACAACAGAGCAGCTGTTTGGTTGGTTCCGCCCTCCCCTTCAGGTAAAATGTTTCTGTTTGCTTTCAAGTCACAGTAAGTAAATCATAGTTAAGAACTCAATTTGGACAGCCACGCAGACATGGAAAGGAGAAATCCCACAGAAGCATCAATTCTTACAGGTTAAGAAAAGTTCTAGCCTAACAGCAGGGAAGGGTTAGGGAGTTCTGCAGTAAGAGGTTTAGTCTCCCCAGTTGTTTTCTCTGCTGAATTATGTATTTGCTTTCCTCCCTACAGAGAGGGAAGCCAAAGATACAGGTAGTAAACACGCCTGTTAGATTGAACAAATTGTCCAAGTCAGAAACAAAAATCGTGATACTGAGCTATAAAAAGGATGAGTCTAACATGAGGAGAAAGTGCATGAATGGTTCCTGTGTTCTCCAGCCTTGGCAAGGGACTAATTTGTTCATAAAAACATACAATCAGACTCATTTGACATCTATTTTAAATCTGTGTTCTAGGATGTTGTATCAGCTGTGCACTATCACACCCACCCAGTGAAATTACAATCCTGGCAAACAGGAGCTCCACTATAAAAACAAGCAATCAGGAATCCACCCCACCCGAAGAGCAATGATTTAAATATGAAAAAACAAACTACACAGGTACAGTCACATATTTTGGATGAATCAAGCTCCTGTCCTGGCATCACCATTACACTGTGAAGAAGTCAAGCTTCAGTCGTGAGAAGACGCACACCGCACATAAGCGAGTTTTGAGCTTGAACTCAGAATCAAGCTTTACCTAAGAACAGGAAACCTCTAAGTACAAGGAAAAAAAAACAACCCCACAACCAATAGACCTTTTCCCATTTGAATCCAGCACCCTCAGTTGTTATCCCTCCAAAAATCCTATCGCATCAGACACAACAGTGTGCAGATTGTAGAGTGGGACACAGCACCACCTGTGACAGCGCTTTCACAAGGGCCCATTTGCATAGCAGTAATCACCTGTTTCTGAAATACCGCACACTAGGAGCCTGTCTTCCTACCAGACTTGCACAGCAGCCCAGGAGCCTTAGTGGCTGGTTTCAGAAAATCCTAAAACCCACTAAACCCTGTTTTATCTCACCACAAAATAGCTATAACTGAAAGATATTACAGCTACCATCCGCAATGAATTTACCTTGAGGCCACGAGCATCTGACAGGCATAAACTAGCTCCAGAAGCCTCCGTGCCTTCACACAACACAGGCAAGAGCGGGAAAAGGCAGAATGGGTTGGAAAACAGGACATGTTAGGTGACTCATCGAAAAGCTGAGGCACCCCCAGATTTAACCTCTGGCAATACTTTTCACCCTCATCCAGGTCTGACCCAGCTGTTTCACAAACCACACAGCAGTTCGCCACCTCTGGGTTTTAGACAAGGAGATGCTGGTTGAACTTCTTGCACTGTGGTTGCTGCAGTTCTGAGCTGCGCCTTGCGACGCTGCTGTCAGAAACCTCTTATCTAGGAAAAGTCTCTACTGGTTAGAGCAAAAAAAAAAAAGAGGAACGAACAAACCCACAGTCTGCAAAGACCTAAATATTATCACCTGCCATCCAAGGTTAGTGAGAGCTTAAGGAATCAATCATTTTTATTCTTGAAGGGTAGCTGTTGTTTTAGAATTGAAAGGGAGAGAAATGCCAGAACCTTTTATTCCATGTCTGCAATTCAACAGCTTTATGCAGAACTGTGACAGAAGGCTGAAGCTTGGGACTGAAGCAAGCACAGGGCGGAGAAGAGGAACTTGTTTCAAGCTCCACTGACCAGATCTATATCTCATCATCATTTGTCCGCAGCCCGTCAGTATCTCACTGCTTCCAAGTGCAGAGTAACTACAGCGAGGTTTCAGCTGAGACTTCCCAAGGAAGGGATACTTGGGGTGCGAGAAGAACCAAAGCCAGAATACTGAAATGAGGAGCTCTAAGTACCAGAGTGCCTTGTGCACCTGAACACAAAGCAGGCAGCAACTCACTTTTCACATCACTTCCTTTCCTGTCTCATTGGCAGTAGAAGGCTCAGGGTTACACTGCAGCTTTGCTCCGAGAATGACTGAAGGGAGCTAGAGTTAAAAGAACAAAAAAAAAATGAACAAAACAAAACAGTCCTTTGTCTAAAATGACAAGGCAGGAGGAAATGTTAAGGTCTGTGTATGACAACCCAAAGCTAAAATACCAGCATCTCTAGAGGTCTAACTAGCTAGCTCCAATCTACACTGGCAACACAGTTAATCCCAGCTGTAAGAGAACAGCAGCCTTTTAGCAACCAGGAGGTGCTCTGACAGGGAAAGAGGGGGCAATCTGGCAGAGCTCACATCCTGCATTTTGTGTCATTACCAAATGACAGAATGGAGTACCAAGTCTCCAAATGCTGAATAAAATCAGAAAAAGAAAAAAAAGAAGTTGTCCAGGAAAAAAAAGCCAGAAGTTGGAAGGTGAATCTCCACCTAAAACACCAGTAAAACACATTGCAGTCGTTACCTGGGGTGCCACTAACCATCGTGGGGCAGAGCTCCTGTCATGAGGACAAAGCTCTGTGTTTCACAAGCCTCACACAGGCTGAGAAGTTTTAAAAGATACATTGCAACTGCCAGCTGCAACATCCATCTGAGGGGCCTCTTCCACCTGAGTCGGTCTCAAGGCAGAGGTGAAGCAGCTCGCTTTTTCTGAGGTGCAATGGCTATTTTCCTTTATCCTCAGGTTCACAGCATCAAAACAAAGGAAAAAAAAAAATACTCCCATCTTTTTGGGCTCTAAGAGCAGTTATACCTCAGCAACCAAAACTGCTGTGAACCTTCCCAAACAATCATGGCAACGCAAAGCACCCACCCCAGAAGCACTGAAGAGCTCTCATCATGGATCTTCCCCTCCGCAGAGGAGGGTGACTGAAAAAATAACAGCATTTGGATGAGAAATCTGTAGTGGGGGGTTGCCAAAGGGCTCACAGGGCTGTTCCTCACACTTCTTTTTCTCTCATTCTTCTGTTTTCCAGCATTCCTGCCCTTTTTTCAACCCATTTCCACAGGGGCACCACCAGCCTCACTGAGGGGCTCGGCTGCACCCTGTGGCAGGACTACTGAAACCAGCTCGGGGGGGGGGACGACAGGACGACAGGACCCTGCTCCTGCTCCTGTCGGTGCCTCTCCCTCCTGGCCTCCTTGGAGACTTCCAGAGAGACAAAAGTGGGTCAGTCTGCCATCAGAGAGCTTCTCCCACCTCTCGCCCCCTTCTTTCCCACCTCCATTCCTTCCAGGCATCTGGGTGCCATGGCCCGCTTCCAGGATTTCCCTTCAGCTTTAGAGATCCAGATTTTCAACTTTACAGGCAATTTGTTCACCAATAAGAGTAACCTTGTATGAAAGACTTCCTACAGATTCTTGCTACAGTCCCTGGATATGTTCACACAGTAAATATTACATGAAGCATTTCCTTTATGGAACACACTGTGCTCTTGTTTGAGAGCGTGGTGTGCAATAAAGTACACATTGTGACCCTGATACAGCCCTTACTGTTGCAAAAGCAACACTCAAACCACAGAATTTTTGCTGCCCTGCAGCAAAACCCCCAAATATTTGTCCAGAGACTGGAGCATGGCACAGGGAAAGAAAGACCTCGCTGCCATTTTCACCATACAGCTCATCTCCCAGAACCTGATCGCTTGTCTGATTAAATCCTGCTGGCTTGAACTTGTTTCTTGTTCTTTGCCAGCACATCCTTGCTTGTATCCCGCTAGAGAAGTGGGATTTTGCCTCATAAAGAACATTTCGCACCCACTGCCTCCACAGGACAGTGCTTCTGTGGATGAAGGTTGAGCAGATAAGAACCAGTCCGAACAGCAGTATTTTTGTTGTTGTTGTTTGACTTTTAAAATCAGGCTGAGGAGATAAGACACACAAAAGGCAATGCCGGTAAGATGTGGGAAGTGTTAATCTGCTTTTTGACCTACACATTAGCAAATGGTCCTCAGCTGCCACCATTCTTGCTCCTGCCTGAGTTTTCTCATCTCCCAGGAACAGCACAGAGCCCCGTCACATCTGCTAGGAGAGGAACACAAACAGGAGGTGAGCTATAAATACTCCCTGCTCATCCTGCTTCCTGTGCCCATCTGCCTCAAAAGAGGCAGGTAACCCACAGCGTCCAGGAGGAGGTGGGGGTAGGAGGAAGGAGATTAAAAAGAAGGGATGGAGCAGCTGCTCCCTGTTCTTTGCACTTCTCTCCCAGCATTACAGCTGCCGTGGAGACGCTGCAATGAGGAGCTTTGTAACAGGAACGCTGCTGCTAACAACTTCGACAGAGCCCCTCGAGGGCAGGAGCAGGAAGGTGAGGTGATGAAAAAAAGTTTAATGGACACCTTAAGCACCTTGGTCAAACAGTCCCTGCTGCTTTTAACAGGTGCTCCCCTGATGCTTCCACTGCCCCACATTTTCTCCCTCATGGATTCACCATTAAAGTGTTTTTGCTTTCCTGGAGAAGGTGGTTTGAACTCCATTTCTTTAGCACAGCCTTCATGGTTACTGGAAAAAGCTGAGAATTTAATTCCCTTGCTTTCTGAAAGCTCAAAAACCAGAAATCAAACAAAATACCATTACATATTTAAAGCCTGTGTCAGCTTTGCAACCTGAACACAAAGACAAGACCAAGCTGAATTTTTCCAAACTCATTACTTAATCCGCCACTATTAACTCTTCCCAGATTAAACAGGCTTCCAGACTCAGTTTAAGAAATCATTTGAACAATTCGGCTAATTTTGATTCCAGTGGTTTCAGAGTTGTTCACTGCATGACTGTCTCCTTCAGCTGCTGACATCTGAGGATTGTATAAGCAGAGAGGGGATCAGATTGATCTCTGCATGGCAGCTTAGTGGTTGTTTTTTTTGGTTTGTTTTTGTCTCTAGCTCCCATCTAACTGCATTAGACAACTCTCTGCATGTAAGTCAGTTTACAAAGAAATTCTTACCCCTCCTCTCCCACCTTGCTGTCCTTCTGCATAAAAAGCAGCACGAGCTTCCTGGTGGGGAAACAGCTGCCCACTGACATACCCCTGGCATTTACAGGATCAGGAATGAAACAGTCAGCCGAGTTATGAAGTGAAATTTCCACAAGTGCAAGGAAATTTCTCTGCCTCAGTGTGCACAGGGGAGCAGCCAACTCATGCTGGTTTCCCAGGGAAATAAACTCAGGAATGAGGGAACTGTGCTTTCAGCTCATGCAAAAGAAACAGCAGGCTCCTGCAGGCTTTGGAGTGAGTACAAGCATTTGTACTGCTTCAGAGAAGCTGCACACTCTGAAATAGAGGTACAGTGTTCTGCAGTATCCCAGTACTGGAGCAGTCCCACATCATCAACCCTCTGCTCATTTTCCTGCAGGAAAGAACAAACTCATCCAGCCTTATGTGGTTTTGGTTCAGAAAGTGAATAGGCTGAGGGGTGCCTCACGCAGTACGAGGCAGCTCCTTCGCACCCACCAAGTCACATCACATCAGCCCAAGCATGAGACTAGGAACTGCCCTCTCCCAAATGATGAGCCTTATAGGGGAAGTTTAGAGAAACAGTCATCTCCAGGGTTGGATCTCTTATGAGGCACTGTGGTAGAGCTTAAATAATATTACCCAGAAGTGACAGATAAATTTTGACTGCTCTCACATTCAGAAGTTTGGATCCTAAGACAAAACCCACGGCTTTGCTAAACGGTTACAAGTATCTGTTACCAGTTAACGTTGGCCAAGTTTCTTCCGTAAGAAATACCAAGGCTTTGGGCATTCCGCTTGAAATGTTTCCTTGCTTTCTACATCCAATTCACACTGCTTACAGGTTCCACCAGGTGCTAGTAGCAAAAATCCACCCTTTTGCTAGTCCTACAGATACCGCCAGGAAGCCCTGGAACTACCTTCCATTTGATAAGGAGTGGACGCCTGACGAGATACACTGCCTGCCATGAGGACTGCTCCCGTGCAACTCCTGAGTTCTAAATCACTTACATTCCTTTGCAGGTTGTCATAGTAAGAAGGAAACTAAAGAAAACCAATAAAAACACACAGATATTTTAAAGCCACTGAAGAGCATTGTTTCGTTGTGCTATGAGACAAGAGACAGCAGAAAGTTGCATGTGAAGGTAACGCCCCTATATGTAAACGTTTAGTAACCCTTCAGTTAATGATGTACCTGACTGTTTTACAGGACAGCCCCCTCCTACCTCCGCCCTGAAAGAGGAAATTGCACATCACCTAACATGTACCGCAGGTCTGTGCCTAGAAAAGGCAGCTAAGCACAAATTAAGCAAGCGAAAAGCAGTGCTCTGCAGGAGCGCGTTTTTGGGGTATTAAGTGCAGTAAGAACACACGCTGGTTTTGAATCTGACATTTAAACAGCATGTTAGATTCAGCTCTGGAGGCTTCCCAGTTGGACTTCCTTCAGCTTATCTCACCCATCCCTCTCTGCAAGAGGAAGAGAAATAAGTGGGGCTGGCCCCTTCTGTACCGCTCAAGGGGCGGCCATGCGGTACCCCATCCCACTTTCACAACAGCTAGCTCTGTTCCACAAGCTCCTCAGCACTAGGAGCCTGACCAGAGAGCGTACAGAAGAGCTGCTTCAGTCCTGCTCCTCCAGAGGAGGCAAGCCTTCACCAGCTGTGGGGCTGCTCCCCAAAACAACCTGCTCCTGACCTGGGCAACACACGGGCCTGGCTGGGACTCCAGTGCCTGCACCGACAGCTTTACCCTGAGTCATCTCCAGGAAGGTAAGGAGGAGACACGGAGATCAAAAGGATTTAATTGATTTTTGAGAAAAAAATTATTCTAATGGCATCTCCTAATAGCCTAGCTCAAAGCTATTCGTTCCAACATCTGCTGCACAGAATTACTGTGCTCCGACACTGAACGACACAATTATATTTAATGGCCTTAAAGAGCAGAGGCACTAACAGCTACAACTTTCAGGAAACCAGCAGCTCCAGCCCATCATCTCAACTGGGGCCAGCACCGTCCTCAGAGCAGACTGAGCCACGGCTGTCACCCCTTCAGGCTGAGCACAGTGGCAGAGGCTGGGTGCCTCCCGCCCAGCAGTGCCAGGGCAGAGCTGCAGGCAGCAGCCTGCGGCCAGGTACCAGGCAGTGCCAGCTCAGTCTGCCACTTCCCCAACCGCCCTCCGCTATCTCGGGGCAACGGGCTGAACTGAGGCTGACGGGCACACGCACTGTGTGTGGACACACCTTGAGTTCATGCAATGATTAAGTCAGTGTGTCATTCACTGGTTAAAGAGCACCAAAGGAGAGCACACCAAGAACTCTTCCTCTGCATTTTCAATGGTCTTCATTTATACATCATAAATTAGGATGACAGGGGAACATTATGAAAGGGGCACCCAAGCACTTGGCTCAGTTCTGTTTTTCGGTTTAAAAATACTGCTTTCTATTAATTCTATGCCATCCAGATTGCAAGGACTGTTTTATTAAGATTTTAATGCTCTTTTTTCCCCAAATTCTTTCAGCTCAAATATGTCTGTTTTAAAAAGTTTAGAACATTTACACTGTTTACACCTCTAACCATCTAAAAACCTTTCCCACAGAAACCATTGCAGCTTTGTCCAAAGAATAAGACACCAAGAAACTCAACACAAAACAAATCAGTTCACAGCAGTCAGTCCTGAAAAGCCAACTTCAGCTCCTTGTCAAATGACAGCCTGCAAGCCACACGGCAAATGCTACAAAGGGTTTCCAGTTCCTCCACTATGAACACTGAGGCTTAATTCATATTAGGAGATTGAGAAGCCTTGGAAACAAAGAGCTAGAAAAATGGAGACCGTTTAAGAATGAACTGCCCTGGGGAAAGAGATTATTCTAGGGAGAGGTGGGAGTGGAACAGAAAGCAGTGGAGATCTTTAGCGAGGTCACTTCCTTAAAGCTCTTCCAAACCAATTTGACTGGTTTAATGTATTGTGATAGGTATTCAGTGGTTTAGAAGAAGGCAATTTACAATTTGGCTCTGCATTACACAAGCTGTCAGAGACCTTTACAGTTTGTATTTTCTTTGACAGTTTCAGCTAGTTAATGAAAATTGAATCATCCTTCTCAGGAAAATTAAATACACACATGAAATAGGGCAGAAAAGCCTCCCCGGAACAACCAGGGAGGAACAGGCGTCAAGGAAGGACTTCAAAACACAGGCTTCCAGTCCAAGCAAGGGGGCTGGCCCAGCTATCACAGAATAAGACTCTCCATACTTGTTCCTCCAGGAACCTTACTGCTTTTGCACTAAAGGATGTAGATCTGAGAACCAGCACTTATCCTTCGAGCCACTGCTAATTATTAGAGTTCTCTCAACCTACATTTGTTATCCTCTGCAAGGAGAATCTTGGCAGGCCAGAGGCTGCAAACTGCACAAATTGGGTAGAAGCCCCTCAGTTCTGCCGTCGCACACACCTGACGATGGGAGGTGCCAAGTTCAGCTTCACCACTTGCCCTGGAGTCAGGTCATGGGCTGAAAACCCTCCAACCACACAAACCTTGCACATTGCTACCAAAGAGCCACAAGGATGAGGGGGCAAGTTGCATTTGGACTCGGTTACGTCATCCACATTACAGGAACTTTATGCATGCAGGAACAGAGGAACGCGCCAGAAGAGTTCTTGAAATGGTTACCAGGACTGAACAGTCAGTGGGGGTTATTCCTTACCAAGAAAAGCTGCACTCTAAGGCCACTTCCCATTTTCAGATGCCATCAGCTTGCAGCAGGCCAGAGTTGCTGTGTGAGTCTTCCTGTAATCATCTTTCAGCCGTATGAAGTGAATGAATGATGGAGCTGGTTCCCACAGCTGGCAGGACTGCCTTATTTTCAAACCAGAACCCTGCTTGTGAGATCTCCTCACTCACAGCTCTGCAGTCTTGTACTTGCACCAAGACTTAGCTTGCAGCATTCTCCAAAACACACATCAACAAGCTTAGAAGACCCCGATGCAAAGGGAGCGTGATTCAGGTTTGGGATTCCATTAAAAGCGGTTTCCCTCTCCCTTGCCTGTGTACATCATTTAGCTGATGGGTGAATTGGGTCAAAACAACTTGCAAGCTGATCACAATCAGCCGTTGCAGCTGCTAATTATGATCATTTCCAACTGCATCTGATAAAAGCTGCCATGTCCAAAAATATTCTCATGAGACTGAAAGCAGTTTCCTCTTTCCACACAGTAAAATTTTATTTAAAGTGAAGAAAAGCTTATTCCTAAACCAAGAGAGAAGGCAGCAAGGCATTCCTAGCTAGGAGTGCAGCTTCCAGGCCCAGACATCCCCAACCTAGCATGTTTTACTGGCAGTTTTTGCTTGCTGGGACCAAGTCCCCTGATAGCACTTGAATTGACTCCGGTCACACGCAGTTTCAGCTTTCAGCACAGCAGTGCAAATGCATTAGCCATTGAAAAAACATTAAAAGAAGTACTAAAATAGCTGGCTGTAAGCAGTATAAATGGCTATCCAGATGAATCTAGGTAACGCCATAATAATAGCTCTAGGTACAAAAAAAATCACCAAGACACCACTATTTTAGACACATGAAGCAGTCACACTTACAGCAAGTGCAGATTAAATAACAAAGGTCATTAATTTTTGAAGGAAAACAGTCATAATGGAAAACCAAAAACGTTCACAAGGCACTGCCTGAAAAGCAGTAGCTAGCACAGCGAGCGAGCTGCAGAACAGAAGTACAACAGGCCACAGCTTTGCTACCACGCACGTGTGGTGGAACAGGACACCGCCAACTGCAAGTGGTATTTCTCCAGAATATTAAAACACTGCAAATCTATTCAAAGTGCATTCCACACGGATGACTCGAGAAGAGATGGTTTGTCCACACAGAAGCACGATTTGCATGCTGGCGTCTGGAATACCCTTGTGCTGTAAAGGAGGTAAGAGCAAACAGGCCTTTTTAACTTGCTCTCCCCCACAGTGGGCACAGCATGCTTTAGGAGGGCGTTGATGTCACCAAATCTAAGAAGGCAGAGAGTCATCTCTGCATCGCATGCCTGTAGTTCAAGGACTAACTATTCAACTGGAAAAAACATGAGAAAGAACAACTATTAGGTTGCAGTCGCAACAGCTGGACTATCACCAGTGCAAGCATGCACAGAATGGGGAGAGCCAAGTGCACTACTGCACCGTTCCCTTCAAAGGCATTTCCTGGAAACTGAGGCAGACACATTCCAATGTGCCTGAAGACAAGCAGCAGAATGAATTCACGTTTATTGGCTCCCCTTTGGCGGCATTGATGGGTCCTCAGCACACAGCAGCTAACTAGCACTTGTGAAGTCCAGGCTGCTAAGGGAGGGCCAGGAAAACACAGGCCTGGCCCAGACTCTTGAATCAAGACCATCAGCAGTTTTGGTTGCCATGAGTGTCTACTTACAGCAGTGGGGTACTTCCATCACATGCTTTGCAGCATGACATATAGCAGCATTTTAATTAATAACCATAGGAGGATACAGCAACAGCTTCAGACTAGAACGTAGCCTGAGGTCATTTGTTTGGGACCATTTGTGAGTTCTGTTTTCCTCGGTAGGTGGGATTTGTTAGCAACATACACAGTATATTTACCCATACAGAAGCAGGTTTGACAGAACAATGCTGCACAGAAGCGAGCCTGATCAGTAATGACTGTCCTCCTCTTCTTTTGGAGGAAGATGGATTTAAATTTAAAGCATTAAATGAGTTTGACAACGTAACACTGTGGATTATCAAAGGCTTGCCAAAACCTTCCATCTTCAGACAACAGAAATCAAACACATCATCTGAGACCACCGAACAGAC
>VXAV01003293.1:150014-204317 GCA_013399715.1 Alectura lathami
GCCTGTTGGCAAGCTTGCTAGAAAGCATCTGGCAGCTGAGGGAACTTCTGTGAGAGAGCTTCCCCCCACCCCTCCAAGGTATTATTACTCTCAACCCACCTAATTCCCAACTGTTATTTTGGGATTCTGCACCTTCCAGACAAAGTCTTGCCTAAGGAATAATGGAAGATTAGGTACCTGGTTTCATTTAAAAAAGCAGTATCTCAAGGAGAGCACCCAGTCCAAATCATTCCTGTTACCCACGTGTTGCACTGTATTCCCTTTGCATGCAGGTGGGTCCTCGATGCCATGCTGAGCCTGCATAGCCTGAAACAGATCACACTAAGCTTTTCCACACCATTTTCAGCCCAGCACAAGGCATACAATGCTCATTCTGATAAGTGACCAAGTGTCAGGCTTACCTTAATGGGGCGACAGACCTCCCTACATGCCCCACACTTCCTAGCACTGCATTTAAACACGAGCCCTTCCCCTCCTCCCCTCACCCCAAGACAGGGCTCCTTCCACTCTCCATGCAGCTAGGAGATAATTTTAACTCTGTCACTAGATTGATTGCGCTGGCGCTTAACTGCGCCATTAAGCAATCATTAGCTGACACGTGGTATCTTTCCCACCCGACAGAGCAATGCTCGGTTACAGCAGGGGTGTACTCCCCGACACCACCCATCCTTAGCAGACACCAGCACGCAGCCACAGCCGGTGACAGGCCAAAAAGGGGAGCTGCACACACCTTGTCATTAACGGAGGCAAGGCAAGCAGCATGACTTCAGCCCACCCTGCTTGGCACCCCGCTCCCAAGGCCACCTGTGAAGGACAGCACAGCAGCTGACTGTTGGAATCACCGCTGAATGAGTTAGCACAGCACCAAGAAGTCATAAACAGGCAAGTGATTCTCACTAGATACCAGTGCAGTCCAGTCCTAGACCAACAGAGGAGGACCAGGTAACTTTGTGTAACTGAAGTTACACCAGCCTGCGCGCCTGGAACGTGTACACCCGTACAGCGTCTGATCAGCTTTCAGTCTGTACAAACTGCCTGATGTGACATTTCTCCTGCAACAGAGGGCCATGTAAAGGACTGGGAACATCTGCCTGAGCAGACAAGCGTCCCTAACGAGCTGCCCTCTGTGCTGCAACTCCTTCCTGTTCTCAAGGACCAGACAGAACAAGAGAAAGCTGCCCCACGGCCGTGGAACCAACCGCCCAAACTACAGAAAGCACTCCAAGTCAGCTGGCTTATTTTAAACCCATTGCTGACAGCACATTCATTTGTACTGTGGGCACAGTTACAGCATTTTGCAGCAGTGGTAGCATCTCAAGCCTCTGCCACCACCATTTCTGCAGCCATCATCAGATATCAGCTTTAATTGCCATCAGCAACAAGATGAATAGCAAACTCGTGAGCTATCAAAGACAGCACTATTAGAGCAGCTCAGGGATGTCCATGCCACTAACACTTAAACAATTCTATAGAACCTTATACAAGCTGAAAGCAATCTTTTGCTGTACATGAAGCCAAAATTAGCGGATTCAGGTCTCCTCAAACAGTTATAAACACTAATACATACAAAAAAAAAAATCAGCTCCAAGGGTGAGCCTGAGGACTAACTTACTACAGCTTCACATGTTTTGAAGCAGCGCATTTGTACCTGGTTTTTCTTTTCACCTTTAAGGCGGACACCACTCACTATAGCGCAAGCAGCAGGCAACTAAAAGTTGTGCACACGTACAGGACAAGAGATTTTATTCAACCAGTTCACATTGTTTTCCAATTGTAGGTTTTCAGTGCTTTTTTTCTTGAAAGAAAACCTTGCACACAAGCAAGAAAGGTTTAGTTTGCACTGAAGCCCATCTTTATAGTTTGTGGCACCCACACAAAAAGGTGGCCAAAGATGGGGTCACGTGGATTTACTCATGTCTTCTCAAAGCAAACCTAAAATACAAGAGGTGATGCATGGCTGGGCTATGTCACATGTCAGGCAACCTCACGCAGCACGTTTGCAGCTGTTTCATCAGCTGTCACTAGTCACCAAGCACTTCTCGTGTACAACAGGCTGCCCTCGCCCTGTTTACCAGCTCCTGCCCTTAGCATCTCCACAGCAGTTCAAGACCCCCACACAGTACGTGTACACTGCAAACGAGGGCGCTTCAAGCTCTCCTCTGCACATGCATGGGAGCGAAGAAGCTAAAGCTTTCTCTGTGCAACTACCAGGCTGGTCAAGAACCACAGGTTTAGTGTCAAAGGGGAAGCTGATAGTTCTGTCAAAGGCGACCAATTTTTGTTTCTGCTTTTGAGTGGAACACGCCTCTGCCAGTCACTACATTGCTGAACAACACATGTAAGAGCTCAAATCAAATTGCACAGGGAAAATAAATGCTGTGTTCCTGGAAGACAAAGATGGCAGAAAAAGAAAGGGGCTTATTTATTGCAAAAATATTGAGTTACTTACCAACAAAGCTCTGAAACTTTTTTTGTTAAGTTGCTAGGGGCATAAGAATGGAAATTCCTTCATACTGCTAGATCAGAAACTGTGGCTCAGCTGCAAGAGCAGTTTCACAGTGGTGAAGTGTGAGGGAGGAAGCAGATCTGTATCAACAGACTCGGTGTGCAAGTTTGAGTGTGAATAGCGTGAGAGACACAGATCAGAACAGAGCTCAGAGCAGAACCAGCTCTGAGTGCCAGACACAAACCTGAGAGCAGGAAGGAAACTGAGGAAGGAAACCAAGACCCACTTCCACTTCCCTAAGCCTCCCACCACCTGCGAGATTACAGCGTCGTTACCAGGACAGCACAGCCCACAGCACACTGCCAGAGCTGTGCCTGGGGCCAGGGCACTCCCAACGCTCACCTTCCGCAGGTACCCTCGCTTTTTGTCATTCTGAAATTCATTGCTCTTCATTACAGCCCAGGGAAACTTGCAGACCAATTTCCCTACAGGAGCAGGGCTAGAAAAATATGCTACTGAACTGTGCAATCTTCATTAGCTTCTTGGCTCACAGACAGAAGGAAAAAGTTATCACTGGCTCACACGAAGATATCCGAAGATATTTAATGTAGTTAAAACATTTCTGGCACAGAAACAAGGAAAAAATTGAAGTGTTTCAATGCTCGGCTAAAGTTGTTCTAAATCCTGGAGAAAGTACTTTCTAAGCAAATTTATTGATGAGATCACTGCTTTCTGACGTCCATCAAATCAGTCCATCACAGAACTATTTCCAGTGACTCGCCAAATGGAGAAGTAACGCAGATATGCCGAGCAGCTCCTTGACAGGTATGCACACATGCACACTCCTCATCCTCCAAGAGCAAGGGGCTGCATAAAAAGCCATTCAAGAATCATCTCTGAAAACAATTTTTTCTATTAAAAAATAAAAAAACACCTAATGAATATGACCTGTCACTGGTGGTGACTGCCTTAACCTATAACCTTCTGCATGAGGCTTTAACTGTTCATTAGTTCCTTCAAAATTAAAGATTTCACACAGAAAAGAGCCAGAAGAAGGAATTCAGGTAAACAGCAAGTTTACTTGTGGCTCTCCTTCCAGTAAAGCCCACAGGACTGTGGGAAAGGGCACTGGAGGAGGCAGCTGCTGCGCTAGGCAGGAAAATGGCAGGTACAGTTCTGCTCCCAAAAGCACAGCACATAGAGCTTCTGGTATTATATAGCTTTTTAGTACCCAAGTGCAGATGAATCATTGGGATAAGATTAAAAGCAATTGGTTTTCTAACATTGCCAGTGGTAAAAACAATTGGTTTGCAGAAGATAAAACTTGTAATCCGCAGACAGGTTCTCCTTGGCTTGCTCTCCCCTCAGATGGATGCTATCATCAATGATCATGCATCAATGGATGCTAGATCAATGTAATCCTACACTCCACATCTTAGAGAAATTATCTTCCAACTCTGTCTGGGATTTGTTTAAATATTACACAGGCTGAAGAAAGAATAAATCAAATTTAACTATTGAAAACAGAGGTCATTTATCTCACAAGATGAGAACAGAGACAATAGGCGATGAATAATGCAGAGGAGGTAAGATACAAAGTATTCAGTCTATTACCTGCAGCCTGAAGTGGGTATAAAATAGTTGATTAAATTGGAGAGCAAACACTGTTGAATCCAATTACAGAAAAAATATTTTAGAGCAATTTTTCTGTTAAACATTTGGAATTCATCTACTAGTCTGTATTTCAGGGACACGACCAGAGGGCAGCAGGCAATAAACCTGTCCTTGCATTAGGAAAAGGCTGAAGCTAAGTAATGCTCTGTGCAAAGACTTGTAGAAGAACACACACCCCTGCAAAGGCAGGGTGTGAAAGGGGGCAGAAGGTGAGGAACAGGCATTCATGCCATACGCTGGCCAGCAGCTGGTCGTGCCTGTAACAGCTTCAGTGAGGTTATGGATTTCAACTGAAGCAGCACAACCCAACCCTCAAACAAAGAGCAACAGCTCCTTTTTTCTTTTTTTTTTTTCTTCCCCCACAAAGCTAGGACTTCAGCAGCTATTTCCTGCCCCTCTGTGCCATGCACTGCACCACTGACAGCAAGGTTAGCATCCAGATGCATCCCACCAGCTGTGTGCTTGCAGCCCCTCCTCCCATTACGAGAGCTAAAAGGGATTTTCTCCTCATCAGATGCCTGAAGTTGAATCATCCTGCTTGTGAAGGTATCAGAGGCTCTCCTTCGGAAAACACTCGCCTGCCCCAACCTCCTCTTTTAGCTGTTAAAACAAAACCAGAGCGCAGAGCACAGCCATCACAGATCATTGACCGTGTTTGCCCACCTCATTTAACCCGAACACCGCACTGCCCAGTGGTTACAGGGAGCATAACGGGTACCAAAACAGCCCTTCCACACAGTAATGCCAAGGTAAATCACTTAAGCCCGTTATGATCCGTGTTATTTCCACACAGTTTATTTCCAAAGATCTGGCACCCAGTTAACCACACAACTCAAAATTCTGGCAGAATATTCTTCATTGCCGTTTGAACTGTAGCAGAGCTGTTTCTCAGGGCTTTTGGGAGAGAAGAACAGACCTCTCCTGGATCACCAGGTGATCACTGCTGCTCTCAAGAGAAAGGGCTTGTTGCGCTGCCCAGGCTGAGACCATGGCACTACCAGGATTTTCTGTATTTTTCCTGAAATATCTTTACGAGCAACTTCATAGTGTCTGTTAGCCTTCATCTGGGAAGCGGAGGGAACAGATGCATGTTCACTGAAGCAAATGAAGTTTCAAATGACATCTTCTTAACCATACCCTTCTCCCTTCAAGCTCCAACACGTAACAGCAGCAAAGAAAGCTAGGGAACGCAAAGGCTTCAACCTGTGTGAACCCAGTTACCTCCTAGGGCACCCTTACAATAAGGGGAAGACAAGTCTTGGAAAAGCAGAAAAAGGAATAAAGCTTCAGCCTAGGGGTTTGATAGCAGCAGTTGATGCTCGGTTCATCAGCTACAGGCTTGGAGATTAAAAGGGGCAGAAAGGTTAAGTTGTTATACTCAGCTTTAACAAAGCAAAAAGTAAATGTTACTGGATTTAATCAAGCCTGGCAGAGCCTCCTCACAGTCTTTGTGGTTGGTTGAGCAGTACTGCAATACAAGACAGTTCTGGGATATGACCAAGCAATTCCAAGAATCTCTCCCTTCAGTAAAAAGGAAAGTCATTAAGTAGGAGAACTCATTTCAAGAAATCAGCCCTAAATGCCTTCACCATTTCTACCTGTACTGTCTTCCTGAAATAATGCTCATGGCCAGTGACTGGCTTTCCCACCCTCAGGGGCGCCGACTGAGACAGCAGTCATTGCTCCACACACAGCACTGCACTCACCATCTCTCACCGTGAGACACAATCTTTTCTACCAGCCTGCAAAAAGCAGCTCCCTTTCAAACAGTAACATCTCAAGGCTTAAGAGAATATAGTAGTAGAATTCAGTATACTTACGAGTACTTATGCTTCAAGAAATAAGCCTCATGAAGTTAATATTTACGAAAATAATCCAGGCATCCTTATTACAAAGCCTTCAAACCCTGTGATTTAACATCTGATTTGGAAGCAATACTTTGTGCATTTGGCTTTATCTGCGTTGTGATTGAAAAAAGAAGACATCTGTAAATGCACAAGATTAAAGAAAATGCAAGATGTTTCCTCTCACTGACAGAATTTCCTGCAAATAAGAAATCAACACATTGCCCCATTTAATTGTATACATTTTTTTTGTTTTGTTTTGTTTTTTTGCTATTTGCTATGCGCCCAAATTTTAATAAGCCACCCCCTTCCAGCAGGCCCATTACACCTTTAGCCCACACTTCAGACATGGTGACTCTAAATTTAAGCCCACTAAACAGGCACGAAACCTGCCAACGATTAGGCTTCAGGAGTGATGCAGAGTGTTGTTAGAACCGAATCAATACTAAATGTCATCTCAGAGGCAACCACCCCGCTCATGCTTTGCTCACAGGAAGCTGCATGCCACTGCGTATGCTCAGTACATTCTCCTTCTGATTGCTTCCAGTGCTTGGAACTCATAAATAAACAAAGAGCAGGGAATCCCAGCAACACCAGGGAAAACTCTGATTTCCTCCCGCCAGCAAGTCCACTAAGAGGAACCAGCGTTTCCAGCCTGAGGCTGCCTTCTCCCCACTGTCAGCACACCGATAGATGAGAGATACGTGCAGGCGCAGCCCCAAGGCAGACACCTCCCCCCTGCATTAGGATCTGGAGCAAGGCCTTTCCTGGAGCACGACTCTCTGCTCAGATTTCATTCACACCCAGCGCCCGTCAGCTGTGTTCATTTCAGCAAGGACAGACAGCATGCAAGGGCAGGCCTCCCCGCCCTACAAAGGCCTCATTGCAGACACGAGGCTCTGGGACAGGTGAGGGCACAAAGGGAGCAGCAGTCACACCGGCTGTTGCCACCAGCAGCTGTGTCCCACAGAGATCTTGTCCAAAACACACAGACCTTCTGCTGTGCTAACAGCAACAAGGGGAGCGCAAGAAGCCTGCACTTGCTCACCCAGGCAGCACTGACCTGTCACTAGGACTACACAAATAAATCTGCTTTCCTCCCAACTTGGCACCAAGCTGAAAAACCCATTAAAATAGTTTCAATTCCTAGCAAGGAACTCCATTTGAAAAGCATCTCTGCACTTACCATGGGGTCAATGGGAATTAAAAAAAAAAATAGACCTGAGTGAAAGGACTGAAAAACACGAGTTTGCAAACAAGCCTGAATTGGGATTTTTCAAAATATCAGTTGTCCAGCAACTATTGTATGGACTGGATCTCACCTACTTTGATTTCAGCTTAGGGCAGCCTCAGAGATACAGAAATGTCTAGATGGGCTGCTTCATCAGAGGTGCTGCTCACAGCAGTTCACTGCCTGCCCTGCCACCAAGGGGCCAGGATCCAACAACCAAGGCAGACAGGCCCCTGCTCTGAGTGCAGCAAGCGTCCCCATTCACAGTGCAAGTGGCTCTCACAGCAGAGACAGAACAAACCCTGCAGCGTGATAGTTCAGGCACTCATCTGAAAAGACAAATTCAGATATAATCTATGAACAACCACATTTATTTTAAGTCACAGGTGTCTCCCAGCCTGAAAAATTAATCCAATTGCTATGCTACAGAAAAAAAAAAAAAAAAAAAAAACAGCAACTAAAACCCCTCTCACCTACCAACTGTTATTTACTCTCTTAATTTGACAAAGGCAAAGAAAGTCCCCTNTCACACTCTCCAAAAGGCTCAAAGCAGTGCAGCCTGCCTGGCAATTATTTCCTGAATCAAGCCAACTCTGTCAACAGGTTGGCAATGTTTGTTTTTAAAGAACAGTGCTTGCCAAAGGAAACAGTCAAGAGGTGAGGATCGGCAGCAGACTCCCACTCTCCAAACACGCCCAAGCACAACTCTACCCACAAGCTTGAGCTCCCTTCACCCCCACCTCTCCCTTCGCTTACTGCTGGATTTCTGAGGCATGTCTTTTTCCCCCAGATGAAGAAACATAGCAACCACCCTTCCACTGTCAGAAGTGACAAAGCTTTCCTCATGCTGCTGGTGGATAGCAGCTGTGTCTTGCAGTGGGGTTGTGTGTGTGTTCCAAACGTTGGAGCCCCAAACCTCAGGCCGTGCAATAACACGCAGTTCTGCTTTTGGGGACCCTACACTGTGTGTGGCAGAACAGCCTGGATCTGATCTTCACTTACTTCAGTTTATGCAGCCTACCATTCTCCATCCTTCACATTCGTCCCTGAGCCCCTTCAGTGCTGTGTGCACTAACTCACTGTGGCCCCATCACACCCAACAGTGCAGCCAGTGAGAAACCCAGGGAGCCAGCACTTCACCTCCCTGCTGGGAGCTCATTCCTCCACACAGGACTGCGCTTTGGCATCAAACACCCCCTGCACCCGCTGCCGCGTCCCAGCCTTCAGCTTGCCAACACCCTCTCCACAGGCTGCCAGCATGCACCATCCATCTTGCGCCAGCCCCAAGTGTCTGCAGAGCATTTTAGCTTCAGTGAAGCTTTGTTGGACCAGGCAATGCTAACACAGAAGCAAATTGCATCAAGAGCACTGCTGCTATAGAACCCCCACCAGAGTGCAATCCATTGCGTTACCTTAATGCAGCAGACCCCAGGCTGTCCTGCTGCTCCTGTCACCTGTGCTCTCACATCCTCCCAGGCATCAAGCTCAACCATGTTTTCCTGCAGAGACTTACTAGCTGGATAAGAGGATCAATACAGCTTGCTACCCTGCCATGTGATGGCTGGCTTTCCTCCTTGTGGAATTTACAACTGGAAAATGAGAAATACTTCATCATCCCCGCTGACATCTGGGGCTGACATTTTCTTTCTAAACAGAAATTAAGGCTAGTGTTAGTGGAAGCTTAATCTTATTAAGCACCGTGCCACTTGTCGGCAGGTCTTTGCTTGCATTCATCCTTATTCCCCTGTGAAAATCACAGGAGTGTGGCTGAAATTAGCAGCTGAAGCTTTGGTGGTTTAAATTGAATAAAGCTAAGGAAAAATAAAGTCTTCAATATTGCATTAAGGGCTCTGTTCTCCACAAAAGGAAGATATTGGTTCTTCAGATGAATTTTCCCTTTTTAGTTCCATAGCAGTAGAATGGTACCTTTTCAGTCCCTACAAGGGCATGGTGAAGCAGCTGGGTCAGACCTCAGCTTTCTCAAAGATCACTGTATTAGCAACCTAAAAAACATTTCAGTCAAAGGTCCACTATTCATTTGGAGGCTTCAACTCTTTCTGGAGTCCAGTCAGCACATCAGCCCTCCACAGATACACGCAGATACGCTAGTTGTTCTCATTAACCCCAGCGTCACCCTATAATAAGCCAAGGATCACAGCCAAACTCATCTTGCTTTTTCTGCACGCATTTCCTGTGAGCATCTACCAGACCTTCCCTTAGGCAGGTCTGTCAGTGCTGCAGCCATCAAAATGAGATCTGTATTACACAGGATTGCCGCAGAGGAGCAACCCCCTGCACTCCCCCCTCCAAATTCAGGGTTACAGTTACTCGAAGTTAACCAGCGCTTCCCTTCCCCAGCCCACCTTCCTGCTGTTCAAGGGGCAGGAAAAGCAAGCAATGTCTTTCATAGGAAGCGAAATACTGTTAACTGACATTGCTGCTGTATTTCCACCGAAGAGTCAGGTCTTGCCACATCCCAGCTGCCTCCCAAGGCTGAACAACCTCAAGCACTGCATGCTTTATCCTTGCCATAAAAGCTCTTCACATCCAGATGACCAGACTCCAGGATGACCAGATTCCAGCAAGAGAATGGAGGGGAATCTGGATGGCTCCTGAATCTGATGGCAGCTACCTCACTCACGCCCACTCATTTCTCTCTGCAGGTGTGCACTTAAGCTACCAATGACCATAACCCTCCCAAGGACAGGCAGTTGAGACACCCAAGCACCTCACCTGGACACCTGGGGAGCCAGCTCACACTGCTGTCTCCACTTCCCAGGTTAGCTGAAGACAAATCACCCAAGCAGGACACACCTCAAATCATTGCGGACTGCTACAGAGAGGAGAGAGCAAGGACCACAGCACACAAGCAATCCATTTGCACGCCAGCCCAGCTCTGACCTGCAGGCAGCCACGGCACGCCAGGCCTTGCACCTCTGCAGGGCTGCTCCTGCCACCAGCACCCAACAAACCGCTCACGCTGCTCAGTGCCCACAGGGAGTTCTACTTGGAGGAAAAGAGTATGAAAGCAAGACAGGCCCCCCCCAGCTAACTGGTTTGGGCTTCTGCTTTTGGAAGCTAGAGTTCTAGAGCAATGATGTTTTAAGGTCTCAGATACATGTCATGCCTTCCCTCACCACCAACAGTCGTGGCTGTGCCCAGTTTGCGCTTGCAGACCCTGGGAAGAGCCCCAGGAGATGACCCCAAGCTCTGGAGATGATGCACACGTGCAGCAGTCCCCCTGCTCGGTGCCCCACAGCACAGATGGCTGGTTCCAACTCCATGCACAAAGCAACCTGCACATCGTCTTGCGTTTGAGGGGAAACCATGATGCAAGTTGGGAAAAGATGCAAGCAGGGATTTTACTAATTAGTCTGCAGCTCACGTCCAGGAACATTTGGCCGTAGTGTGTGGAAATATTGACATATTTCAGAGCTATGAATAACTCAAGTGTACACCAACTAACGCATTCACACCGCGATTCCCCATACACACACCTCCATCTTCAGCATAAGCGTACATGTCTAGCAGAAAACACAACTGAAAGCTTCCCTTGAAGTTGAGTGGTTTTTTTTTTTGTTTGTTTGTTTGTTTTTTAGTTTTCCTACTCTTTTTTCCTACCCAAGAGGCTGGCAGTGCAGATAACTGTTCTCATACTGACCTCACCCTAGACTATTTTTTTTTGGTACACAGACACCTCCAAAGCCAGCGCAACACCACACTAGTGTTGGTGGCTGACATGGGAACCACTAAGAGGAGCAAAGTCTGAATGCTGCAGGCCTTGGTATCCGTTAACATCTGAAAAAAAAAAAATCACATGTAGAGAAACAGAACTCTCAATGTCTCATGTACAAGCAGGTCAGTCTGAAAACACCCTCACATCAATTACCACATTCCTAGAGGCAGTTCTCCATGCAGATCCAGAGTCTAGTACCTGCAGAAGGCATACGGACTCGCTCCTACAACCTGTTTGACACTTGGATCTGTGCTTCTGGTAGCCTACAGTCACATACAATCTTATTTTGTCTGCAGAAAATAAAAATGAAGTCTGGCTAAACAAAGGCCTACAGAATGGTGCTCTGATCTCTACCACATAATGCCAGCAATGCAGGAGACAGCAGTGCGACAGTAATGTTAAAATGTAGATGGGCTACAACCTCATTGCGGGCGACTTTTTCTTCTGCATCCCCTACAGGTTCAACCATACGTCACTTTGACAAGTAAGATTACGAGAAAAGCATCTGTTCTAGGAAAGCCCCACATACAATAACTGCTCCAAGCAACCTCATCACACAGCAAGGCTCCCATCTCAAAATGAAGGCTGGAGTGGTGCAGTGAGTGCGAACAAAGGGATTTCCACTTCACATGTGCTGCATGGGAAGCGAGTCCTCAGGATTAAACACCCCCTTCTCTCCCTGCTCTGCAGACCCCAGAATAATCAACATTCTGGGAAGAGAGCACTCAAATCCCATTGTTTCTAAATTTACTGATCAAACCAAACACAGAGACCATCTGTTTCAGTCTCCTTATCATCTATGTATTTTCCTCTTTCAAAAAAGGAAACCTACTCGTTAGCAGCAGGCTTCCTAGTACAAATTCTGGTACTCCAACAGCAACATTTTCCACAGCATGCTCTAAAAGAGAGCTGTAATCCCCTCTCTTTATATTCCTTAGAGGGGGCTCGCTTTAGAGACCAAGGGCACCCCAGAGAACCTGAGATGGGAAATGAAGTCACAGCTTCCAGCCAGCACAGCTGACAACCTTGCCGCAGGAGCGTCAAGGTTACCTCCAGCCAGGGCTGCCTGAGCCCGCTGCTGCTTGCCTTGCTGAGCACTCCACGCTGGCGGGAGATACCCTCACCGGCTGATGCGGCGCTCCCTGTGTGCTAAGGGGAAGGGGGGGGCTGCGAGGAATCCCAGCTCCCCTGGCAACAAGAAGCCTTTGCAGAACAGATTTCAATACAGCATAACAAATAAAAGGCTTGGAAATCAAGTTCGGCTGCATCTCCACCTCCCTTCTAAGCACTGCTAGCAGCCCCTGCTTTGGGGGATTACCTCTGCTGCAGGGAAATCCCGCACTAAGCGTCAGGAACAGGAGGCAGTTCTGCAGTCTCCTCTCCAACACAGGGCCCGGGGCTTCCCCCGGTGCTGTGAGATCAGAGCCTGACCTCCGCCCTGCACTCACAGAACGTGCAGCCGCAGGGATGAGCTAGGAGAACGGCTCCGGGTATTTTCGACATCCACTAAAGCACGCAACAGCAGCAAATGTATTACCACATTTTTACACTCCTGCCTCAGCAATTTTCTGTTGGGAAATTCACTCCCAGAGGTAATTACATCGCCTCCAGTGAAAGTGCAAAACAAAACAAAACATAGAATACCGGAAAATTAGCATATAGAAGAGAGGGCGCTGAAAAAACAGTGGAGTGATCTGAGACTGCACCAAATCACCCGCCCGAAATGATGCAGAAATTCTTCACACAATAGTTGCCATGTTTATTTTTTGCACCCATATATGCATACATCCATACATGGTCTTCGTAACATTAGCTGAAAAACCAAAATGTTTTGCACTCATCCATTTTGCTAAACAAAGTCATTTTTCTCCATGAATAATATGTATTTGTCCAAGTGCAAGCTCAGCCCAGAGTTGCGTTAACACTGAGCTACTCCTGCAGAAATGATCCTGCTCTTCTGTCACAGCCAGATGCTTCTATACTGCAGCTATTGCCTCTGAAGCAAATCTTTGTAATACACCACAGTATCTGCAGCAGTTAAGAAGTAATTTTTTCTTCTGTCCACATGAAACAATAAGCAGCTGAGCTAAAAGGAACATAAAGGAACTAGCATTTTTTTGCTATTCAGACAGGTATCTCCTTCCAAAAATTAAAATAGTTGGGCTTGAGAAATAAGAATTTTAACTGCATTCAGAAACTGAGATGGTGGGGCCAAAATGTTAACCTCTGAAATGTCAACAGGTATTTTAGCCCAACAATAAACCTATGCACCACAAGCCCTCACAGTGAACAAGCAGCTTTTCATAAACCAAGCTGCTGGGGATTGTACTGTCTCCTGAGCACTGACGTCCCCCTCAGAAGCCCCTCTCTCCAGGGGGAGAACTGAGCCAGCAGAGCATTTCCCACAGTTGCTGCTCCACCAGCCAGAAGACTGCTGGAGACCCGTGCCAGACTCCGCTGGCCACGGAAGGAGTCACGCACCAGACAATATGCTCGGCCCCAGGGAGGGCACGGCACTGCACGTCCTTGGGATCGCGCCCATCGCCAGCTTCCTGTGCAGCAGCACACTGCAGTTAGCTCATGCTGTATTACGGCTTTTAATTATGTTGTATTTCAGATAAGTATCTGTTCCAGCTGAAGATGCTAACTGCATGCAATTCGATAAGAGCTCATGTTTACAAGATAACTTCACATTTTCAGCAGAGGTAAACTGAGAAGCAAAGATTTCCCAGCCCTGCACACCTCCCGTATTTAGAAATTTTCTGAAGCAGATGATTAATAGTCATTAACATCAGGGGTTTGGTTCCACTTCTTAAGCTGAAAGGAACTTCACGCCTGCCTAAGCCAGCAGCTGCACGACTCCAGGACCCGGCCCTGCTCCCTTCACAACTCAGGGCAGCAGCATCTGTTGCAGACATACCCTGAGACTGCAGGAGGGAGTCGGGGGTTGGCACTGACACCAAACAGCTCTGCATTTCAGTGAGTTCCGTGCGTGAGGACAGCTGGGATGGGGAACCTGAGCCATTCGAGGGCAGGAAACAGAATCTAACTCATCACCTGTATTCCTGCCCTGGCAGAGCGATACAGGAGGGGCAGGGGTGAAATCAGACCTTACATGAGGATGCAACTCCAGCCATCAGGACTGTGCATTGCCTCAGTGAAGGCATCCAGAAAAATCAGCTGCCTGTGCTTGGTGCAACAGCACACCTGGGAGGCACACAGCCCTGCATCACCTCACCTGCCCACACAAGGGTTACTGCACTCAGACAGGGTATGAAATCCAGCCTTCTCAGGGAGGGGAGACCTTCTTGCTACATCACTCACTGTGCTTAAGGCAGGAAAGGGCTCCAGAAGAGATGGATGCTGAGCCCCCAGACTGTGCATCCAGCAAGCACAGCCCATGAAGTCAACCCCCCCAGCTACCTGTATAAACCTGTAGGCCCCACCCAACTCCAGCACTCACTGCCCCACCCTTGAAGCCTACATCTCCCTTAACTATTGCACACTTCTTAGACTACAAGCACTGACGCTGACAATTAAGGAACTTACCACCACTGAAGGTTACTACCGCTTCTCCCTGTGCGAAGTAAGAAAAACACAAGCAATAAAACAGCGCATTATGACCCGATTGCCTGCACAAGGCTGTCAGCCTGCCAATTACTAAGCCGCCTCTCTTCAAGGGGATGCTCAGCACTTGGGAAATGAAGGGAACAGATCTCAGAAGGAAAAGCTGCAAACAAAGCATGCAAAGCAAACAATGTTTTACAACACACTTGTTGGTTGTTGCCAGCTTATTAGGTCCAAGCATATTCTGCTCAATGTATTTACCCAATATCCTGTTACATACTTGGTTTCACAAATACCTTGGGAGAACAAAAGCATGACACTGACAAATGACTGACAACCATGTTACGGATACTACACACACAAAAACACTTCAGGAGGTAAGAGGAAAAAAATAAAAACAATTTTTCCAATCATCCTTCACAAGAATGAAGGTGTCCATGCAGCCAGCTGTGTTACCAGTATGGTGAGTGGATAATTCACATCTACAGCATCAGGGTTTAAGAGAACTGCCTGTGTTCTGTCATGAGCTCATTTCTGTCCATAATAATTTTAGAAATCAGAGGGAAAGTAAACATGCTGCTTTTCCCCTCACCCTCTCCAGCTCTCCTATGATTTCCCTAAAGGCAGCAGCTTTCAGATCATTGTGTAGCTGGGGGAGCACACACACACAACACTTCATCTACATCAGAGTGATATTAATAGCATAGAAGTGTGGGGAAAACCTCATGGATTTTAGCCCTAAGGTGGCACAGCAGCCAGCAAGCATCTCTGAGCAGCACCACACGTTAACTCCTTCCAGCTCCGTAGCCGTGCTCACAAGCCGCTTCCACCGACCCTGCACAAGCTCATTAGGGACACTACGCACCAGGGGCAGATAAGCCTGCTGCTCGCCTTGGGTTCACAACTTCACTCCCATTTTGCTACCAGCGAGCCATGCTTTCTGCTTGAGGAGGTGGCAGAGCTTGTAAGTGCATACAAAAATAAACTCGTATTCACAAGCTCATAGCAACCAGCAATGCAAGAGTTTTACTGAGACTGCTCTCAAAACATCCAGCCCTGTGCAGCCTGTGAATGGAAATACAGCCCTTCTCTTCCTTGTTCAGGACGCCCGAGACTCACAAGCATCAAATAAGGCATTTCTGTCGGGAGATGTGGAAACAGGGAAATACCAGCTACAGTCTTCTGCAGTTAATAAAATGTTTTCTTCCTCATTCCTACAAGGGCAGTTATGAAGTAGAAATTGCTTTACAGCAATCACTTGCCTCCTCAGGCACCAACTTCAATCTAAATTATAAAAACCTAGACAATTCAAGCCAGCGCTGAACCTCGACCACCATCCACACACAGCCAGTGCAGCCGTGGAGCCTCAGGCAGGATGCTGCTTATTAATCGCCCAGAAGTGACTCCAGAGCACTGCTCTTCCACCCCGCAGGTGTCTCCCCTCAGAGCACAACAGTGGCTTTCCCACCCCACCTCAGGGAAAGAGGAAGAGACCCATTCACTGCTCCTGGCCCACAGAGCTCGTGCTCTAACCATCTCTGAAGCTGACCACCACATGCCACTGGTTGCAGCTGCTTTTTCTCTGAAGATAAAGACGTGTCAACAAATACACTGGAGAAAAAATACCCAAGGGCTCAGTGACACCTACTCTACCTGAGCACAGACCTGCACAATAGGCAACGTCCATCAAGACTGCACTGCTCCCGTTCCCCTGGCACACTGAGACAAGATCAGCGTGCTCCAGCATCATTAGAGGAAAAGCTTTTTTCCCCTCACAGAGTGGAGCTGAACTGATGGTGCCACCGGAGAAAGGTTCCAAACACACCACAGGGCTGCAAAGAACAGCCAACGCATTCAGAGATCTTACAGGGCTTTGAGTTGGTGTTTTTTGCTCGACTTCAAACTCCAAGTAGGCAGAAATACACCTCCTCTTTGCTCCTGTCTCTTCTATTTTTACATCACACAACTTTCTGGCTTTGCTGTACCAGAAACCTCTTGCACTGTTTTACCATCTCATCTTTGAAACAGTCTCTAAATATCTCTCACTCCCTGTTGTGTGGCTAAACTAACCTCAGGTTCACAACGTCAGGCAGGAGATGCATGAAAGCATCGCTATTTTTTTTAAAGAAAAATTAGGGGTAGCCAATTTCCCCTTGAAGTGTGATGTTTTCCTCTCCAATAGGTGGCTTCTTTGAGAGTGGAAGATGCTAAGCCAAGTCCTAACACTTTTCACCAGATTATTTCCATGATGTCCGAGACCCTGGACCATGCACTGTTAGCTGCTGGGACACAGGGAACACACTGCCACTGCGAGAGCCACCCCAGGTTAGTCTCTAGCAACACCTGCTGAGCTTCCAGGTGTTACAGGAACAAAGCCATAAGCACCTCCCAGTTTCTTGAGTTATCTAATCAAAGGCAGCTGTACCTTTTCCAGAAGGCATCAAACACCACATGAACACCATCACAGGAAGGGGCATAGGGAATCCAGGTAGTTATTCACACAGCACTGAGCAGATCCATTTTAGGGCTTCATTTACCTAGGGAAGGGTATTAAATGCCACCTGCTCATCCTGCAGCATTTACATACCTCTTCTGCTCTCATGGAGGCTCATTTCCAAACAGATAATCCCACTGCAGGCCAGCAGAAGGCAAAAAACTATAGAGCCCAGAGGGAAATGGAGAGCAGTTGTGCCCACATGCAATAGCAGTTCCATCACCTTCTGTACAAGACAGTCACTTTAAAAAAGTTAAAAACAAAAAACAAACAAAAAAAAATCAAGAATGTTGCTGTCTGTAACACAATCCCAAAAGCAGCCATTTGGTCAAAGGTCAGGCAGCCAGGGCAGAGAGGAACAAGAGAGCTACCTGACGTATCTGAGGGTTACAAACTGCTAGATGTTCTGTAACTGCTTAGACAGCAGCCACCATCCCAAGCTGCCACCATTCTCCCAATCAAATCCAAGCCATCTATAGCTCTGATGGGAACTTTCTTGGGCAGGCAGTTTAGAAAACAGACAAGGAATACAAGCTTTTTTTTTTCCCCCCTCTCCTCCCTCCAAGTGTTATTTCTAGCATCTTTTTACTAAGGCTTTAAATGGACTATCAAAGATACAAAAATATTCAATCAATGGCCATGAAAAAGAACACAGCATTCTTCCATCCTCCAATGAGATCTGGCTTTCACACAGAGATGGCCTAACAGGTACGCAGTTAGATGATCAAGCACTCAGGAGCAGAAGAGACTCCACAGCGGTGTGTTCTCAGCACAGCCACACCCAAGGGGCCAGCTCTGGCGAAGAGTAACAGCACTCTGCAGTTCTCCTGCGGCGTACCTCAGCAGCACGATCCGTCTAGGAAGGGACACCACGCTCACCCCGTGTGCTCCCAACGACTCACGCAGCAGCACTTTCCATTAGATCTGCTCCGAAGGCACGTCGAGCACCTGCTGCGTGCCGGCTGCACCTGCGTCACACATGCTGCGCCCGCGTGCCTCCGCCACCCGCTGGCAGCCACCCAGCTCCCCTGCAGCCCGGCACTCCTCCCCGCACCCCACTGGCACAGCCCCAGTGCCCTGAGGCAATCGTTCCTCGCCTCCCAGAGAGGAAGCTACCACTCTGTATGAGGCTGTCAGAACAAGAGGAAAACTAGTCAGCGCCAACCGACCTCTGCAAAGATTTAGAAGATGGCCTGGGCTCGTGTGGAGATGCACTTCAACCCTGGAAAACACCAAGGCTTCACAAAGCCTGTTAACACACATGGAAAATAACACCCACACTTAGCATGACTTGCCCTGGAGCCAAGGAATTTCAGGTGGCCCACATTGGGGCTCGGCTGGGATTTTTTGGCAGTACCCATATGTGCAGTTGAATCTGCCAGCAGGGATCTAGCCATATTTCCACTAGTTACGTGCAAAATCCGAGGGGACAATGGAAATCCATTTATGGCAGTAAGTTACCACAAACAGCAAAATCTGATGCCAGGGCTGTTTTGCTAAGCATCAAGTAGAGCTGTAGTCGCTCTCTGCTCCAAAGAATTTGTTCCCTGTCTGCATGACTACCCAGGGTGATCCACCTCACTCTTTCCCATTTCAGAGCTGAAGGACTAGAAGTTTGGAAAAAAAGAGTGATGCTTTTTTCTTTTTTTATTTTTTGAGCTGATGAATTTGCAGAGTTCTTGATTATGTTAACAACTCCAATCACACACCATTTTAGTGCCTTCAATTCCAATCTAAGGTGACACAAACAGGTTAAAAAACATCTTTTGCAGACTTGGTTTCCATGTTTTTATACTACTCACAACATCCCGGAGAGCAGCACAAGCAGGCACTTTGCACAGGTTGTTCTGTTGCGGACAGCACAACAGCACTGGCCCAGCAAAGGCAGTGGTTTCTTTTGCTGTACTCTACCCCCGTTTACACCGCCCAAGGAATACGAGGATCCAAATCTGCATACAAACAGCACTGTGGGCATCTGAACTGTTGCAGATAGCAAGCTGCAAAGCACATTGTGTGCCTCAGTTTGCTCCTAGACAAGATCCATCTTCACACAAGCAACAGCGCTTTCTCCAGCTTGCTTTCTTAGACTGATCACTCTCATGGTCTCACATTATGAGGCAGTGTCAGCAAAATTGCAGGTTTTTTCATTAAGGCTGAGAAAGCCATCCAAGTCCTGTCCACGTGGTATTCTTTGGCTCCCTAGTGGCTCAGATGCATGCTAAAAGCCAAGCAGAAAACTACTGAGTGCCATTAAAACCATTTCCAATCAGAAGGCATTCCCAGTGTCCGGAGTGACTCACAGCACATTGCCACCACAGAAAAGCCAAACGCAGCCTGAGGCCAGCTCCTATGGGGAGAAGGAGCCAAATTTCTATGCTGGGCAGCCTCTGTCCAATAATGTATCTATTTTTCTTTTAACATCCTTTATTATCTCTCTCATTAGTTACTTTCTTCCTCTGCAAGGATTCACATGAAACAATTTGTCTCAGCTAGCCACCTCCTCCTGTGCACAAAGATGCACTTCTCCAGAGAAAGCCTTTTAAATTGTATTTTTAAAAGAAAACAATTCTGCATGATAAATGCCAACAGTGAATAACACTCTGGAGAGTAGCAGCATATGGCAACACACAGAGAAGGCAACCAGCCTATCAGCTCTGTCTTAGAACAAAGCAGCTTATAAAGGAGCAAGCGTTTGTCTCCTCCCATGGCAACTGGGATATGCTATCAGATCCACCCTGTGTCACTCTGGGCCACACAGAATGAAAAGCTCTGCCCTGAAGAGCCTTCAGTCTAATGCCAACAGCCAGCTCCAACACAGCTCTGTAAATTGAGAATTATGTTTGTTTATTCCATATACACCTGACCAAATTCACTTCAAGCAAGCTGGCCTTGTTATCCCCATGAATTAAGACATCTACCAATCAGATGACAAACAGCATTAGTGCTGTCCTCACCCAGGGTGTCTTTGCTGGAGAAGAGTTATGCCACACTTGAACCATTTTCACTGCAGCCACAGAAGTAGGAAACTGATGTTTTAAACGATGGAAATATTCCCTTCTGTGATTTGTGAGCTCTGGGGTTTAGAGGAATAGACTGCATGTAACAGAACTTAGAATAAAACAGATTTGGAAACAGCACATCTATTTCATTTCGTGTCTGGAGTTCTGAAAGGTTACACTTACTGTGGAGCTGTTGCTGCTGAAAGACAGAAATAGAAAACAGGACCAGATTACGCATTTTCTTCAATAAATAATGCACAATGCCTACGCAGCTCTGTGAAGGGAGATTCAAACCCAGGTCACCCACCCAGGCAGGCGTCCCATCTACTACAGATACACCACAGAAGGAGCTCTTCCAACAACCAGCTGTAGTCACCTTGCAGAACTGAGTCCCAGTACGTCCTAACTTTATCTGTCATCACAATTAATGGCATGCAAAGAGAACTTACAAAACACCTTACTATGCAAGTCATTATGGAAAAAAAATGATAGCATATGTTTTGGGAAGCAGCACATCAATTTCACTGTTAGCAGAACTGATTGCATCTTGGTTTTTACTACGCCCAGCTTAATGTACCTACAGTCAAAAAAAGCTTTACCCAGTAATAAAGCTACAGAGCATTATAAATTTTGGCTGTAGGAAAAGAAAGCGAGATATGTTTTTTGGGGAAAGGGAAAAGACATGCCTCTGAAGAATCTGTGAGGCAGCCACACACTGTTACATCTGCTGCTCTTTCATACTTGCTACTGCATGTCCTCAGGGAGGGAAAGAAGACCGCTGCAGGATGTTTTCATGAGCTAAATGTTAGTCAGCACGAGTGTTTCACAGCTCTGAGATAGGAAATCAACAGCTCCATCTCCAAGCTGCATTCCCCTCGCACGCTAACGCAGGGCACACAGGCAGAAGCCCAGGGAGCACAGGCTGGTACGGCCACACCTGCCCTCCGCTCCACAGCCTGGAGGGCGGCCCGCCAGCGCTGCAAGGGTGAGCAGCCGCTAGAGCAGAGCCCCGTGGAACTCACTGTCACCTCAGCCTCCTCTGCTTGTGCTATATTTTAAGCACTGAGCATCTCACTGAACAACTCCTCTGCCTAGGGGATCCAGCCAAAGCATATCAGGAAGACTTCCAGCAGCGCAACTTCAGTGACCAAAAGCCTCTTTCTAGGTGTCCTCAAGCCACACGCAGCCAAGGATACAATGCTTGGAGCTGATCTCAGCAGCGGTCGTGGCACACAAACACTCCCTCCGTGATTCCAAACAGCGCTACAGGACAGGAGGCTTTTGTCAGGTTACTGGCAACGTATGAAGGATGAGGAAAGAAAGTCTTTTTCTTTGTTGGTCATCACCTAATGTCATTGATTTGGGAAGACTGATTTTTTTTTTTTTTTTTTACACAGACCAAACAAAAAATAAACAAAACCCAGGACTCAAGCTGTTTAATGGTAGACTTGAAGTGCTCATTGTTTTAAAATGCTTCTTTGTAACCTTGTCTGTTCTCAGTGGTGGCACACAACCCAAACACGCTGCCTCCCTTCCTCCTCTAGGATTCCAGCGCTGTCTGAAAGAGATGCAAAAGTCTCAGTACCTGACCGACCTGCATTTTCAAGTGCAAGGCTTGTATTCCATTACAACCGAGGCATCCAGATCTACCAAGACCCTAACTAGCTATGTTTGCTCCTTCCCCAGCTCAGAAAAAGCTTTTTGCCTTGTGTCTCAAGGCACATTTAGATTTACCCTCAGGCCTATTCTTCCAGCACAAGATTCTTCCAAAGCAACAAATTAGTAGGACATTACAGGAAGCACAACTGACACACCACAGTTGGACACTGTGCCAACTATGAGTGTCACCTGCGCCTCTCACACAGCACAACAGCTCAGGATCTGATCTCTTGGATGCCATGCCTGAAGCTGAAATGTATTTATAACTTTCCCACTCCAATATGACAACCAGTTTCCTAACAACCAGCTCTGAAAGCAGAAGACAAACCTGATGCACTGAAGGCATTTCTACAGTCTGTCTGTTTTCTCACAGCATTCAGCACTGCAAGGAACCAAGCACAGTCTCCATTTGCTACACAGCCACACGTCACAACAGCCCTTTAATAGAACATGAACTCACAATATATTGCCATTGCTCCCTGGAAACCCACATCACAACCCAAGGTTTTCAGGGCACAATTTATTACTCCAGATACTTGCCGTAACCCCAAGCTCCATGGCATGCTGCAAATCCAGATGACTATTTGTTTACACGAACAAGAAGTGAGCTTGCACATCATCTGTTGACTCAAGTGAACATTTCCATTGCCACAATATTTTGCTGCATTCTATGATAGATTCCCCCCCCCCCAAATGGTTGCAGACATCTTTCCAGGGATTAGAACGCTGTATATTTTGAGATACGGACCTTAACCAACCTCAGCCACTGCACTCGGCAGTGCCACAACATCTTCGCTCTTGCTCTGGTCTGCTGACGTGGCAGCAGGTGTGCGGCGCAGCCCAGGCAATGCTACTACAGCTTCCATCATCGCTGCTGCACCCAGAGCTATGCTCAGCCTCTGAAACTCCTGCCAGCACGGTGCATTATTCATCAGGAGACAGATCTTTTTATAGATACGTTACTTGAACAACCAAAATTCCTCACACTCAACTCTTCCTCCTTGATCTTTTGCTAGATTATTTTAAGCAAAGACTTACAAAATTGCAAAACTTTACTAAAAATACTTCTGACAAGGATTGCAGTATTGTACAAAAACTTAAAAGCCCCAAGAAGGTGCAGAATTCACAGAATCAGTAGTGTCAAGAGAACAGTTTACTGATGAAACAAATGCTCTCTAGGCATGCACTAAGGGACACACAGGTGAAGGAACAACGCTGATTCTAGCAGCATCTGCACTGCCATTTTCAAGTGTGTAGAAGCTTACCAATGCAATTGCTCTGCAGAACCTCTGACCTCCCACCGACAACCCAGTTATAAACACTGTCTGGTAGTAGAGCGTCTCATCCCCATCCTTTCCCTGTAGGAGGAAGTCAGGTTTTTAAAGAGCAGTTCCCTTCTGCCAGCCAGCAGCAAAGTCTACAGACAAAAGAACCAGCTGTCATCTCTGAAGCAGAGTTCCTCATACACTGTTTGAGCAAAAAAGATAGCAGGACTGGGAGAAGATCAAGGAATGAAAAAAAAAAAAAAAAAAAACAATATTCTCACCCTTTTAATCTGTTCATGGAAAGCCTAAATGGCTTCAGAATCCTGTTAGATTGTGAAACTCTGAAAGAAAGACTCAAAACATGGATTGTGCATGCTCCATTTAGAAAAAGCTATGTTATCTGCTGCACAAAAATACTTTCCCTCCTCACAAGAATAACATTTCTTCTGTTCACAAAACAAGAATGTTTTCTGCTTTTCGGGAAATCCTGTCCAACTCATCACTCACTCAGTGCATCTTGAAGCACGGAATATTGAAGTCTGAGCTGAAGAACAGCACCACAGGGGGAGAGAAACCAGCAACAAAAGCAGTGGAGTGCAGTGCTCGAACATGCTCCCACTTCTCATGGAGAGAAGACAATTGTAACAATTACACGGAGAAGAGTAGATGGATATTTGACAAAGGAACACCTCCATAGAACAACACATCCTTGCTCTCTAACCAAGAAATTTATCACACAGGAAAACAGAAGGATGGAAACAGCAGTTGCTGCCTGAGCAAGAACTACAGTCTCACACAATAGGTTTAATACCCACAGACCAAACTTCTAGCTGTGGAAGCATCTCTGAACTAAGGCTCCTGCCTAGCAGCAATGTAAAGAAGCACTCATCAGTAGTGCTGCAAAAAAAAAAAAAAAAAAAAAGGCAGAGCACTCCCAGGCTGCCCTGCTAGTCTCCTGGTAGCAGCCCAGGAGAGGCTGGCTGCTGCTCTGGGCATGCCTCAGACCCGACGGACCTGGACAAGCCCTTCAGGGCTCAAATTGGTTAAAGAAAAAAAAAATACAGACATGTTGTCAGGTTTTGCTGCACGTTCCAGGTAATATTCTGACCTGGAACACTGCACTGAGGCTTTCAAAGCAGCCAGCGCACGATGTCCACACGCAGTTCTAGGGGAGCTCAAAGCCTCAATTCGTTAGTCCTCCTTCAGAGGTCAGATATCAATACCAGAACAAGAAGGTGCCAGCTCTCACCTCAGGCAGCACTCAGCGATCCTTCTTCACCAGTTAGACTAGTGCTGCCTGATTTTAAGATGCCGTTATTTGTGACTACTCCTGTAGAGCTCTACTGGAAACACTGATTATGTTCTCTCCTTAAAAACCATTTTTAGCAGAACCACTCCTTTAATTTCAGCACTGGCACAGAGCTAGAAGCTCCCCCCGTGTTGACAGGAGGCATTTGCCCAAACAAACCTACCATACACAAGGCTTATTGCTGGATTTAACAGAGCGCTATTGAATGACGGGGCAGGCATCAGGTCACACTGGTATTTCCACCCCGTTTAAAAGAGCAGAAGCAGAGCCACATTAAGGTTTTTCCAGTTATGTTAGACCAGGTCACAGTGCAAACAGAAGCTATGCAGCATCCCACCAGAGAAGTAGCGATGATCTGGAAAGAGAGAGAGGGGAAGAGACAGATCACTGTTATTTCCCGTAATCAGCTAAGTCATAGTCAACGTAGAGACCATGGGAGCACAGGTCAGGGAAAGTAAGTGAAAAAATCATCGCTGAGGACAAAGACATCAGTGACTGGGAGAAGAGGAGGAGCTGCCCCCAGCAGTCTCCTCCTAACACCGCTCTCCAGCGCCCCGGGATGAGCGGTTCTGCAGAGCCACTCATCCCAGCACTCGGCCATGCGGCTTCCTAACCTCATCCCACACTTCTACCTGCTGCAAGTCCGTTCCTTGGCAAGTTACCAAGGCCAAAGAGACCAGAACGGACTCCACAGCGTTAAGTTACTATTTGGCTCTGCTATACAGAAGCAAAGACTTCTATGACAATTAGAGCACCCTAGTGCAGCTCTAACAGCTGAGAAGTTTCTGCTGCTATGGCGAAGTAAGCAGATTAAGAGGTTTGAGAGTTCACCAGTTTGCACATTTCAGCAACTGCACATTTTGCTACAGGTAGTTGCTAACACCAGTGTTTTCCACTTACCAAAGTACTCCTACAGAAACAGTGCAAAAGGATTTTCCGAAGAACTACTGCTCTGAGATGCAACTGGCTTTGACTTGTCTCCTCCTGTATAAGCACACATATCGCTACCTTCACAGTAATCCACGTGGAACAAAACACATCAAAGGACATCAACAGCAGCCCAGGAGAATCTCCTGGTGAAGGAAAAGTTGACATGCAACCCGAGACAAATAGAAAGTGAAAGCCAAAAAGGGAACAGCACCCAGCACCACCGCCTTGGATGGCCACAACCAGGAACGACCATGCAGTCAGAAAGGGACAGGCTTGGATTGGCTGCTCTGCCAAGAGCTGTCAGGATGAAGTTGCACTTGTTCCAATCAGAGTGCCTAAAGAGACAGGTAGTGCTGAAAGTCCCAGGGCTGGACATCCAGCTCCCTGAATCGTAAGCCTCATTAGCTCCCCACCTGCACCTCTAACATGCAAAGGGATAAAGAGCTCAAAGACAGGAAGATGCGAGTGGCATGAGGTGCCAGAGGGGGACAGCTTCCCAGGGGGTGGCTGCCAATCGCTAGACACTCCGCAGTACCACCCAAACCATGCATACCATTTCAGGCTATTCCTAACATCTGACAAACCTCCCCATATAAAGGAAAACTAAATGTGGATGTCTGTCATGAATTATATTCCTCACAGACAAGGCAATTATCTCTACAAAAACCTCCAAAAATGCAAGTGGACAGAGAAAACTCAGGACTTAGCTCCACAACCCCACGGCAAGTATATTCCAGCTGTTAAACCCCACGGCAAGTGAGATTAGGATTCCAGGCTGTAAAATGACTAAGGGCCTTCTACATGGGCACACATGCTAGAAAGCTAAACCAAATTAAGGTCATTTTGGTTTAGAACATCTTAATCCAAGAATTACATCAGGCTTAGCACCACTGAAACTTCCAGAGGCTTAAACGCTTGTGCAGACAATGCAGCGTAATCCCCCCTCAAAATTAATTCAGTTACTTGTCACCCAGCAGCTCATCAGAGACATGTACATAGATGACCAGCTGCCATAAGACACTAAACACTCCTTGCCACACACAACAGGAACTGGATGCTGCAGAATTGAATCCCATCTCACCTTCAAGAGGTTTTTCCTCCAGGAAGCTGAGGCTACAAACTGAGTAATGCCTACAAGAATATATGGACAGTTACATGTACACTCCTGAAAGGGAAAGCCCAAGCTACACAGGGACAGTGCTCCAGGCTTTCCCAGAGAGGAAAAAGGCTTCTGCTCAGCAAAAAGGACTTTAAAACCCTTTGAACATATGCAGACTGTTAGTGATGTCATCTCCTCTCACAGGTTACCAATTGTTCAACAAGATTTTCCTTGTCTCCTCTTTTTCAGGGTAGACATTCACGTTTTACAAGAAGTCTCCCACAAGAAGTCTCCCACATCCCAGGCAAACTACCACTCAGAATTACCATTCAGTATAGATGTATTTCAGGCTTGCTGTTTTGAAGCAAAGGTTGTAAACTTGCAAGCATTCTGGTCAGCATGGTTAAAAGCACAGGAGAAAAAACTCCCATTACTGGGAGTTTACATTAAGGTAAGGCTGTCCCAAGGAAAAGCAGAAGTCAATTTTGGAAGGTCTTCAGTAATTGTTTTCTGAGTCACCTGAGTGCTTCTGAGGCTTTATGGAAGAGGCACTGCGTTCATTTCCAGGTGTTACAGCGCTCTGACTAGAACAGGAAGAAAGCACGCAACCTGAAAGTGACCTCGAGTTCTAAAGACCACAGACAACACTGAACTTATCCACGCTGCTATTTTATCATGCTGCAGGCCTCCTGCTGCCTGGCAGGAGACAGCATACACCAGAGCTCCTGCTATTCAGGTACCTTCCACACTGGCACGCTCTCAGACAAGCGACCTCAGAGCCAGTGGGGAAAAACGTACTACACCTAACGAAGACTGGGTGACTTCAGCTGCTTTAAGAAACTTTAAGATGTCTTCCTGCAGTGTGTTTATGCCAGCAGCTTCACCCGTTTACACCAACACTTTCATATTTACAGCGTGTTTTTCTGAGTGCAGGGAATTTACGGGACCTTAACAAGGCCTCACAGTCCCATTTTAAGGCTAATTCCGTTGGAGTGGGGTTGAATCTTGTGGCTGGCCATGCTGTGGAGATCTTTCACTTCAGGAGGCACAGCTGACATAGATTTAAAACCAATGGGCCGTTGCAATCAGTAATCACCCGCAACACAAGCCTCCCTTCCGTACTGACTGCCTTCACCAGGAATACAAATGCATTCTTTGAACGAACTAACACTTCGATTCCCATTTCAGATACAGCTGTCAAGTACACATTGGAGCAAAAGACACCACTACCAACCAGAAGCTACAAACATTTCTGTCCTACAGCCAAAACTGGCTCTTTCTGCAAGTTTAAACTTGACAAAACACTTGTCAGGCGCTGCAGAAATACACAAGGTTAAAAATAAGGGATATCTATCAGTGACTTCCTTAAGTTACCTTCCAGAAGGAAAGGCTCCACGCTGTATGAACTTCAGTATGAGACACCACTCTGTGTTTGTCACATGCACAGAGAGAAGTTGGTCTCGCAACGGAAGGATGGGGCTCAGAGGTGAAGGGCCATGCTCAAGTACAGTCAGCGAACAAGAGATGCACAGCAGTAGTTTAGGGTACAAAAAAACGTAACGTCCTTTTCTGCAAGACCAGGCTGGTGAGCTTCAGGATTGCACTGCAGCTGAGCTAGAAAATTCTCCACTCACACTGTGCACAATGCAAAGGAATTCTTCACTGGCCTTGACTTCACCCTTTCGACAGTTCAAAAACTCCCAAACAGGATATTCAAGTAGGGCTGAGCAAACAATCACAGGAAATTAATTTTATATTCTGCTAGAGGGAATGAGGCAGCTTCTTTCCAGCTGAGAGCATATAATTGTTTGGCACTAACTGACTACATCCTAGAAGCTATACCAGCAGCTGAAAAGCATGTTTTAGTTGGGTAAATCTATTTTTCCCGTTGTCTCAACTCTGTTGGTTTTCCAATTGTATCAATTGCCAGCAAAAAAGTAAGTTGTAGGAGGATTTGGGGCCGTGACAACCGAAGTGACATTCCCTTCCATACAAACAGTTATGACACGCACTGGCTACGATGCAGGGCAAGAGCCCAGGTAGGAAGAGACTTCGGAGACCCCTGAGGTTATTCTCCCTTACACTTGTTCTGCTGCAGAGTTAACGCTGAGCACAAAAGCCCAAAATACATCCAGCAGACAAAGGAAGAATGTTTGTCCTTATCTGAGGAGATAAGGAAAGCACAGGGCGCCCACAGCTTTTATCTCCCCAAAACAGCAGGGCAAAGTGAAAACCCAGAGCATCCAGGTCTTCACCATGTAGTGAAGCTCAACTGAACCAATTCTCAACTGCTTTTGTAAAAATATGGCTGCACTCTAGCAGGAAAGGCTTCCACGTTTTGGAACAAGCCCGCTGAGGTGTTTAGAAGAGACTTCTGAACAAGCAGCATCCACACCACTCGGTGGGCCCAGCCCTTAGACCTGCCGTGGCCAACCCCAGCAGCGCCTTGTTACCCCACACACAGATGGGGCTGCCAGAGCCAGCGCCGTCCCCACACAGGGCGGCCGACAGCACCTCCACCACCTGGTGCATGCACTAGGTCGCTTATCGCATTGAACGCTGCGACAGTGTGTTTCACACCCTCACGCTCACTTCAATGTGCAGCACACGAGGATGAGTGCTCACACGGTCACTTCCTACGAAGAAGCTGCCTGGTTCTTCTCTGGGCTGCAGTAACACACATCTGCTCCTGTAGGTACCACTGAACTTACTGTCTTCGTACTCCAATGGAAGGAAACACTGGGTAACGGGTCATGGGAACATGCACCCAATCGTTGCTACGATTACATGAACTCTTCCCAACAACGCCACTGCATGGAGTGTTTTCAGTTCAGGCCAACACCACTTATTCAGGGGCAAACCTCACGCAAAGTCTGACACAAAAAATATATTTCCAAGATGGGGGCTCTCAAGGTCTCCCATCCTCCATTTGGAAATGTAATTGTTTTTCCAAGCTGTCTCTAGTGAGTAACATGAGGGGGAGGCCGGTTTTGTTTTGTTTTTAGAATCAGAACTAGTTACAGCCTCCCTGTGCAGGGGAAAGAGGAAGGCACAGAATGTAGCTTTGACTGATGCCAATATTTCAAAAATAACCAGCTTGCATAATCTCAAAAACATTTTTATGGAAGCTCTCCTTCAGAGAGGAGCCTTTAATGATCTGTGCTTTTGACAGCAAGTGCCTTATATGGATTCCAAGCACACAAACTTCCTACACGGCCGATCATTAAGAACTTGCTGAATGAAGGGACAGTAGGATGGAAGGACTTGGGAAAGCCTCGGGACAGCTTGCTTCCAAGCTTCATACCAAAGATTTTGGCAGAGTTTCTGTTTTTATTTAGACACGCAGTTTTCACAAGAACACCGCTCTGCTCCAAGCAAGCTCCAAGCCAGAATGCCCTCAGCGCCCTGGAGATCAGGGCAGCAGCTGCACGTGCCAGAGGGGAGGGCTTTCAGCTGTTTTTCAGAAGCAGGGCACAGGCCTCCAGATACTCGGACTACAGCACACGTTTCCCGAGTATTTATAACAAGAGCAAGATAACGAAGTGCCGTTTCTGTGGAGTGACACTGGTGCGAACACAGCACTACATCAGCGGGAACACTTGTCGCAAAACTAAACACACACCCGGTTCCTCAGCACTTGGAAGGGGATCTTGAACCCTCCACCTGTTCCAGTGGCTCAGCACACACCTTCACCCTTCCTGCCCCCCAGGCCTCCGGCTTGTGATGGGCAAGACTGGTGTTCCCAGTGCCTTCACCTGGCTCAGCAGCAGACTAGGTACACTGCACAGCACTGAGGGAAGCAGTCACCACAGCTGGCTCAAGGAAGAGAAACCAACATCAGAAGTTCATGGCAGTCTCCAATAAGAGTCCTAAGTGAAAGTGAAGGGAAGTAGGAAAACAAACTTAATATTTGAACAGAATTCTGAGAAGCCAATGAAGTACCACATATTGGTTTTGTAAAAAGCCGCAGCTCACAGTTCAAATCAAGAATACATTTTCATTACGATTTTAACTGCTTAAAACTCGTGAAATGGTCAAAAACTAGACAACAGAACTGTATTTGGACTGACAATCTTTGGCTCAACTTCAGATTCCTATGAAATTTCTATGCAACACTGCATTAGGCTGTACTGAACATCAGAACAAGGCACATAGTACTTCATCTTGTCGACAGATACATTTGGGCATGTCCTACCCTGAGTAAAAAGGAAATGTAGCAATTCACATTTCATTGTCACCCATTCTTCAAGTGATGAAGCATTAAGCAGGATTCAATTATTTCACTTGCACTCCAATGTACCCTCACCATCACAGCCATGGGGATCTCAGAGGAAACCCATTCTCCGTGGGGTTTTCCATGAACATAACATTAGGAGTTTCAAATATTCTGTAAGGTGCTGGTGTTTCGCAGGAACTTCACAGCAGGGTACCGAACTGGAGAGCTCTGTCAGCACCCAGCTGTAAAACCCAGAAAAACCTCTGCAGCTGTGTTTGGAAAATTGTATGCACTGCAACCTCGTGCTGCCAAAGACCCTCCTGTCTCTCACAAATGCACCTAAGTAACATTTTTGAAGGCCACATGAGTTTAAGAGCTTTTAGGAAGATCAGAGGAGGAAGTAGGCTCCAGTTAACAACAGAAAAAAAGGAGAGTTAATCCACAAGTTTAGAGCCGCCCAGACCCTCAAGGCTCCAAGCACTTGCAGCGTTCTCCAGCATGCCAGGCTTCCTGTTTGCAGCTGCTGCCGGAAGTCTGGGCAGCAATACCAAAGCGCCCACCTGAGAAACACAGATGTTCAACCATACAGCAGCTGTTCTACAGGAACAGGCCAACATTCACCAGCTCACTTCCGGCAAGAATCAAGGAAGAAAGTGGAGGAGGTCTAAGCAGCTGCAGTTTATGTGCTGTACAGCACTACCGTGTCTGTGCAACTTCTCTTCAATCTTTTAGATGACCTCATTGCTTAGAACATAAATCTGGATCCATCTGTTCCCATGAAAGCATAAAGCAGCTTGGTGTGTCCCCTATGTTGCAGTGCACATCTGTTTTTCCCGTATTCAGCCCCAGCACAGTAACAGCCCCTGCAGTGCTGGCAATAATACAGAACTCCATCCAAAGTCATCTGGCTTTGCATTTGTGAGAGACAGACTTGTTTAAACAAAGACAGAATTGCCATGCTTCAGTTGTCTCAGTTTGCAAGCTAAGCCTTGTACCTGACTGAGGTCAGTTTACAAGTAGAATTTAGCTAAAATTACATTAACAGTAGGGGAGAAAAATGAATAGCAGCACTGAAAAACAAAAATCATGGTCAAGTCTTCCTGCAATTGCACCAGAACTCCTAACCATCCCACGAAGAAAGCGCATTTTCAATCCTGTCTCATATTGCAGGAGACCCTCTAGGGCAGCTTTTACAGACACTGCCAACAAAAGCCAGAGACAAGAGTCTACGGGAACACCCCTCCCTTCACCCACATCACCAACACCTACCGCCGTGCCGCCTGCCTACGACACGCAAGGGGAAGCGCCATGAGCTAACACCAGCCTGGGGAAACAGATGCACACCACATTGCTCCCGACGCATCTGAACAAACCTCCCCCTGTCAATAGAGGAAGGTCTGTTTGCTTTCCCTAAGCTTGCAAAAGAACAGAGCCATGGTAGGGCAAGGCAGGATACATCCTGCATTTCCTACCCCAGCCACAGCCTTAAGGAGATGCCCAACAGCTGTACTCACCACTTACTATTACACACATCTAATCTTGATCATCATTAACAAATTACAGGGAATGCCATTTCTATTACACTTATGTAACACATGTTTTCAGGGACAGGAAAAAAAGTAACAAAACACAAGCCATGCCTTCCAGGAACCAGCATCCTGCCCAAGACGAGCAAGATTTACAGGTATTAGCAGTTCTCCATCCCAAAGAGCATTTTGCTCTGCTATAGTCATAATGAGTGCACAGCCACAGGTGTTTACCACCAGCTTCCTCTGCATGCTTATCTGAAAGTGAGTTTGGCAATGAAATAGAAGTATGAAGGTGAGGTTACCTCAATTAGCTATAAAACAGGTATTTAAAATTTGTCTTCCAGACCGCAGCTGCCAACGTACGCGGTTAGCGTGAGGATCTCACAGCAGTGCCAGATCTGCCCTTTGCATATGCAGTTACAGAGTGCAGGGTTAGCCTTGAAGGAAGTCAGCTCTGGGAGAGCCTCAAGAAAATAGTGAGCTGATTGCAAAGCTACCCCATCTTCCTGTTAAAACCTCTAAAACCATTGGTGGTTTTTTGGTTTGTTTGTTTGTTTGTTTGTTTTTAAAGTGATAAACACTGTACGCAAGTTTCACCTTAACTTTGGACAGGATGGATACAGCTAGAAGAGAGTAAACCAGACTGTGCAGACTGTTCAACTCAGCACTGTGCTCTGTTGGATCTGAATTTCTTTCCCACACTTACCCTACTGTCCCTCGCCTCATCGTATCACTGAAGCATCTTGGTAAGGAAAAAGAGCAGGAAAATTGTATATGTGTCTTAAAAGAAAAAGACCATAGCTTGCACACCATGCATCATCCACTTAAAGTACGGGTGCTATTGCCCACGCTAAGAAGTCTGCCTGAAAAGTAAATGACCATACATTTTGTAACAGCAACAACCAAGGCTAACATTAGGGCAGCACCTTGCAGTTAGGTGAAATAAATGCGCTGGATTACACCAAACTCCTGCTTGTGTATTTGCTTCTGCTGCCAAAATCTACCAGAAAAGCAAGGTAGAGAACAGACCAGATACTCTACAGCACATTTATTTTAAGCGAAGAGTCATTCAGAGCAAGCTGAGCAGAACTTGCCTCAGATGCTTGAGCTGCCACAGCAGATCAGCTAATCAGTTCTTAATTATGGCATTTGCTACCCTTCCAGAAATAAATCGACCACATACAAGCCAAGAGTATTAAGTCCACCACTATTAGTCACTAATATTTTTTGTAGTCTAAGACAGGAACAGACAGAAGCCAGAAGGGTGAGACAGATTGTAATCTAAAAACCTTGTTAACGATGAAAATTCCATCTCCAATATTTGAACTGGCTAGAGAGAAAAGTTGCAGGTTCACATTAAAAATTCTGCATGTTTTCACAGATCACATGGAAGTTTGTGTGTTCCTGCTCAGCTGCATAGAGCATAGCAAGAGCATAATGATTATCCAAAATACACAACTGATGTACGAACACACGTCCAGCTCCTCACAAAATGCTAGCTCACACTCTCTCCTTTAACCATTAGCAGTACACAAGTAACTGATGTTACAACAGCACAGGCTACTGTAAGGCGGTGCTAGGGGACATACGCAGGACACCCTGAATTAAACCTCATAGTGTTCAAAGGTTCTACAATTCTGCCAGATAAATACACATCAAAATGTCAAGAGTGTAAACTCTTCCTCCAGCCCCATCCCTCCTGCTCTTGCTGCTTATAGACTCCAGCAGAAGTGAAGCAGCTAAAGAAGAACTCCTTCATTACCACCTGCTCAGCCTTCAGTACACTACACACCCTGAAAAGAGGAAAAGAACAAGAAAATACATACTGCCAAACTGGCTCACACTGACAAGTGTGACATAACTCCACCTGAACAGTCTCATCACATGGTGTGTACCTGTACCTGAACCAGAGCCACGTGAAGAGAGGCAAGAGCCAAGTACAGTTACGCAAGCCAGAAAAGTCAGTTTCATCTGCCATGCCATTATTTTTAACTAAAGAAATGTAAACTATTTAGATCAAATTGTTCATCAGGTCAAATATTGGGAAGGGCAACAACGTGACTGTCAAGACCTGCCATGCTGTACCTCGAGATGTTTGGCTACCCAGCAAGCACTCCTAGTTCATAAAGAAGCCTGATAACCTCCTTCCACTTGGTTGCTTGTACTGGAATAAATGTGGATTTCTACAGTCCTCAAGAGAATCAGACTAAAGCTTCTGCATGCTGAAAGCCATCTGAGGTAATATTATGGCCTGGAGAAAGAACATTATGACAACAGTTCCCAAAAATCTGCCTAAGTACATGAAAAATCAGACAACCGCTAAGGAGGAAAAGTTTAACTAAAAGCTTGCACTTGGTCTACCAGAATATCCCATTGGTTCCTCAGACAGGAAAGCATGCACTGGAGATGCAGTAAAGACCTTCTAGGTGAAGGCAACTGTTCAGCTGCACACTGGTTTCTGCAGTGACAGCAAGGCAGCAGAGCAGCCACTGGACACCACAGTTCTGCTGCACCCACCAGCTCCTCTGCCACAGCCATTCACCCGCTTGTCCCCATCTTCAAGCTGCCAGGAAACTACACACAGCTACACTCACAGGGACGTGGGATTGAAAAATCCAGTTCCTGAATGAGTAAGTGTTGAATTAGTAGCTGTGTTAATCACCTGGCTGGCTGGCTGTTGACTTCAGCAGGTTTTGAAACACTGCACAACACTGAACAGAGACTTGTTCCGTACCTTTCACTGACTTCACAGCATCTCTGAGAACTCCAGGCTCACCTCCATCTCCCATCCCACAAACACATCTGAAGCTACACAGCAGCAGGCCCTAGCCGTGAGGAAGGCCAGCTGGGTCCCGGGTTGAAACACCACAAGCACAGCCTGCAAGTCAAGAGACCACCCCTCTGTACCTGAGTGCAGTGCCCAGGGCTGGCCCCCCACCACAAAACAGGAGCTGCCATACTGGAACAAGCCCAGGGGAGGTCTACCAGGGTTAGGGGTCAAGTCTGTCCCTAACTGCTCACTCCTCAGTGAAGTATTTATGGCCAGGTATAAAATGGTCCTAACCCAGACCTTCTGAGTGACTTCAGTAACTATGCCTTGGAGACAACCAAAATAAAATTCAGACATGCACAGAAATCAGAAATACGTGAAACAGGTTCCCAGCAAGATACTTACTTCAGAGAGCTCTACAACATCTGTCACCATGTTTTATTAACCTCGGAAATGCTCATATAGACTCCTCAAGAAGGACAGAGGCATATGATGAAATGCAGATTGATCTCTGCATCAACCTCAACCAGAAATGATGTGATCATTTCCCTTAGCAGCAGATAAGGAAAACATGTGAAATCACATCTAAGCCATAACAACTCACGTCCTACTCTGTATGACCACCAAAAATTGGTCAGTAACTGCTAACCTTAGATAAAAGCAGGCTGATGGTACTTTTTGAACAAATCTTGGCTAGTTTTTCCAAAGCTGCTTTACAATCTTCCCAATAAACAGCAGGATGTGTCCAGCATAGTTAAAAACATACTGGACTTCCAGGTACGTGGCACAGCTTTTCAAGTTCCTGTCAAAACATATTAACAGCTCACACCTTCGATGAACCCTGAAGATTAGCCCACAGAGAACACAGATTTTTTTTTTCCCCCCTTTCGATGTTATATAAAATGCTTTAGAAGTTCATTGCCATTCAGACACTGAAACTGGAAACGTGTGGTGGTATTAAACACCAATTAACAGAGCTCTAAGGAGGGAAGCCTTTACTACCCAAGACTTTCAGGTTTTTACTTTCATGCTGGTAGACAAAAGCTTGAAGATGAAAACAGTGAAATACTGGAGAGATGAACAAAAAGATACCAATAAAGAACAAAAACATGGCAGGGGGGGAAGGGAAGTGGTAAAGAACCTCGTTAGTCAGACAAGAGCTTAATTAACATCTGGAAGGCACAGTACTGCCAAATTCCAACACTAAACTTTCTACAGCATATTTGAGCTAAAAGCATACAGCCCCACATTTCAGACAGCTGAAGGCAACCAAAGTGGCACTGAAGATAGGAAAAACAAGAGATAGGAAAGCAGAGGCAGAGCTGTAAGTTGGGAAGAGGGTGATGTTTGCCTTCAGCTGCATGTCCAGATATAACCCAGGTGACGCTGGAGCAACACGAGCACCTTCCTCACCAACCTGCCTGAGGACAGAGCTCACCTGCAGAAAGGTTTCAGGCCACATGAAATTGGAGGTGGCAGCTGATGCACTGAAGAGAGAGGCTGTCACTTTGAGAATCTCAACAGGTTAGAGGAGGTCTAACCTGAAGCTAATGGGTCAGCAAGCAGGCAGCTCGGGAGGTTCAAACAAGCGTGGTTATAACCACGTGCTGCTGCACTTCAAAAGCAGGCTGCAGGCAGTTTGCCTCAGCAGCGCCCACGTGGTGCAGCGTGTCCTGTTGTGCACACCCACAGCACAACTGAGAAGTCTGAAACTGTGAAGAACCCAGGAGAAGGCCCACCAGCTAGAGGCTGCTGAGCCTGGAGACTGCCACAGCATCCTACCAGCCACCTACAGAGGAACTGCAGGCAGGAGGGAACCACACCCTTCTGGGGTTGCATTCTGCCCTTGGAGATTTTCAGAGCAGAACTGGACAAGTCCATAAGCCACCTGAGGCAGCTCTGAATCTAACCATGCTCTGAGTGCATCGAGGTTGCCCCTCCAATCAAAATTCCCGATCATCTTCAACACCTGTTTAGGCTTACCACTAATTAACAGGTAAGGAAAAACCCGCAAAATGCAACCTTCTCCTAACCTGAACATGGAGAAAATCATTGTAAATTAACTTACAAATCTCAGCATCCTGCAAGAAGACCAAGTTCTCCATTCTCAGTTCCTAACGTAACAGCCCCAGCTTGCTCCCTGGCTCTCACACACGGCAAGCAAAATCACCAGTCTACAAACACTGCTTCTTACATAACAGGTGTGATTCATCACTTCCTTGCTTATCAGAAGATTAGCTCCACCTGAAGGTCCTAACCAGATGCGATTTCAGCTGGCAGAAGATGTCTGTGGTAACTTTTAAAACCACAGTACCACCCCAGTGGATTTATCCCAGTGCTTTTTGAACTTTTAATCATCTCCCTGTACATTTTACTTGAGTTTTCATTCCCTGTAATATCCAAATGGTCACACAGCCACCAACATCTCCTAACATTACCCAAGTGCCACATCCCTGGCTCACCAGCCACAGCATCCACACTCTGCTTGGCAGACAGAGTAGGAGGAGGAAAGCCTGGTTTTATGAGCCCATTTTGAAGAGGGAACATCTACATTCCTAAGTTAAACCACCTGAGAAGTACAGCGTGTACACTTGTATGAAGCCACCAACACCAGGTCTTGCCTTTCTCAAACCCTGGACTGTTCTTGCAATTATTTGGTCAGTACCTTGCAAGAAGTCCTGCAATATGCATCTTGTGAAGAACTCAATTCCACCAAGCAGGGCTAAAACAGGCAGCACTGCCAGTAGTTCCCATGAGAAGGCTCCTTGTCACTCCTTATGCAGGTTACGTCTGTATGCAGGTTCATTTGCTCATTCTTTCCATACCAAAGAAATCAACGCTCAGCTTCAAGCAAACTCATGGAGAAACTATTTTAGATTTCTATTAGTGTTCTTGTAGAAGCAGCACTCCTTTGTAGTCCTGCTTATACCTGGGATGGTATATACTGACTTAAAGCCCCACAGACTGGCATGATCTTGTTCTCTTAGGGAAGAAAAAAGAAGACAAATACAGCTTCAGACTAGTTGACTTGAATTTTACCATGACTATAAATAACTTAAATTTTGAAGAAAGACTTAATCAAAACATTTGCTAGCAGCATTTGTTTAGACTTCTATCCTTAGGAAAATCCAGACTATCAGGCCCACCCAACTTTGTGGGAAGATGTGACTTGCAGAATTTTATATTGACCTATTCATTAACTTGAAAACCAAAAATAAAACTTTGTAAACAAGAGGAAGGAATTGATGACTTTAGATCTGATACTGTGGATTTTGAAACAAGAATGCTAAACAACTTGAGGTTACCTGTTTATCTGTGGAGCACTAGTTTTGGAAGAGCTAAAGACGTTATTTGCCACCACACATTTGGAAAACATCAAAAACAAGGAAGAAACAACAGAGAGGTAGATTACTTCTCCTACAGCCCTTCCACAGACACAGGCTCACTTGGAAAAGATTCTTTATCCCAAGTTGCTAGATATATGCTGGAAAATGCCATTATAGACAAGGAACAGAAGCCCTGTATTCACTCTTGGTAAGCACTAATTCAAAAAGCAGGCATCATGTCAGCAAGCCACAGACCAACAGCCTTTGTCAGAGCAGAGAGGCACACCACAATAAGGGGAAAAAAATTGTTAGCCATATGTGTATATTATATAGGTAAGACAGTCACGTAAACCCCTCTTCCCTTCAGCAGGAAGTCTAACTCCCAAGGCAAATCACCAGAGAAGGTGGCAGCTTCCACTCCCAAATTCACCCAGAACCGGTCACTCACTAAGAACCTGCCAGCCTTCCTTCATTAAAAGCTGGACATGCTTATTGGTAGGGGTTAGGATAGACACTCAAGTTTGAGCTTTTTTTTTTAAATATTGATATAAACACACACCACACCCACCCACCACACAATCCAACTAGCAGATAAATATTGGTGCAGTGTTATCTTTATTTGTTTATCCAGCCACTTGCATGTTTGAAAAAGCTAATCTTTGTCCTCTGCCCTGTCAATCTGAAAGGCTTATTCTGATCTAAGTACACCAATGTAACCAATAAGACACCAAATATTGGCTGCAAAGCTTCCACATGTTTCCTCCTGAACTGGAGATTTTCCATGAAGTTATTACTAAAATAGAAGCAAGCACAAAAGGCACTGAAGATAGCTATGCTATAGCTTCCGAATTTGCTATAATCACTCCTTGAGGTCTGGGGAAAGGCTGAAAGGGAAAATGAAGCTTACAAAGGGAAAAAAGTAATAATAATAAGTTCCCCACAGGCAAGTGTCCTGGAGATAAACAGTACATTCTTGCTCCATAAGTAATTTGTTCCTTCCCCAGCCAGGGGGCATTCATAACACCCAAGCTGTGGCCCAAGCAACATTAGAGGATTTAAGATGCCAGATAATTACAGCACAACCCATTAAATAGCTTGGAAGGGTAATTCCAGTTCCCTGGGCAGAGATAACGTGTCCTACTCACCACACGCTCCAGACTGAGGAAGGTGAAGGCTGATGCACAGCCCAGCAAGGCAGTGTTCTGGCAGCATCTGCTCTGCTGAGTCCATTCTCAAACCTTGCCCCTGGGGTCCACAGCCCCTCCCCACCTGCTCATCATTCCACTGTTGCAGACAGCTGCTCCTCGTGCACATAACGGGCAGCAAGTCCCTCCAGCCACCACAGAGGGCAAGGAGCTCTCTGGGCAAAGTGGGCGTCATCCTTCCAAATCAGCTATTTTTCACCCAGCTGGTTTAGCTCTGAGCACTAAACAAAGCTGCTGCAGGGACTGAAAGATCCCCTGTTAGGGGAGAAAGAACACAGCAGAAGGGACTGTGCTGAACTCTCCCTTGTTATTGACATGGTTTTTCATTGTAAACTAAGTTTCCAAATATATTAGCTAAGACTTGAATTGGTTTAATCTCTATGGTAACAGTTTGTCAACTTTTGCCATAAACCACTGAGACTGAAGGTTTATTAGACATTGCATGGAGAAAACACCCAGTTAATATGATAGTAGGAGAGGCACAGAGTTCTGGAAGCTGTACAAACTGCTCGCATCACACAACAATGCTGATGCTGTATTAGAATGGGATTTCTTTCATTGCTGTGTTGCAGAGGCAGATGAGTTCAAAGAAAAATCAGCTTCTGATAAACCTCTGAAAAACACAGCGGTGTATTATGTACCATATATCTGTAATAAGCAGCATGCTAATTAGATTTGTTTTATTACACAGTATTAAATAACAATCCATTTATGCTTATCCCTGCATACCAAGCAACCTGGTGTTGATACTTGCGCATGGTACATGGGCAGCGAACAGAGACAGGCAGCCTGACCACGCTTGCAGTCTTATTTAGAATGAGTTTCCTTCTTTCCAGCTCAGACTTCAGCAACATGAACCACTCAAAGGCAGTTTTTAAAACAGATCAAACAGCCAGTTTAACAGCGTAGGCCAAATATCCTTTGAGAGTCCCAAGGAATACACCACAACTCCGGCAATGACTGCAAGTTGCCATTCAAAGGGCAGAAATCCTTAGAAACCAAACATTTACTTAAAGAACACCTGGGAGAATCCCCACAGCAGTGGCACTGTGCTCTGAGAAGCTCTTTTGCATCCAGACAAGGAAGGACTCATGAAGGTCAATCACCTGCCTGTACAGGAACTACAGAAATTACTTCCTTCAAGGCCGCTTTCCCGACACACGACTAGAGAGCTGGCATGAAGCAAGTTGCGCAGGAGCTGCAGGGTGACCCTGACTGGGAGAAGCTGCCCCATTAACCCATGCTTTGATCTTCCTGGAGAACACCCAGCCTGTCACTCTGTGCACTTCTTCTGACAGGAACATCAAGACACCAGTTTTTCCTACCAGTTTCTTCTTTTCACACGTTTCATAGCTCAAGCATACGGGCAAGCCAAGTGCTGAACAGGGGAGCTGTGCCGTGGCTCCCCTTTTTGTTGGTGAAGACACAAACACTCTCAAACCCCGCAATTCAGAAAGGCTCAGAGCAGCCCTCCAACCCAAACATGAACTTTTCCACAGAAAACAACCAGGGTGTACTGTAACTAACCACAGAACTGGCGAGGCTGTGTGCAGTCCAACGTTTCCAACTTCATGCTGGCTGCCTTGTGAAAGCTCTCTGTCAAAACAAACGCTTTCAAGGAAACCAAGAGAGGGCAAAAGGATCATGATGGCCCTAAAACTCACAAGCTATGTGTTATTCTCCATTTGCTTGGCTGTGGATCAGCAAAATGTAAAGAAATCTGCAGGTAAACTTCTTACTCCACAGCATCTAAAAATAGAGATGGGGCATTTGATCTCATCTGAATTTATAAAGCAACAAGAAAGCCAGAAATATTTGATGCTGAACATCTGTGCAATTCACCGCAGGTGACTGGTCGTTAAATGGAAACACCATCAGTACTGCTAAGGCAGTACTGCAGGAGCCCGCCAGATTACTGTTTTGCTGACAACAAATCCATGTTATTTTTCTAAACTAGGATAATCTTAACATAACTACAGAATGATTAAAAAAAAGATCAAAGTACATACATACAAAGTACTTAGCTTTGTATTCCAAAAATTGTTTTCAACCTACTCTGACCAAAAACTGTCCCCAGAAGTTTTAGACTCTCCATGTAGTGCTCTGAGAACGACAGCGTACATTCCCGGCTTGAAGTTATCGTCAGTGAAAGGTCTGAACAAGATGAGTCCATCAACGATGCCCTACAACAGCTTGGTTGGCTGGGGTTTGTTTCAAACTGCTTTTTGACAATTGTCACGCAAAAAGCAGTTTGCAGAAACACTGAGGCCGGTAGCAATCCGCAACAATCTTTGCGTGCTGGTTAAGTGGACATTTCACAGCACTGCGTGTGCTGTTTGGGTCAGTCTGCCTTACAGAAACTACAGCTGGGAGAAGGCAAGAAAAGCGAGAGGACAGGGAAAGGTGCAAACAAGGCATTCACCATTGGAGCCTTTGGAGCTTCAAGACAGCACATTATAGGTAATTAATCTTGCCGGCTACTGGTACTTAGCTTTTTCAGCAAGTGAGGTATTAGTCACAGTCAGTAGCTCTACAGATAGCCACAGCATCTCAGCAACACCAGAACAAGCGCTAGAAGGAAGGAAGGACTGGTGTACGGGGGAAGCACCCACCTGAAGACAGAAAGCAGCCACCCCAGCAATGGCAGCTGCAAGGTATCCCCAGTGCCACAAGGGCTGGAAGGAGCTCTCAGCATTTCTTTCAAATGGTGCTCAGCCGACCACAGAGGCCGCAAGAAGCATTCAGGGGCCTGTTCTGGAGATTGAAAGGCAACCACCACTTAAGTACTGACTTTAAAGAACAGATAAAATCTACGTGCAATAGTTCTGTTTTGTTCCACAGGCTCCAAGAAGACTGTCTCACTGCAGATGAAGCAAGGACTGCTGCTCCAAAGGAAGGAGGTCCTGCACTGCAAAGAAAGCTCTGGGCACCAGATTAAATCAACAAACCAAGTGCTAACATCCATATGGTCCATGCTGCCACGTCAAGGCATGGACAGTGGATGAGCTCAGGAAAGTTTCTAAAGGCAACAACGAGGGAAAGAAACAGCCAGCTTTTAGTAGCAAAGCATGGTATTGCTTTGTCACACATTTTTATTCAGCTTTATAATCGTGAATTCTGCTGAAAGATTACTTAAAGCTGTTCTACACAGCAGGTAGTTTTACTCATACAGGCTAAAACTAACTGTCACTCCTACCACGAGAGCCATTATGAAGGCATACCTCTGCCTCCTCTCTCCAGGACACAATGGTTAACACACCACGTCCAACCTTTGAGCTTCAGAGCTCAATCCTGGTTACTGTGTATAGGAAAAGACAACTAACGCTGATCAGACCTGCGGGTGGAAAAGCAGCAAGTGTCCAGTCAGAGTCTCGGTATTTTCTCCTATCAACCAGCTATCTGCAAACACCACATCACAAGTCTGCAACCAGCAATTGAGGTGTTGGAAGCTGAGACATTTTATGCTGAGTTATCTGTAAGGTAGTGCTCCTTCAGGATTGTTTTTTATTTTTATTTCTTAAGAGCAACCAATAGTAGACTCACTTATCTGAACAAAGAGAAAACCTCCTATTAGTAGACAACAGCTTTTCTGCAGAAAAAAAAGTGGTTCTCATTACAAGTATACTATTAGGCAGGGGATAAAAAAAAAAAAAATACACTGCAGCAACAGTACCAAAAAGACCAAGCCATAGCCAACAACAGCATCTTCACACAAAAGTTACTAGAATATAAATCAAGAATATACAAGAAATCACTGAAGTGCTTTGATGTGCCATCAAAACCTTGTAATATGACAGTAATAATAAGAGATCACCAAGTGAGTATGAACAGGTGACAGTAGTTTAATCATATCCCATTCTTCATCTACTCCTGTATTATTATTTTCTCTCTGGAACTACCCCTCCCTCCAGATTGGCACACTGGCCTCCCCATGAATCAGTGAGACTGATTTGTACAGATCAGCAAGTTATTGAGCTGACTTTCAATACTGGCCACCTTGAACTTCATTATCTATTTCACAAAGATAAAGGTACTAACCATGTTTTTTCAGCATCTGTAAGATCTTCCATTTCTGCAATGAATTATGTAGATATTTTTCACAGTGAGAGCTGGAAGGATTTTATACTCAGGTAATACACAATAAATCAGAATTTATCTCCCAAGGAGTCATACAGACTTCCAGTGGTTACCTCATGTTTATGCACCAGCATTTCATCCATCTCAAGCAGCCTCCAGGAGAAGCTGAGGGACTGAGCAAAATACCATTACAATAGGAGAGCAACTTCTATGGCACTAACGACATAAAGCACACCTATTTTGACTAGTTCCATTTCTTCAGACAATAGACAAGCCAGAGGCAGATCTGTCTGTTCTTACAAGCTTCACGCTGGAAAGCGTGAAGAGATTGCTAACGAGGATGGGAAAGCCTCACATAACTCTGTGATGAGCATGACTGACAATTAGGACTGAGGTGGAAACTTCATCCCAGTGCAGAGATAAATCAGAGCTGCAACTACAAGTACAGCTCATAAAACACAAGCTCTAATGACTTTGAATTAAACAAGTTCCACATGCCAGCTGAGCCAGTCACTAGCAGGTAAATGTAACCGTCTTCAAATGGCATGCCTCAGAGAACGCTTTTTTCAAGGCAAGCGACGGGCTTTAGACATGTTTGGAACTACTTTGTGCTTACAAATGAAGAAAAAAGGTGAATGCTTTAGAGAACTTAAGTATGGCAAAGGGTTGAAAAGCTTCATTTTTCACCTTGTTTTCTTTAGGGAATCTTGAAGGATGCAGGGTAACATTTCTAAAAGTCTGGAGGACATTCAAAAAAGTTATCAGAAAGCTATTATGGGTCACTTGCTGGTTTTGTTTTGTTTTTTGGTGTGTGTGTGTTCCTGGAGATGAGATAAGAGCTTACTTCACTTTTAAGCAAAGACAATTCAGTATGACTTGAGCGCTGATAAGAACCTGTAATGCAGCGCGGGTTTCCAGTCAAACACGCACACAGTACAGCCTCCATGTATGTTATGGCATCTCAGAGCACAATCACAGAAATTCAGTTCTCTTCATGCACCTGCAAGCCATGCATTTCCTGTGATAAGAAGAAAACTTGTACATATTCTTGAGTGCATCCTTGATGCATCCCTGGCTCTAACGTGTACCTGTAAAGGAGACAGATCGAGCTTTACGCCATCAGACCCATACGCTGACTGAAGATACATAGCAAACATGGAGATACTGCTACCAGCTTATGGTCATCCAGCAATGCAGCCTCCATCTAGTGTAGGAACGCGCACAAATTATGTAAGTACTGCCCTGAGAAGTACCGTGGTGCTTCAGCACCAACTCCTGGAGCAAACAGCCCTCCACAGTGCACTCTGTTACACCAAATGTCGGACTAATCCCAGCACCTCTGCCCCGCGAGTGCTGCCGGATCTCCCAAAGGGAAAGTAAACGCGGGTAAAAGCATTCCGGGTGAGCCAGGCACACACCTCCCCCCCAAAGCACAAGCTAAACTAACTGTGTCACACTGACCACAGCGACAAATGATCCTTTAGGAGAAAACAGTACGTGGTGTGTGTTATGTCCTGAAAGCAACACCGACTTATGCTCAGGTGCTCCTGCCTATTCCTCCTCTCTACCGGGAGTGGAACAATTCAGGGGACACCCAGCTCCTAACCTAGCTTGAGGAATACTGCTGTATCAAACTAGAGTATGATGGTTTTTCAGCCCAAGAAAAAAAAGGAAGAACAATGCAGAATCTCATCTATGCCACTGACAGCCATTTTCACTTGCAGGTTTGCCCAAGTAGGTCATGGAAACAGCAGCTCCACCAGCCTCACTGCCCTAGATCAGAGCCCACTCAGACTGGAGCTGTACGCTACCGACTTGGGACAGAGGAGAGAAGGACGTCCTGCAAGAGATGTGTGCAGCACTGACTGCAAGTGGAGAACAGCACGCTGCTCCGTTAATAAGCAGTCAGCACGAGGAAGGGAGCTGCAATACACAGAAGACTGAACGGTGTGCAGGAACAGCCAACAGAAAGACAACCTTTGCAGAAAGATAAAAAAAAACAACCTCTGTTCAAAACGCCATTACAAAACAATTCATTTCACAAGTGCTTCTGTGGCATTAATGCGTTTCGCACAGTCCTTTCCTGTAATGTCCTTGCCAGCTCCAAAGACTGTACCTGCATGGTCTCATATCCTGCCCTGCTCAACCTAGCTAACTAATGAAGAGGAGTACTTTGTGGAACTGTTTGTTTAAAATCGCTCTCTTGAGCATTGAATGCCGAGAGGAAATATGGAAATGGTCACTCCTACGCACCAGAGTGACTAGCTGATTCAGAATTGTGATATATTTTTAATGAGTACGTGTGCAAATCTGAGTCATGATATTTATCTTTGGATAAAATTATTAAGACTAAACTAATCTTGGACACCAGAACTCAATTCAACTTCGTGGTCAGAGAAATTTGTGGTTTTCTGGCTTCTAACCAAGGTCTGTTTTGGACCATCAACCTCTCATCATTCGGCAACGGGACCCTCATCACCCCATCAAGCGGTTAGGGAGGGATGTTTTGACACATGCAGTGGTTTCTCCGTTCAGCCCCACTCTTCCAGGTGCCTAGAGAACAGGTCTGCAGTGTGACTGACCTTCAGAGCCTCGCCCCACCTGTATGGCCAGTAAAGTCTGTGGGTAATATGGCATCGTGATACACTTCTGAGGAGCACAAGAAATCCTAGGAACAACCCCTTTAAATGATCAAAAACCTCTATTCATGAGGAAGCTTTACAGAAAAAAAAAATTGCTGCCTCTCAGTGGTGAAGTTACCCTCAGATTAATCACCCAGTTATCGCGCAGCGAGTGGGCTGCGAGCCAGCCTGTGCATTCAGCCTCACGTGATGCTGCAGCCGGAACCGAGCCTGGATCTTCACAGCACAGTTGCTCTCAGTGCCTCCACTTGGACAGGAAGTCTCAAACTACGTACCCTGTGCTGCCTCAGTCCTCCTGCATGGTCTGAATGAAAGCCAAATAGCACTCCATCATATTTTTTTTTCAGGCAGTTCATAAAGCACAAGAACAGCTTATCTGGAACTTGCGACAGGAAGGGAAAAATCTTTAATATATTCCTTTAATTCCGAGGGGAGTATTTAGAGCTGGTTTGATTACTAGCAATGCACATTGCTCAGAGTACAACTCTTCTGTCCTCAGACAGAGATTGGAGTTGGTTCTCTTGAATCATTTATACCCAAGTTCAAACGAAGAATCCTATTCTCCTCCTAAGACAACATCCTCAGACTCAGAGGAAACAATACAACACTGTCTTAGTGTAATTATCAAATCTACCAAATATTTGGACAATGGAACTTCTGTTATCGCTGCCTTCGAAGTAAGCCACTTGATAAGGGGAACAGCCTTGCAGCAAGCAGCAGCCTCCCTTGGGAAGTTTTTATACGGCAGATGCTGCTATACATCACAAACATGCCGTGCTCCGTCATCCCGCGACACATGCAGTGACTCCCCCTTCCCCCTCTGGGGGAGCCAAGAGGATTTCCCAAGTAACATGATAAATTAAAGCACTTTCATTCCAGAAAAGGAATCACGTTTTTCCCCCGCGCAATCTCTGCACTTTTTCCAGTTCACTGTTATTTGAGGAAGCGATGACTTTCGCTGCCAGCCTCCCCTCTCAGCTCTCACCCACAGAAGAACCTCCACAAGGTTCCAGGTGGGTTCACAATTAATTCAAATGACTTTTAAAAGGCTGCTGCTGCAGTATCCATAGTCATTTCTGTTTTCAAACTTTTGCAGGGCTAAGAAGCAAACAAACTGGAAGAACATCCTAGAGCAATCAGGCTGGAAAAGCAAACCTGCATAGCTGACTACAAACACTGCTTCTCAAGAGGCTACTGGGGTGTCATCACTTCGCTGCAACACAAGCCTTAGTCATAACGATACGGGATAAGATTCAGAGCTAGGCACTGTGACCGCATCATGGGTTGCACACAACCTTGGGTTTATAAGCTTCAAGAGCTCTAGGAAAGATCGTTAGGGAAATCTAAACTCCAAGCTGGAACTTCTGCACTACTGGATTTATGAGGTACTTCCTAGAGCGCAGTCTGAATGTACACCGTACCTCACCCAGGGGCCTGGGGTACATCAGGTGACAGGTAGGAAGGAAGGAACCCACGTAAAGAACAGCGGCTGACACGGAGCACACGGTCACAGCTCAGCAGCCACCACCACTCCACGTTTTAGCTGACAATGAGCAAGCCCGTATGTCAAGGAAGTACCTCCTGCTATCGGAAGCTATACCTTTTACAAACCGTTGGCAAAGCTACGAGCTCACGAGGAACATATCTCAGACTCTTACGGGATGGTTCTTAAAGTTGCTGCTTTAGGCATTTTTAAAACATACAAGCCTCCAATGTAGAAATAAAACATTTACGTTACTGTACTTTAGGGAACGCGTTTTTCCTCCGCAGCTCTGAGGTACACAAACAACTGACATGAGACCATCCAAAGAGATTCACTCCGCAGCTCAAGGAAACATGACATAACAATAACACCATGAAAGATTTGCCTAGCTCAGTGCTTTTCAAGGTAATATGGTTACGCAGAACAGAGGAAGCAGACTCTGTTAGAGCCTCTTCGAGCAGCGGACCCAGAAGACTGGCAGATGGGCTGGAATCTCCGTTCTTCCACCTGGAAGGAACGAATGCTGTTTGCCAGCTGCTGCCGGTGATCTCCCCACTCAAGGACCTAGCGGTGAGTTTCCCCACCTGAAATTGCACGGAGATTAACACAATAAATCCAGTTACTTGGTTTCCTGCTTTCAATTCCTGCAGACCAAAAACTGAAATCCTGTAGGCGAAATCCTGCAGCAAAGGTATCCTTGCGTAACTCCGTATTCCGCCGCTGTGCAGCAAGAAGCTCCGAGCAGCACCTGCCTGCGAGCGCTCTGATGTCCGCAGCTCCCACACACGTACAGAGAAATAAATCCTGCTTTCGTGTACACTCATAAAGCATTGACTTTGCCCTTTTATCTGGAAACCATTCTACAACCTCACACCACTCTGAGTCCGTGTAAGCTTCAGTTAACAGAAGGGGCAGCTACCCACCCACATGCACATCTTGGGGCCCGCACAATGTAAGCAATAGAAACGGTTACCATAGCATCACTCCAAGCCAAATCCTTCTCAAAACAAAGCATTTTCTTCAGCCCCACACAACTTCAGGCCAAAACCTCGGAGTACACTATTTTACGCCCAGAAGGCTACAAGACAGAACACAAGCTGGAATCATTGAAAGGTTTTTCATGGCCGCTGTGGTGGCAGGTAGCGTGCTCTCCTACCCTAGCAGGACAGTGTGAGAGTGTCTGTCACGCTGCGGGGCGGGCACGCCGGCCTGCTGAGCCGCGGCTAACCACGCTGCCAACGGGCAGGTACGCCATGCGCCCCGTGGAAACACACCGTTCCAGAAGTACGAAGGACCAGACAGCCCTGAGGCGCCCTTCAGGGAGAAGGCCTGCTCATGGAGCAGGACCGCTCTCCCTCGCCCTCCATGGCCAATCTCACAGCAAGTGCTGTGCCACCGGCCCAACAGAGGCACCGCGCTCAGGCCACCCTGCAGTAGCTGTGATTTAACAGCCTGCTTCTCAGGGAGCCACGGCCATCCTCCAGCACATCCCTCGAGAGTTATCTGTCCAAATCAAATTCCAGTTTTAATTATTCCAATAAACAGTTTCAGAGATTTGACAATTACCTCACTGCATGGCAATCCCTTCCTCCTGGGGAAGCCAATAAAAGTGATTCACTGAAACAAGCTCGTCTCCCACATTTTTTCCTCTCCTCCTCATACAAGTTGTTCCATGTTTCTTAAATCCTTAACAGCTGCCAAGAATGCAGAAAGAGATAGCGGCCATGCTTCGTATTTTATGCAAGACAGACATGATGTCCCGTAGGCTTGCCCTGCTGGAAAATAATTCCACGTCACATTCAAGTACTGCATATTTTCATCTTCATTAAGATGACATATCATTCTGAGGCCTTAATACCAGAAAGAAAACCCTTTGCCAAAACTTTAATGGAAAAAGGATAAGCCATTCACTTTTCATCATTAAATACTCAAGGACAGAACACTCCTTAAAACCAGCTCACTCTAGTTTACCCTCAAGAAGCAAGCACCAAACAACAAAGCAGCGATATCAAAGGTGATCTCTCACCTACAGAGCACTTTATAAATTGCAATTGTTCCTCCTCAGCAGACAGCACTGCCCTGGACTAGCTGCAGCAACAGCGGCGTAAAGCAGCAGGCGAGCTCTGGGGAAAACTGATCACCAGCTGAGGACACAAACACTTGCTCAGTAAACAAATAATTAACACCTCAATACCAAAAACAAAGCTGCCAAAACCTAAAAACACTTCTGCATCCCCATGGACCCTTAGGAAAGTAATTTGAGTTATGGTTTTGCAACCTATATGCTCTTTTACAGAACGGCAAGTGACTCATAGCACCATTGTGAAATGAAGCTATAAAACTCCAGTCTCGTCCTCACAACTGCGTGCAACCCAATCTCATAGAAAATCTTTGAGATGAGTCTAAAAACAACTTCAGAAAATGAACAAACACCAGACTGCTTTTTTTTTTTTTTTTTTTCCTTTCTCTTTCAGGCCTGGCTCTCACACGCAGAGCTGTGTGCCTCCTGTCTGAGGATGGCTGGGAACCATGCCCCATGTGGAAGGAGAGCTGCCCTGGAATTTCTGTGTGGATGACTGGATCACCCTTACCGTGACTGTAACTTCCTTTCCCATCGCAGACCCTACATACAAAGTCTTGATTATTCCCATAGCCTGGGCTATAAAAAAGGTATTATCACCAAGTAACTTATACACACACAAAGCCAACATTTACCCCTTTCTGAACACCGCTCGTCTTCCACATAAGCAGCCCCACAAGGGTATTTTCTGGACACTGCAGAGTAAACATTTTTTCCTATTCACTGAATGAACAGGATGCTACGGGCACAACAAAAACTGAACACGATTGTTTTCGGTTCAGCATCCCCTCAGACCCTATTTTGCTCTGTAAGAACGCACGAATAAAAGAAAATTATTTAGCCACTTTCATACACCAAACAGGTCTTCCTGATCACTGCCCTGTGGTTTTTCCTTATGCAAAAAATCCCAGTGCAGTCTAACAACAACACCAAGCCTAGCAGTTCAAGATTTCCGGCTCAGTTCTGTTACAGTATAATCAGCTAAGGGCAGATTCCCTTTTCTTATTAGAGGTTAAAACGATGGAAAAGCTTACTTTTCAGCCTTTCCAAACAGCACTCAGCTGTAGGCTCTTGTAACGGTAAGTCTGGGATGAGGCAGCATTGCCTTGCCTCCAGTTTTAATCAGCTCAGGCAGCACTGAAGTGGGCAAGTGGTAAGGGCAGCTACCAGAAGCTGTTACCTCTTAGCCACCCCCCGCCAGGGTGAGGGGAGCAAGGAGCCAGCAGGACAGCAAGTACTGGCATGTGGGAAGGAGGTGAGGAAAGAGGCAGGAGCAAAGGGAGTTTTGGTGCAGGGACCCATCCTCACAGTTAGGTCAGCGCTTGCTGGTGCTCTTGACATTATAAATAAATATGAGCGAAGCAGAACTTTCATCTTTCAGTTCAAGCCACATCCTATCTTAAGAAACACTGAGTGCATCTTCTCCTCTACAGCACGCGTGTCACTGCTCCTATGGAAATGAATGCGTCTCTCACCCAAGACTAAGGAAAAATCAGAGGCCAAAAGAGATGATCAACGCAAAACTGTTGTAAGATCTCTGTGTGGGCTTTTATAGTAAAGCCCTGGGGGAGGGAAGGGTTTAATTTAGAATTCCACATCCCAGCATGGGGAATGTTTGAGGTCAGGGTAAGCAAAGACCCAGTGAGCACAACTGCTCTGTGTCCCTTCAATGAATGCGACAGCCAGTAGTGCTTCAGCTTTTTAATCATTCATCCAAAAATTATGATCACCAGTAGGCAAGAGCAGGAAAACAGAAGCGCAGTTAATTAAAAGAAGTCTTCCAGTTCCCATCCTCAGCAAAAATGCAGACACCACACCAAAATGTTCTTCCAGCTCTTACAATCCTGGCAGTTCATCACCGCCACTGCATGAATTTTGTGAGCCCAAGCTTTATGCCTCAAATAAATTTGTTCAAGAGACAGGCAGCCATACGGCAATAAACCACTGCCTGTCACAGCCAGGGCATGAGGTGGTTAGGGGCCACCAGGGACATTACCTGACGCTGCAGGTACTGACAGGAGAGCCCGCACCAACATCCTGCCCTGCTCAGCGCACCCATCGCCACCCACCAGGCAGCCCTGCTCCTCGGTCAGGGCAGCCCCTAAACCTGCCTGCTACCTGCCTGAAACCTGGCTGCAGCACAGCTCAGTCTCTGCAGTCCCTCCCTCCTAAAAGGGAGCTTCTTGCTCCCTTTTAGGCCCTAAAGAAGTCACTGAGTCATTATCACTGAACAATGCCTATCTACCCCAAATCACCGGGATCAACTGCCATAGGAACACCACAGACAGTGGAGCCCTTGATTTTCTGCAGGTATTTTTTACCAGAACAGAGAGATCTGATCACATACTAATCCCACAGAACAGAACCAGCTGGTTACACGCACTGAGAAACACAGTAACAAGAGACTAATCTGTATAGGAAAAAAGCCATGAAGATTAAGCATTTGACATGCAAAACCAGAGTATTTTATTTGAGTCTTTTGTCTACCACCATGTATCGGAAAAAACCTTTCCAGCTTGCTTTTTTGTGAACCTTTTCCACAAAAGGCTGCTTCCCGCCCCCACCGCATCTCAGCGGCGCAGAGCTTTTACCTCTGGCAGCTTACCCCTGACACCCACACCACTCAGCACGCGCAGGAGCCAACCCGCAGCCTCTCGCTTCAGGAGGAGGCTTCCTCTTAGGAACATCCACTTCATTCTCTCTCCACACTTCAGAGGGCAAGCTATCTGACAGGAAACCAGCAGCGAGTTTTAGGCACCGGGAAGTACTGCAGGACAAAGGCCTTGTCTTACCTGCTGGTACTGACTTCTGCCATTTCTAAACCTACACCCCTGTACCTCTGAGGTGCGGCTCCATGATCGGTTCACCCGTCCTCTCCAAACCAAGCCACCCCCGCACCCCCTGTGCAGCAGCAGCAGCCCGGAGGGGTTTCCATGCCGGTTGACAGCAGCCCACTTACCTTTCCCAAACCCCTCCACTTACGAAATGCTTCTGAAAGCTGCCGATGGTTGAGTCCTTCATCTCCCGACACTGCTGCACTGCCCCCAGAACCTTCATACGCCAAGCCTTTATTCAGGAGCTCAGACCCCTTTGCCCTCTCTACTCTTTGATGTTATCGCCACCTCATTCTGCACACTCTGCCTACTCTGAGAGGGTTTTTCCTTGCTTTCAAGCACTCTTCCCTCACAGTGGCCAAGCCATTTGGTGCTGGCTGTGCCAGCATGCTGCATATTCCTGTTGAAAGGACTCATCCATAAGGGCATTCACCACTTCCACCCTCTTTCAGGCAAGCCCATTTATCATCTCTGCTAGAAACCAGACATCCTGGAAAGTAACAGCGGGATTTATTGTACTAAAACCAATACTGCAGACATACCCGATATATAATCGCCCTATTAATTATGCCTATATTACACAACCTCTTCACAACCATGTCCTAATGCAACGTACAGACTCACACAGCTTATATTGCCCAGTCCTCTCACAGAGCACGATCAATTCTTCATCAGCCCTACCTGATGCTAAGCTAACCCGTCCTCACCACTGCCAGTAATGGAGATTAAGCAGCTTTCCCAGGAAATAATTCAGTGTTTCACTACTCCTAGCAGTAAAAAGATTGACAGCACCCAGCAGAAAGCCTCCTCTTGCATTGCACGCCCGTTATCTCTTCTCCTACCCAACGCAGCACACGTTTTTCTGCCCCCTCTTTGCAACAACCTCCTGCCTGTTTCCTCTTTATTACGAGGGGATCCCGTTCTTGCCGTTCCTCCCTGGAGATCATTCCTTCCAGAACTGCGCAGCTCTCGGGTCTCTGCTCTCTCCCACTGCTCCCCACCACTCCTCCTGCTCCCAGCAAGGATTCACCTTTCCCACGAGGGGACAAACAGGTACAGCATTATCAGAAGTCACCGTAACCTAGGTACCAGCGTGGTCAAGCAAACTCTGACTTGAGCACCGTGTTCACGGCGAGACCTCACCACTCAGCACCTGCTGGACGGGCGTGTGCATGAGCTCCCTGCTGAAAAAGGAGAGAGCCAAAACCTCATCACTGCAACAGCACAAACTGACAAAAACAAGGCTGCCAAAAATCAAATGGCATGGCCCAGCCCACACGGAAGGCCAGAAGAACTTTCTAATCGTCTGTCTGCAGGACAGAAGCAAAGCCTCTTTTCTTCCCTGAGCAGAATGTGGCTTTGACAGCACGATTTCAGCGGGCTCCAGTAGGCACCCACACTCGAGCACAGTCCCTTCAGGACCACAGCAGCATCCCACACTAACAGAAGAAAATCAGGATAGCTTTTAACGGCAGTGTTTAATCTTCCTGCACGTTTACTGCTACACTTAGCCTGCTTAGCAGAACAGGCGCGAGTCCGAGCCTCTGTTATATTAATCCCAAAGGTCGACCTAAATTTAGATAGGTACCTCGCTATGTTCTGGGCCAGACCGCTGAAAGAGACAAAGCGAGCGACACAAGCTGAAAAAGCAGCACCTGCACACCTCGCCGCTGGGCCGGCACAAAGTTTGCAGTCACCGCGCACAACGGACGCCTCCTGCAAGGAACCACCACAGCCACGCAGCTCAGACACCTGATGCCGACCGCACCGCCGGCACCCCGCGGCCACAAAGCCGCACGGACCGGCGCGGGGAGCCTACCGGCACGCTGCTCCTGCCGCAGCACCTCGGGACCCCGAGCCGGTAGAGCCCCGCTGCCCGGTTTAACAC